>MUZC01001264.1:270327-289764 GCA_002072015.1 Radix auricularia | reverse complement strand
GTATTTTGGGCCCCCAGCCTCGAAGGAGTTGCCATTAGGAGTTTAGTGCCCTATAATATTTTAATATTGACTATAAAGTATTTATATACCAAGTTTGTTTAAGATCCATCAATGTATCAAGTAGCTATCGCTTAAACTAATTTTTATATAGCTTATATAGGCAAAAAACGACATTAAGGGCCCCAGGGGCCCATTCGGGGCAAGATATAAAGCTCAAAACAACTGTTTATTTTAAGATGGATAATAATGGATACATTTATCATTATTTGTCAAGACCTTTAATAATTGAATAGTGAAAAAATTCGTAAACGTTTAAGAAAACACGTATTTTGGGCCCCCAGCCTCGAAGGAGTTGCCATTTGGAATTTAGTGCACTATGGTATTTAAATAATGGCTATCAAGAATTTAATTGCAAAATTTGGTTAAGATCAATCAAAAAAGCAAGTAGTTAGCGATTAAATTATTTTTTATATAGCTCATATAAGCAAAAATTCACATTTGGGGCCCCCGGCGCCCCTTTAGTGTTAGATTGAGAAAAAAAAGTAGCCAGTTACGATTCCGTGAGGGTACTCAACAGTCTTAAAAATTTTCATGACGATCGGATGAATAGTTTAGTCAGTTACCACGGACAAGCATACACACACACACACACACACACAGACATATTTTCATTTTTATATATTTAGATTATACGAGTTCTAATTTTACAGCCGCTAAACTCGACGTATAGCGACAACTGGAGTTTTGGTTGTGGGCTGTAGGAAAAGGAAACCAGTTTTGATTAATACAACCCATGTGTCACGTGTTTGCTCATTACATTAATGATAAATATGTTCTCTGTTGTAATTTTGTTGTTGTCTTATTTTATCTTATCTTATCTTATATGTTACAGACGCTCCTTCTGTACAGAAGATTATTGCGTCCTACGTATTTCTATGATTTGTGTTTAGTCCTGTATTCTTACTAAGGTTTTAAATGATGATAAAGTGTTGGCTTTCCTGGTTTCTTCAGGCAACCCATTCCACGCCCGAATACCGGACGGAAAGAAAGAAAACTTGAATGTGTTTGTTCTTGCATATGGAATAAGAAAGGTGTTTTTATCTTTATGTCTATTTGAGGGTTGTATTACGTTATCTTTGTGTTGTATTTCTAAATTAGAATTAATTGCCTTATGTATAATTACTAATTGTTGTTGATGTTTATCATTGAACTAGCAATTTACCCGCGCTTTGCTGCGGAAATTAGGGTTTCAGCTAGCGTTGGGAACCCGCGTAACACCAATTAAAAACACCATTTGAGTTTAATCTGAATGAAGATGGATATACTAAATATATTAACTTCAACCATTCAGGCTCATACGTACACAATAACTTGGAGATTTAAAGATGCGTCTTTTTTATAAACCTCATATTGGGAAAAAACCTATATTTCGACAATCGTCACCCTAGTGAGAGGTGATTTAGTCTTACCATCGCGGGAAGTAATGGGGGGGGGGGGTACTCAACAACTTCCCAAAGTTTCAAGCTTCTACCTACACGGAAACTTGGAGAATTAGCGTTGATTCAGTTTCCTATCGCCCATTTTAGGGGGGAACAAATGTTTTGGGCCCCCGGCAGCCCATGAGTGGAAATTTTTAAAATTTATATAATTATTTTTCCTTGTCTACCTACACGGGAAAGAATTATAGATTTTCAATTTTTATATTTCATATTAGAAAAAAAAGTTTTTGAGGCCCCGGCCTCCATGAGTGTGTATTTCAAAATTCTTTTACACCAACTTTTTCGTTGTGAGAGGGTACTTAACAATTTTCCCAAAGTTTCATGCTCCTACCTACACGGAAATTTCGAGAATTGACGATGAGTTGGCTTTAATATAAGATAAAATAATATATTTGGGCCCCCGGCCCCCATGAGAAGGAGTTGTAACATTATTTTTAGCAAATTTACGTCGGGAGCGTGTACTCAAAAAATTTCCAGTTTCATGCTTCTACCTATACGGCAAAAAGAAGAATTAGGGATTTTCAATTTTTATATTGCTCATATATGGAAAAAAGATTTTGGGGCCCCGGCCCCCATGAGTAGTAAATTTAACTTTTTTTTTCTTCAAATTATCGTAGGAAACATGTAGTCAAAACATTTCCAAAGTTTCATGCTTCTGCCTACATGGGAAATAGGAAAATTGGTTATTTTCAATTTTTATAAAGCCATTAAAAGGAGGAACAAAAATCTTTTGGGTCCCCGGCCCCACATGAGCGAGATTTTTAAAATTCATTTTCGCCAGTTATTGTCGTGAGGGGGTACCCAACAACTTCCCAAAATTTCATGCTCCTACCTGCACGAAAAATGGGAGAATTAGTGATCAGTCGGTTTTTAATATAAGAAAAGCTATATTTGGGCTCCCGGCACCCCATGAGAGGGATTTTTTTAAAATGTGGCCAATTTTTGCCGAAAGCGTGTGCTTAAAACATTTCCAAATCTTCATGCGTCTACCTTTACGGGAAATGGGAGAATTGGTGAATTTTAAATTTCATATAGCTCATGTAAGGAAAAAAAAACGTTTTATGGGCCCCGGCCCCCATGAGTCGGAAATTTAATTTTTTTTTTTTCAAATTATCGTCGAGAGCAGGTACTATAAAATTCCAAAGTTTTATACTTCTACCTACACGGGAAATAGGAAAATTGGTGATTTTTCAATTTTTATAAAGCCCATATAAGGAAAAAACTTTTTGGGCCCCTGGCCCCACATGAGCACGATTTTTAAAATTCTTTTTCACCAATTTGCGTCGATAGTGGGTACCTAACAACTTCCCAAAGTTTCATTCTTCTACCTAGACGGGAAGTTGAAGAATTAGTGATTTAGCAAAAACAGTTTTTGGGCCCCCGGCCCCACATGAGCGAAATTTTAAAAAATCTTTTTCGCCAATTTACGTAATGAGGGGGTACCCAACAACTTCCCAAAGTTTCATTCTTCTACCTACACGGAAATAGGAAAATTGGTGTGAATGAACACACATATATTTCTCTGGTAACATTATTAGCCCTCCGCTAAAATCCGCTACCACAAAGTGGCCCCCGATCCAAAACAATTCCCCACCCTTGAACTAATTAAATTATTTATGAGATCCGGAGAACTGTCTGCTGTAAGGTCGTACCATTCTGGTCTCTATGAAGTTATCCTTATGCATACGATAAGGAACTTTGAACTAAGGACAACTGTCAGTGAGGGGAGCACTATAGATATGCTGCCATTCAAAAATACGTAGACTACTTTATTTGAATTTTAAAAAATAATCCTACTTCACTTGATGCAACATAAAGTTTGAGTTAATATTTTTCTTTTTTGGATATTAACCCGCGCACGTTAAAAATAATAATCGTGGCAATCATTGTATCAACAGTAATAATAATAATAATAATAATAATAACAATAATATTGTAATAATAATAATATTATTATTAGAGTATAATAATAGTATTAAGAGAAAACTTTCTTGTTCGATAAGAAATGGAAAGATAACAAATTGAAAAACTTTGGCTGAGTTTAGGCGCAAAGGGTTATATTCCCTTGAAATTTTGTCAGGTACAAGAAAATTCTACAGATAATTTAAGGTTTGTTTGTATACCAAATGTATAATAGGTTTTGGTTGGACGAAAATAAGTTTTGGTTGTATAAATATAGGCTTTGGATGGATAAAGATAGGTTTTGGTTTGATAAATATAGGTTTTCTGTTGGATAAATACAGGTTTTGTATAGTTTTGTTTGAAAAGACAGAAAGGAGCAATGTTATATTTTATAAAAATTTGTTACCAGCAACAAATAATATAGTAATTAGATGAATTAGAATTTTAACGAGTCGAAACTTTGGTTTAAAAAAAAAAAAAGTAATTTTGTGATGCTGCTGAAGACACATGTAGTGCAAGAAATGGAAAAGCTGCCGAATAATCAAAGAAATCAATCACATTCTCCTGTCGATCAAATAATTTTTTAAGTGACCTGTGGACTGACCGAATTCTTCAGTCAGTAAAAAAAGAGTTTTACTCTTGGCATTAGTCTTAAACACACGCACGTTACAGTTGTTAAAAACACACGTAAAGAATTTAGTTTTTGTGTAATAACGTTACAACCCTGGTAACTGATGACGTAACCATGCGCCCCTGAACGTTATCTCCAAATTTGCACCCCCTCCCCTCCCCTCAAGCGATAAGGAGCAGTCACTCTAAATAACTTGAGACGCATTATCTATTGCGTCCCCTGCCAATTAAATGACGTGCCTTTACGTTGTGACATTCTGACGTCAAGACGGGGGCGCTAATTCCAGGTGATCGAGGGATGTGACGAAATGTGAGTGGTGCATAGGGGTGCATGTGGTGGGTGCATGTGGTGGATTGGTGAGACCAGGAGTGGTGAGACCAGGGTTTGTTGGGGCGTGTGATTTGAGAAGGGGGCCCGTATTCTAGCATCAATCGGCCATATTTACCGAGGTATCATATTTTTTTAAATAGTCGGGGATTCTAATGTTTCCATTAGAACATTCTCGGGCTTAATAGACACTGGCGGCGTCCATCCCTCTCCAGGTCAGCGGAGGACTTTCTTAGCGTTAGTCTCAACATTTTTATGGTGGCTATTCTTGGGCTCGATCCCACACCCCTCAGCTTGTGAGGCGAGCGCACTATTGACTTCATTAATCTGAACATGCGATTAAATACAATGTAATATATATAAGAAGGAAAATATAAGAGTATTTCATCAAAATTTTCATTGTCAGAAAAGAACTTAAATCTTTAGTCCCATGTTGGCATATATCTGCCCCTCTCCCGTCATTTGTTCAAATTAATCATGTCTGATATAGATTATATAACCTGCACAATATACTCACAAACAGAACTTTTCTTATGTGACCTGTATTTTTTACTAAATGTGTCCAACATCCCTTGTCCGATGTAGACCTAACCATTTGTCCAGTGTACTCTGCCCCCTTGCCCCATTACACTAACACTCTTGCCTCATGTACACCAACCCCCTTGTCCCATGTACACCAACCCCCTTGTCCCACATACACCAACCGTCTTGCCGTGTACAGCAACCCTCTCGCCCCATGTACACCAACCCCCTTGCCATGTGTACACCAATCCCCCTGTCCCATGTACACCAACCCCCTGGTCCCGTATACACCGACCCCCTTACCCCGTGTACACCAACCTCCTTGTTCCACGTACACCCACCCCTTTGCCCCATGTACACCAACCCTTTTGGCCCATGTACACCAATCCCCTTGTCCCATGTACAACAACCCTCGTGTCCCATGTACACCAACCCTCTTGTCCCATGTACACCAACCCTCTTGTCCCATGTGCACCAACCCCCTGGTCCCGTATACACCGACCCCCTTACCCCGTGTACACCAACCCCCTTGTTCCACGTACACCAACCCCTTTGCCTCATGTACACCAACCCCTTTGCTCCATGTACACCAACCCCTTTGCCCCATGTACACCAACCCCTTTGCCCCATGTACACCAACCCCTTTTCCCCGTGTACACCAAACCCTTTGCACCATGTACACCAACCCTCTTGCCCCGTATACACAAACCCTCTTGTCCCACGTACACCAACCCTATTGCCCCATGTACACTAACCCTCTTGCCCCATGTACGCCAACCCTCTTGTCCCGTGTACACTAACCCTCTTTGTCCCATGTACACTAACCCTCTTTGTCCCGAGTACACCAACCCCCTTTCCCATGTACACAAACGTATCTTACCTCCAACATCTTGAAGCCGCAGACGTTGACTCGGTACAGCCCCAGTATCGGGAGGAAAAGATCTTGGTATGTTATATCCAGTCTTCAAGGTTGATGAGTTTCAAATACAAATCTTTTCATATCGAATCCGCAGGATTTCACACGTGTAATGATGAACTGTATGGCCGCTTGAATTCTTTTTTCAGCCTTTTGTCATTACTAACAATCTATCTGTCAGTTTCATTAATTGTACTACAGTTCAACTCAAAGTTACGAAAACTTTTTGTGGGAAGAAAAGGTGATTACGATATTTAAGGGTAAACAAACTGCAGTTGTTGGGATGAAATGACATTGGAACACTATTATTATAAAACTAGGGGTTGTAGGGCGCCTACGGCCCCCACTCTTTTTTTGGTCAAAAGCCCAAATAACTTATCCTTGTTTCATGAATACGAATTTCTTACATTATAAATGTTGATTTTTGGCGCTTCATCACCTGCCTCAGCGGCGCGTGCAGCTTCTCGCGCTTCGACTTCTCTAATCTAAAGTACACAAAATGGTGTCTATGTTGTATACATCAACACACATGCTGACGTCACAGTTGCGTGTGTTGTTTCGGTAATTGGCGTTCTATTTTATTTATAAATCATTTTGCGCACCGATGCACACCAAACAATGACGTCATATTAAATATTTTTACAGCGCTAATCACCACACGATTTTTCAACTGCTATAGACTGTTGTACATCGTTCCCCAGCGTTCCACATCCAGTGAGTGACCTGGACTATTATATTATTTATAATTAACTATCACGGCAGATCGCTAATATTTTTTAACTAATACGTGTTCAAAATTATTCAACAATAATTCACTAATGATTTCGATCGTAATGGTTCTTTCAAATAAAAATGAATAAATAAATTAACCACGTGCGGCTCCAACAATTAATTTTGTAGTTATAATAAATATACACAATTTGCAATGTAAGTTCGTTCCGTCCGTTCGTAACGCTACTAATTTTAGAAAACAGCGCACCAAATTACTGCACCAAAAATAACTATTTTCAACCATCCGCATAAAATTGTTCAATATGGAAATAAATTAATGAAATAAAAAGAAATAAAATAAAATAATAAATTAATATTCTGTATTGCATTACTTTTTTATTCTGTGTATTTTTTTCAAAATTAATAGATTTCAGCTGAAAATATTTATTTTGAAAACTTTGTCATTTTTAACGGTTGATATACTAATAATATTTATATATGACATGCGTCCATAGCTTAACACCAGAAGTAAGTCAAAACTTTTATCTGGAATCCAAAATATTCTGTCCATTCACCAGAAACTGATGTCCGTGAATTTCTAGACGTGATGCTGGACGCTACACATTTCCTTATGTCAATCATAGAGATACGTTTCTAGACGTGATAATGGACGCTACACATTTCCTTATGTCAATCTTTGAGATGGTTTCAAGCAGCTTGCTCGCCCCATTGCAGTGAGCAGGAGACTAAAAATCCGTGTTCTTACACCAAGACAACACTTCCTGATTGTCCTTACATCAAGACAACCGCTTCCTGTTTGTCTTTACATCAAGACAACCGCTTCCTGTTTGTCTTTACATCAAGACAACAGCTTCCTGTTTGTCTTTACATCAAGACAACCGCTTCCTGTTTGTCTTTACATCAAGACAACCGCTTCCTGTTTGTCTTTACATCAAGACAACCACTTCCTGTTTGTCTTTACACCAATATAACTGCTTTATGTCTGTCAATGCATCAAGTCAGTTGATCTAAGTAAGTGTGTTAAAATGGTCACTCTTTATGATTACCACGATTTCAAGAAATTTCTATTGTGTGGCATTGGCCACTATCAACTTCATACACTATTATCACTTTCGCTGACCTCTCTCTAATTTTCTTATTTTCTCTATTTCTCTCTTTATAAATAAAAATCTTGTATGTAATTTTTATTTTTATTGTGTCTCTTCCATCGTATCATCTCTGGGTTGTATTTTTTTGTCTGTGAGCCGCCATCCATTCCCATATCATGTATCCAATCCATACTCGCTTCATTTTTATCCTTTCATTTTTTAATGATGTATGTTTGTGTTGCTCTGCACTTAGCCAGTGCTCAATATTTAGTTGCCCCATTTTTCTCACAGTAATAATAGAGAAGATTCTGTTTACTTATGGAGCAGAGAAAGATACCTAGAGTTTCTAGATTTAGATTTTACAAGTTGAAATTTGTAGAGACCTGAGTTACAAGTTTCAAATGTTTTATTTTAAAACTCTCTTTCTTTGACCCGATAGCGATGGGGTTACTTTTTTACAGGGAGTGAACATGAAGTGGGATTTAGCCGCAGGGTTTTCTTCAGTCATTTCGTTAGAGTCCTACAAGATTTAATGCTTACGAATGTGGCACAATTAATTCCTTGTAATAATCTGCTTGGTACATTTGTCCTTTGCGCTGCAATAGATTGAAATCACTCTAGGGCTTTTTTCTTTAGAATATCTTTTAAACAAATAACGTAAATAATTAGTCGAATTACTCTAATTGAAAACAGGGACTTTGCGAAGCAAACTTCGTTGTTTCAATTAATCTTGCCCTGCTGTCAACGTGTGGCACTGCAAGCAGATGAGATATCCAGGCATCCATGGATCTGATAGACAGCATTCGCGCACTCATCAGTCTCTACGTCATTTGACAGACCACCTGCACATTTACCGGTCACTATGTGATTTGACAGACCACCTGCACATTTACCGGTCACTATGTCATTTGACAGACCACCTGTACATTTACCGGTCACTACGTCATTTGACAGACCACCTGCTCATTTACCGGTCACTATGTCATTTGACAGACCACCTGCATGTTCACCGGTCACTATGTCATTTGACAGACCACCTGCATGTTCACCGGTCACTATGTCATTTGACAGACCTCCTGCACGATTACCTGTCACTATGTTCATCTCCTCTTCGAATTTATCAAACAAACGGGTACCTTATGAATCCACAATTAATCCCAAATGCACCACTAAAATTTACTATAATTTTTTTAATAAATGGTGGTGGTTTCTTTTTAACAAAATCTTTGACGCTGACCTCCATGACGAGAGAGGACAATCAAATCTACATGATCCAGCCCAACAACACAAGAGTTACTCAAGTCAACAGAGCAACTGCGCATGTCAACAATACCTTTATCTCTATTAACAATTGATCACGTGAAGAAAAATGATACACATCATCTTAAACATATACTTTACAAAAATGTATACAATACAGGGGGATGGACCTACCATAAGAACTAATTTACTCAAATAAATAAACAATAATTTTTTTAAAAAAAAAGAATAGGTCTGCACAATTATCAATCACAAATAATAAAAGCTGAATGTATTTCAAACCTTAAACTGAGAAATAAGCTCAACCCTAACATCATCGCGACCAACTGTATTAACACAATCGTTATATAGGGTAGTAACCTAAAGAAGCTCAACCCTAACATCATCGCGACCAACTGTATTAACACAATCGTTATATAGGGTAGTAACCTAAAGAAGCTCAACCCTCACATCATCGCCACCAACTGTACAAACTGTATTAACACAAACGTTACATAGGATAGTAACCTAAACAATCTCAACCCTTACATCATCACGACCAACTGTACCAACTGCACCAACTGTACCAACTGTATTAACACAAACGTTACATATAGGGTAGTAACCTAAACAATCTCAACCCTTACATCATCACGACCAACTGTACCAACTGTATTAACACAAACGTTACATATAGGGTAGTAACCTAAACAATCTCAACCTTTAGATCATCGCGACCAACTGTACCAACTGTACCAACTGTACCAACTGTACCAACTGTATTAACACAAACGTTACATATAGGGTAGTAACCTAAACAAGCTCAACCTTTAGATCATCGCGACCAACTGTACCAACTTTACCAACTTTACCAACTGTACCAACTGTATTAACACTAACGGTAGTACCAACTCTAACGTTTCATACAGTAGTAACCTATCGCCACTTTCACAGCCACCACAAACCTCAAAGTACCTGTCGGCCACACATCAAGTGTCTCTGATGTAATCACGACCCAAGAACAGCACCAAACATGCCCACGATTTCTTGTACACTAATCAGAAACAAATTACTTGGAGCCTAGTAAATTATTTATTAACGAAGTCTCCCACGAACACATATGTAGCTAGACAACGCAGCCCAAGCATGGAGCACAACTTGCAGTGGCGAGTACCAAGTTACGGAGTTCTGACTGACTACTTGACTGCTCCAGGGATGTATTGTTTCTGTGAATCTGTCAGTTGCGTGACAATGGTGGTCGGAATTTCTGCGGAACACAAATCAATTCACACAAAAGCAGACCAATTATTGCGCGCTCTTTGAAAAAAAAGGGTTGGGGGTGGGGGAAGAAGAAGGGGAATAATCGTGCGTGAGCGCCGGCGCGAAGTGCTTGCCTCCCCTTGCGTTGAAAGCTGTATTATCGATATATTTCGGTTTTTTTTTTTTTGCGCTCTGTTTTTTCTCCTATTCCATTTTTTTAATGACGATATTTCCTGTTCACAATACCAATCTGGGTTATGGATCGTGGCTTGGAGTTGCGATACTTATTTAAATCACCCGTATTAAAAATGTTGTTGTCCTGTTGCTAATCGATATAATGCGAGGAACTTTGTTTTCTGAGTTCTCCGCCATTCCTCCCCCACTCACTCGCTTCGTGTTTGTTTGGTCTGGTAAGATGTTGACTTCAAGACTTTTCATTCATCTGAGATGAATTTGTGATTCCATTATTGTTGAAGTCATGTATTTGTGATTCCATTCTTGTAGAAGTCATGCATTTGTGATTCCATTCTTGTAGAAGTCATGTATTTGTGATTCCATTCTTGTAGAAGTCATGTATTTGTGATTCTATTCTTGTTGAAGTCATGTATTTGTGATTCCATTCTTGTAGAAGTCATGTATTTGTGATTCCATTCTTGTAGAAGTCATGTATTTGTGATTCCATTATTGTTGAAGTCATGTATTTGTGATTCCATTCTTGTTGAAGTCATGTATTTGTGATTCCATTCTTGTAGAAGTCATGTATTTGTGATTCCATTATTGTTGAAGTCATGTATTTTTGATTCCATTCTTGTAGAAGTCATGTATTTGTGATTCCATTCTTGTAGAAGTCATGTATTTGTGATTCCATTCTTGTAGAAGTCATGTATGTGTGATTCCATTCTTGTAGAAGTCATATTTTTGTAATTCCATTCTCGTAGAGGTCATATTTTTGTGATTCCATTCTCGTAGAGGTCATATTTATGTGATTCCATTCTCGTAGAAGTCATGTATTTGTGATTCTATTCTTGTTGAAGTCATATTTTTGTGATTCCATTCTCGTAGAAGTCATGTTTTTGTTATTCCATTCTTAGGTTTCATGCTTACGTTGCGTCATGTCCTAGCAATCTCATGCTTGTTACACATTGGACTTATAAGGAAACATGTCTGATATATTTCAAGGTTCAATGATATAAAGACACATGCTTGATTACATGTACAAATAATACACGGATTTTAAAGAAGGCAGCTGATAATTATCGTAACATAATATCGACTAGAAACGAACTTTAACATATCGATCTTATCGCTCTCGTTGATTAAATAGAACAAAAGTCACACCTGAAGTGGCCCCGAATATGCTGGGGATGAAATTAACAGGATCGTGACAGCTGCTGGCATCGATTACTGCCATCTCATTTACTCAAATTAAGTCAGTGAGTACCAGATGGAGTGGTTTTGAGGCTGTCAGAGATTGGTGATACAATAGTGAGACGGCAGGGACTGGTTGTAAAGCTGTTAGAGATTGGTGATACAATAGTGAGACGGCAGGGACTGGTTGTAAAGCTGTTAGAGATTGGTGATACAAAAGTGAGACGGCAGGGACTGGTTGTAAAGCTGTTAGAGATTGGTGATACAATAGTGAGACGGCAGGGACTGGTTGTAAAGCTGTTAGAGGTTGGTTGACAGAAACAGGCTTATAGGATCTAATACTTATTTGTCACATTTCGTCCCCCTTGTTAAAATGGTAATCAAGTTTCTTTTGTTATTTTTTCCTTTAAATATGTGTCTTTATGAATATGAGGAAGAAACGTAACAAATAAACCACTACAGTTTACTGGTACGTTATATAGAAACAAAACTCTTAACAACCCTGAGTGAATAGTTTTGTGCATTAATATTATCCCTTATCGGCTAAGGCGTAGTTAGGATACATTGCGCCTTGAGACAATTTATAAAATTGACCCCCGCCCTGTTTTTATTAATTTTAATATACATTCGAACGTCTCATTTTCAGGGCCCCTTCGCTACACATCGGATGTTAAGGAACGCCTAAAGCAATGACTAGCAAAAAAGTGACGTAAACGTTTTTTTTATATATATAGTCTATATTATCTAAATTTCCCCAATTCGCTTTGAATTTATTTTCAAACATTGTCTAAGGTATGGCTCAATGACATTCATCAACTCCCTGGAACCCTGCTGTCCATCTTTTCACATCGCTCCTGGCGTTAGATGTCTTCGATAATCACCGTGCACCATCGCCAACATCAAATTTATTCAACAGCCGGGATGATGACATTAAATAAAAGTGAGAGAAAAAAAAAAAAAAAAAAAAAAAAAAACAACCTGCCCTGGGGCGAGAAACATCAGAAGTGAACTCAAGCTATGCATAAAACGATTTCGAGCGTTAGACAGATTTCCAACCCCAACGCAAAATAGAGGTAATGGATGTAACACCCCCCCAAAACCGCCTCCCTTAAAGCTTCGGCGCCCTCACTATATGCCCGTAATACGTTGACAGTGGTCGCACAGTCATTGTGCGTGTGCGATTATGTCTGTATGCGAGTGTGTCTGCTGGGATGAAGAGTGCAAGGAATTTTCCAGTGTGAATAATAATTATCTTTTCTTCTTATCTCCCTGACTTCGAGTTTGTTTTTGTTTGTTGTGTGTGTGAGTGTGTGTGTGTGTGTGTGTGTGTGTGTGTGTGTGTGTGTGTGTGTGTGTGTGTGTGTATGTACGTGCATGTTTGCCTGTCCGCATGATTTTCTGTGTGTCAGCTTTCAGATGTGAAATGTCAATATTCCAGCAGAGAAGATCATCCAAATGTTATCTGACTGTATCATGATTCGTGTCTAGTATCTGTCGATATCTTACAGTTTATCTGTCTGTAGGTGTGACTGTTTATATGTGTGTCTTCCCGTTTATGTGTCTGTCTGCCCATGTATCTGTGTCTGCCCATGCATCTGTGTCTGTCCATGTATCTGTGTCTGTCCATGTATCTGTGTCTGTCCATGTATCTGTGTCTGTCCATGTATCTGTGTCTGTCCATGTATCTGTTTCTATCCGTGTATATGTGTCTTCCCGTGTGTCTGTGTCTGTCCATGTATCTGTGCCTGTCCATGTATCTGTGTCTGTCCATGTATCTGTGTCTGTCCATGTATCTGTGTCTGTCCATGTATCTGTTTCTATCCGTGTATCTGTGTCTGTCCATGTATCTGTGTCTGTCCGTGTATCTGTGTCTGTCCATGTATCTGTGTCTGTCCATGTATCTGTGTCTGTCCATGTATCTGTGTCTCATGTATCTGTGTCTGTCCATGTATCTGTGTCTGTCCATGTATCTGTGTCTGTCCATGTATCTGTGTCTGTCCATGTATCTGTTTCTGTCCGTGTATCTGTGTCTGTCCATGTATCTGTGTCTGTCCATGTATCTGTGTCTGTCCATGTATCTGTTTCTATCCGTGTATCTGTGTCTGTCCATGTATCTGTTTCTGTCCATGTATCTGTGTCTGTCCATGTATCTGTGTCTGTCCATGTATCTGTGTCTGTCCATGTATCTGTTTCTATCCGTGTATCTGTGTCTTCCCGTGTATCTGTGTCTGTCCATGTATCTGTGTCTCTTCATGTATCTGTTTCTATCCGTGTATCTGTGTCTTCCCGTGTATCTGTCTGTGTTTCTATCCGTGCATCTGTGTGCCTTGCCGTGTATTTTTTCTGTGTGTCTGTCCGTGAATCTGTATGTCTGTCCGTGTATATGTATACATGTCTGTCCGTGTCGCTATATGTCTGTCCGTGTTTCTGTCTGTGTGCCTGGTCTTTTGTCCGCGTTGCTTTCTCTGACCGGGTTAAGTAGGTAAGAATGATTACCGCATGCCCTGTGAGGTTTTTCTGATAATCAGACAGTGAAACTAAATCAGTTATTTTGTCTTGAGAGTGAAGGATGTCGGGGAAAGACGGGTTGGCGGCTAATGTAGAAACATGCATGTTTTAAGTTCCATGGGTGTCCAGATTTCGGGTCCGATAAAGTTGGTGCCAATAGTTTGATAATAAAATTTTTTCAAAAGACTCCATCTTTTCATACAACATTAAAAAATAAAGTCATTCCTTTTTAAAAAGCATTACTTCGAAATACGAACATATACGGTTACGAACACTTAGTTTACGAACAATATTTTTTGTTCCGTGTAATTATCAATACATGTACCTCGGATTACTAACAATGGTGAGGAAGAGAGAGGGAGAACAAGAGAGAGAGAGAGAGAGAGAGAGAGAGAGAGAGAAAGAGAGAGAACGGGAGAGGAAGAAAGAGAGAGAGAGAGAGAGCAAAACTTAATGTTTGAGGCAAAGCCCCGGGCACAACTCTAACGAGCGCAACAGGGTACCAACATTACTTAGCGCTAGCAGTTGCCTAGTTTTGTACGCGTGGTCAACCTTACTTCCAATAGCCTTCCTTCTTGGCAGTAAAAGAATTCTTAGAGATTTACACATTTGCCATGGTCTATTTTATTTTACATTAGTCTAGATTCTATATCTTTTTTTTACAATTTATTTTCTTTATTTATAATGTTTGTTTTAGTAAAAGAGATCGATCATTTTGAATATATTTGTTGTTTTCCTCTCTTTATTCAATACATTAAGTACACGTGATCTTGGCAATTTTAAGATTAATTTGTGATTTTAAAAAAAAATAAATAAAGAAGAAATGTTCTTTACAATGTTTAAAATGTTCTTTACAATGTTTAGAGTTTGAAAAGTTTTTTTGTGTGTGTGTTAAGAATCGAGTTCTGGAACGATTTTATTTCGTAGTCTGAGCGTGTGGTGGGAAAGGACGGGGGGGGGGGGGAGTTATTTCTACTCCATCCTCTGAGAGGTTTAAGAGCAGAGTACGGAGGGTCCTATAATGGGGACACATTTGATTGTCAAGGCAGCTGTGACATTTTCTGAATGAGGAAGTATTATGCCTTAAGGCCCACGTAATGCGATGACAGATGTGCCTTGATAAACATCATGCCGCCCTTCCCAAAATTTCATAATAAATAAGCCATCAGAAACACAATATCATGACTAAAGTGTTGAGTCATAAGTACAGTGTCATGACAAGTGTGTCGCCATAGGCACAATGTCATGACAAGTGTGCCGCCATAGGCACAGTGTCATGACAAGTGTGCCGCCATTGCACAATGCCATGACAAGTGTGCCGCAATTGCACAATGCCATGACAAGTGTGCGCCGTAGGCACAATGCCATGACAAGTGCGCCACATTTGCACAATGCCAGGACAAGTGTGCCGCCATATGCACAATGCCATTACAATTGTGCCGCCATAGGCACAAAGCCATGACAAGTGTGTCGCCATAGGCACAATGCCCGACAAGTGTGCCGCCATAGGCACAATGCCATGACAAGTTTTCCACCATAGGCACAATGCCATGACAAGTGTGCCACCATAGGCACAATTTCAAGACAAGTGTGCCGCTATAGGCACAATGCCATGACAAGTGTGCCGCCATAGGCACAATGCCATTACAATTGTGCCGCCATAGGCACAAAGCCATAACAAGTGTGCCGCCATAGGCACAATGCCATGACAAGTGTGCCGCCATAGGCACAATGCCATGACAAGTGTGCCACCATAGGCACAATGCCATGACAAGTGTGCCGCCAAAGGCATAATGCCATGAAAAGTGTGCCGCCATAGGCACAATGCCATGACAAGTGTACCGCCATAGGCACAATGCCATGACAAGTGTGCCGCCATAGGCACAATGCCATGACAAGTGTGCCGCCAAATGAATAATGCCATGAAAAGTGTGCCGCCATAGACACAATGCCATGACAAGTGTGCCGCCATATTTTCACAATGCCATGACAAGTGTGCCGCCATAGGCACAATGCCATGACAAGTGTGCCGCCATAGGCACAATGCCATGACAAGTGTGCCGCCATAAGCACAATGTCATGACAGCTGTACGGCGACACATATTCCACCAAAAGTTTCTCGTCCCTCAAATGTCAGTGACGTCAATAGATATCGAACATTTTACTTGTTGCGGAAGGGAGACAATAACTGTCTTTAATTTGGGTGTTTATGTCTACGCCCATGACTTCAACATGCCATCTCATAATGATCGACGTGCCGAAATAATATCATGTACACAGACTGTAATTTTGTGTGTACGCCATTAGTCCATTCATCGTGTGCACAGTCAGCGCTGTGTTATTGTATCTACTGCGAGCACTATCGCAAATCGACCAATGAATAAATCGTGGTAAGGTTTACCTTTTGCTTAACTCGCTACGATTGTCGAGCTTCTTCTTCTATATATTCTTTTGGCCTGAGACTTAGTCCCTTAAGGCCTTGGCTAATACCTGGGCAACCTGCTTCATCTGCTGAGCAGTGCCATACAACACCACGGGAGTCGCACTGTAATACCCAGTCTCCCTCTATAAGTTTCAACTATTACACCAAATCCTTCGAAATCAGGGGAGGAGAATGTGAATCGAAGGTGATTACCCTTGCCACGACTGGAGGTATCAACAGAGGCGTGACTTTAGTTGGTGTTACCTAATGCAGTGGCGTTGCTAGGGGGTGCGGTGGGGGTGGGCCACCCCGGGTGACACCATCAGGGGGGTGACACCAGACTGTAAAATTCTATATATTCTCGTTATTTGGCATTGGAAAACTCGGAGGAGTTCCATGGGTTAAATCATGATGGGGTGACACCATGAGCTACCGCCCCGAGTGACACCATGAGCTACCGCCCCGGGTGACACCAAGCCTAGTGACGCCTCTGACCTAATGTGGTAGCGCGTGGTGTCACCTCCTTTGATGACGTCACCCGGTACGGTCCGCACCCCCGTCCCGCACCAAACTAATGACGCCTCTGGGTATCAAGGACCAAGATCTGGCAACGCCTAGCGTTTCGGAAGTGCTGCTGGCCGCCCTTCAAGTGACACAATCACTGATTGGCCGGAGCTCTTCTAAAGACATTATTGAGAGGTCAGTGGCGTGTCAATCCAGTTGTTATGGCGTGGATGGGGCGGCTTTCAGGTTGGGCGATTGTAAGGCAAGCAACCAATACAATCGTGAGCCGAGCATACCAGTGGTAGGATGAAACGGCTTTGTGAAATGATGTTTTCGTCTTGTCTTATCTATACAGACACTGCCCTATACAGAAAATTATTGCGTCCACCGCCCATGCCGGTCTGTTGGCAAGTGTCGCAGCGTTTACAGGCCTCAGCTATGAAGGTTCCACGCTATTCCCAGCTGATTTTGTTTCCCCAACTATAGTGTCATGTACCCATTGGGATATGAGTTGACTCAGGGACACCGTTGGCCCCGGAAAAATTCCTGCCTTCATGGAGAGTCGAACCCATGGCCATCGTTTAAACAGCCGAACGTTTACAAGGACTGAGTACCTGATGACTGCGGAATATGTGTTTTGTTCTCCTCAAATTATTGACTTATCTATAATATCAAGAGATCCAAGGCATGGTTCTTACGGCATACATGAAATTTAACATGAAAATTTCAGGGCCAATCAACAAACCAGGTCATGAAATAGACAATTTCAGGACATGGTAATATTTCGGGGCATAACGACATTTTAAAATTTGTCAAAAATTTTAGGACACGCCCACATCAGTAGAATTTCAGCCATCAGGGCATGTCAAAATTTCAGGACTTGTCCAATGCCCTATTTAAGCTGTGGTGTCCCTCAGATATCCAACCGACCACGTGCAGCAGTTTAGAAGTACCGAGCAACACATTTTGATAACGATTATTACCTGTAATATTTTACAAACAGGTGAATGTTTGTGCGACTTTCCTAACGAATAATCATCATATTTGCTCATGGACCAAGGAAACTTAGAGGGAACATTTGAGTATGTCACGATTTCAGATTATGTTAACATTTCAGCGCTAGTCAAAATTTCAGGAAATGTCAACATTTTCGGGTTATGTTGACATCTGGGTACGATGTCTTTTCTGTATATATCAAGTAAGACAGTGCATAAAGTGACTTCTTATCAGTTTGACTGCAACGTTCGTGTACAATCCAAACTTTGGCTTTATACTATCAGGCTTAGAGATGCTAGTAAACGCAACCAATGATTGCAGAATAAATGTTGTTGTGTCCAGTTTTGTCAATACTGGACAGGGTACGTTGTAATACTGGTTCAAATTTGGCCCATCCAGGACCATATGAGTTTTGGTTTATTTTTATTTTCAAGGTGTTGGAAAGTGTGTGTGTGTGTCACTTACCAATAACAAGGCCATATAGTAAGCAATGCTATTATATGGAATACGCACTTAAAAGTGAATCTTAGCAATCAAATAAAACTTAGTTTTTCTTTATTAACTTACAATAGGGACTTGTAAAAAGACATAAAGTACAAAAATCAACCCCACGCCCTCAATCCACACGCACACGCTGTGACCCACTGACTATTATTTGGTCCAAAGTTCAGACACAACGTTTACTGTAATCTTACTCTCCAGGCTCGGCCCATCTCCCGAGTCCATTGGGTGCTTCGCATCGTGCAGTGCACATCCGTGGTTCAAAACTCGTCAGTTTTGTTGACAACCAAGCAACAAAACAAAACGAAAAAGTGGACAATATTGTGTCTCGTTGGTTACCATGGACACGAGAGTGCACGGGTCGCCGACACGAGGAAGTGGGGAGAGGGAACTGCTCGTGTCAGGTTGGCAGTGTGCACGTGTGTTGTCATTGCGAACGTGATGGGAACCATTGAATCCAGGAATGGCAAACCATTTCAAATATTGACAAACAGGAGCCGTACATCGGTGGTTCTCAGTCGGTCAGTGTTCCTCAACATTCCGGCTCATTATTGGTCGGTTCTTAATGCCAACCGCTAGGTGCAGCTGAGACGTAAAGACCGGCGGGATTCCTAGAGGTCCGTTTTATGTTTTGTTGAAGGGAGCCATGTCCTCTGGAATGCAATGTCCGTGAAGAAAGTACCTACATTGATGGATGTAAGGAAAGTACCTACATTGATGGACGTGAAGAAAGTACCTATATTGATGGACGTGAAGAAAGTACCCACATTGATGGAAGTAAAGAAAGTACCTACATTGATGGACGTGAAGAAAGTACCTATATTGATGGACGTGAAGAAAGTACCTACATTGTTGAACGTGAAGAAAGTACCTACATTGATGGACGTGAAGAAAGTACCTACATTGATGGACGTGAAGAAAGTACCTACATTGATGGACGTAAAGAAAGTACCCACATTGATGGACGTGAAGAAAGTACCTACATTGATGGACGTGAAGAAAGTACCTACATTGATGGACGT
>MUZC01001264.1:239026-265113 GCA_002072015.1 Radix auricularia | reverse complement strand
CCCACACCCCAGCCCTCCCACACCCCAGCCCTCCCACACTCCAGTCCATCTCCCACGACCTTTCGCTACAATCCACAAACGTCCCCATCTCTGGATGTGGATCGTGGATATAGCCAATCCCATTCTTGTGTTTGGTGGTTGACAACAGCAAGTATCTCAGTGGCCGCCGCCCCTCTCAAATTTCATGCTGATCTACCCAAAATTAGATTAAATCTTTCGTCTGGTTCACCTTTTCCCCATGTCCGTAACCATTACACCCCCACTCTTACACCTCACCGTTACACCCCCACTGTTACACCTGACCGTTACACCCCCAAGACACACACAGAGGTGCACAACGGAAGCGTCATCTTACCTCATGTACAATTAACCTTAAAAGACCTGGTTTCATTAGACATGACAAAAGCAGATGAAATGACACCTGGATAAAATACCATTTACTCTTTTAACTCTGACGTTTGTCATTTTTAGCTGGCATTTTGTCATTTTTAGCTCGCACTTTGTCATTTTTAGCTCTCACGTTTTCATTTTTTGCTCAAGTGGCGTTATAGAATTGAACTTCAACACAGTTAAATTTAAAAGCAAAAACCCATAATCAATTATTTAAAAATGTTACGGAGCAAATTTTCAGCTTTAAAATTTGAAACTGCTTTTTAATTAAAGAAAATTATAAAAACTATTTAATATTTTCAATTTTTATATTTATTAAAACTAGATTAATGGTAGAATCCTAACACATGGTTCTGTTAGAAGTTAATAAGTTAAATATAAGACGATGTGGGGGGGAGGGGGTGAAAGTAATAATAAATGTTAGTAATGAGCGTACATTTCCTTACAATGCACTGTATTCCGTTTAAATAATTTATAATTTTATACATAACTTTATATATGAATTCAATACTTCAAAACCTGATCCAGATGGAACGGGATGGTCGAGTGGTAGCGCGCTCGACTGGCGTACCGATGGTCACGAGTTCGAATCCACGCGAAGGCGAGGAATGTTACCGTAGCCTGAGGAGTCCCCGAGTCACCCAGCTCTGAATGGGTACCTAACTAGACAATAGTTAGACGGCTGGGTAATGCGTGGAACCCATATAGCCGTGGCCTGTGACCGCTGCATCACTTGCCAACAGATCATCTCTCATGGTCTGAGGACGCAATCATCTTCTGCATAGAAGGAGCGTCTGTATATCTAAGATAAGATAAACATTTTTTATTTGTTTGTAGTTTTTTTTTTATGAGGAAGTTCCGTGATATGATAGAAATTATCGCAGTACTCCCATTATCACCTGAGTCATATGGCGTTAGTTAATCTAGAACATGCATAGACTAATTTTTAATGTGTGTTATTGAACAACGAATCATCAAATAAATAAATTTAACTCTAAATTGCACCCAGCCTGGTTCATATACTAACGAACATTTCTAATAAAACGGCCCACGACATTTTGAAAGGTCTTTAAACATAGGCCCATATAACAAAATGCTCCATTATTTTACTTGTACTTGAGATTTGAGAGGCGTTTACATTTTATCGATTAGGCGTAAACTCTGACCCGGATATCAAATCTCATTTTGTATTTTTTTTAAAAAATGTCTACATGAACGCAAGACAGACGAGTTGGAAAAATATTCTACTATTAAATCTTGGCACCTGTAAGTGACAACGTATTAAAATGTCCAGGTTTTTGGGATTGACGTTGGGTAAGGTATTGGGAAAGACGTTGAGCATGACCTTACGCAATGTGTTAGGGAGACTTTGGGAAAGCTGATCCATGTTGTCAGAGCTCAAGACGGCGTCTTTATTTCGCATCAGGGATGCATCATAAGTGGTTGTCTAGCAACCGGACACGGTCGGCAAATTAATGTCGAGATATTGTTCACGTAATAAGACATAAATCTTAATCTGCCTACGACTCTATTTGATTCTCTTCCACCCTTTGTTTTAAAAATAAAAATTACGTAATAATAGTTGTATAGAAAACATTTTACCCTAGTAGATCTAGAGAAAAAAAAATATTGAAATTTAGTTCTTTGTTAAAATATATTTCTGTTTCAACCAAAGTATGTTGCAGAGCACACTCTACATTAGTATTTTTACATAAAGCTTTTTACCATAGTACTATATAACAGAAATCTTTTTTTTTTCTCATAGTACTTTTAAGAGAAATTGTTGTGTCGTTGTAATATGTGAGTGAACAAAATGTCCCACAATTCGTGTAGAGGTCATCGTCTGATATCGATCTCCGCTAAATGACCATGTCCGTCAATGTTGATTAGAATGTAATCACCAATCAATAAGCGACGTTTCTGTGCTGGAGCACACCACACCCAAACAACACACTAAACCCCACACCAAACACGGCACACCAAACACCACACATCGCACACCAAACACCTCACACCAAACACCACAAACCAAACACCACAAACCAAACACCGCACACAAACACTGCACACCAAACACCATTCAATGGAAAAGACGTAAACAAGGTATGGGTTAGCCTGACCGGACGTAACAAAACAGCGAACGTTTCGGCAAAGAGCCTTTATCAACGAACATACAAGACACACACAAAACGAAAATAAAAATAAAAAATGAAAAATGAAGGAACTTAGCTGTGGTGGAATCCGAAGTATCCAAAGAAAAAGTGAAACTGAGAGATGACAGAGCGATTTTATATAGGAACGTCTTACACTTACATCGTCAGGTCATATATTAACAACTAACCAGAAACATCTTACACTTACATTGTGAAAATACAAGATACAAAAACCTATTGCGTGATCAAAACAATAAACTAAAAATTTACTAACGAACTAATTCACTAGCAAACGTTTTGCTAATGGCTTCAACAGTGCTCATAAAACTCAAATATTTTAATCAAATTTAAATTTTATTTACATTGACAGTAAATTGAATAAATACTTAAGTAGGTCTTTATACGTAAAAGTAAAAGAAGAGAAGAAAGATGGGCACATCTACTAAATCATAGAAGATTTAAGGTATTGCATTTACTCGCTTTCTATATGCGGGCAACACATAGGATCTTTATGAAATATAAAATTGATTAAGAAGACGCTATTATTATGTGTTGGCTCCATTAGGATTGGACCAAGGTCGCAATTTTACTTAGCTGTAGAATCTTTTTTAACTTAGTGACTTCGAAATGTAACTTTAAATACATCCTCTTCTACTATCCAGAATTGTTGTTAAGAACCTGTGCTAATCTCTCTCCAATTACTAGATGTGTAGGTTCTTCAGAAGATGACACGGAGACGGGGGTGGTAAATTTAGAATGGCGAAGGCACGACCCACAGTGGTAGTTACTTTCACTTATGTTGCACCACAAGTATCAACCGCTGGAGTCAGTAACAACTCTATGGAGACATGTACTGTTCGTCTGTTCCTGTTGGCAGTAGTAAGATTGGGCGGAGCAAGTCATTGAACACGCGTCATAGAAGTCCTCTAGTTAAACGTTCAATCGACTTGTGGAAACTTTCCAAAAGATTATGCACAGGAATGTTTTTTTTTCTTTCTATTAATGGTGGGATCTCCGTCCATATTGGTTGATTTTCCCTTTATATTGGTGGAATCACATCCACTTTAGTGGTTTATCCATCCATATTAATGGTAGATTTTCCGTCTTAATTGGTTGACTTTCCTCATAAAAGCACCCAATTAAATTCATGCACATAATATTTTTAGTAATGATATTTCTTATAGAATAAAACGATTTTCAACAAAATAACATGTTTTATAGAGACAATCTCAGCACCAATGCTACCGAGTTGAGATCGAGATTGGGTTGAAGATTATAGTTCAGGTTTTATTACTTGCTCTTGTGTGTGTCTTTGTCTTTTGCTTTAAAGCTGACATTGGTGTGGTCGCTGGGATATTGACGGGGAGTCTGGTTATGTAGATAGTCATCTTTGTGATGGTCAGTCTTAAGTTTACTGTCGTGGTAGAGTACAGTCTTGCTTATTGACGGCCACAAGTTTGCATAAGACGTAAGTATTGCTAAAATTAACATTTCAATCACTTGATTTCAGCCATTTTTGTTTATTGGTCAAGGATACTAATGTTTTACAATAAATTTATCCAGTGTTGCTCCACATTTGAGCTCAAGCAATAAATACGATGCTGATTCATAATAACGTAAATGGATAACAGGTGGACAGTGGATGAGTTAGCCTGATAGGACGTAAAGATAAAAACTTTCATCGACTCTTTGAATTACACCGCATCTAAGTTTTTATTACATTTTTTTTTCATTTCTTTGAATTAGTTTTATTTGTGTATTTTTTGTTCGTTGAGGAAGGCTCTTTGCTGAAACGTTCGCTTTTCTGTTACGTCCTGTAATGCTAACTCATGCACTGTATCTGTTTTCAATTTACTAATTTATAAGCCTGATTGCAGTCACACACACCCATTTTGAATCATAATATATATATGATTAGACTGGGTTAATCTGCGCTGTGATAACGGGTAAATTGATGTGAAATGTATGAGAGAGATTAAGACTGAAATAATCTTGCGACAAAACACACTCGGGGTATTTATAACTTATACAGTTATTCTTAGGACTCTTTACGCCCCACTTTCGCCCCCAGGAGTAAGGAAAAAGTTGATGGACAACAACATCGACAAAAGACACTTCATGGATAGGAGCATCGACAAAAGACACCTCATTCCAACGGCTGCTATTCCAACATAAAGGCCCACCCACCCCAGCGTGCCCAATTCTCATGGAACTCATAGGACACCCTACATACCCGAACATTGACACTATGCCATTCTTTCCACATGCTTTTAAGCAGAATGCACATCTTACCCTTCGAAAGCAACACCAGGCTGAGTTGACCCCCCTCCTCTACCCACAAGTCCCTGTACTCCATGTTTACTGGCGTGGAAAACCCTGAGAGAGCTTCAGATCGTTGCTGGACCTGGCATTTATGGGTCGTTAGACTGTGGGGACAGGTCAAATAAAAGTCCCTTTCCAACAATCGCGTGACAGTGTTACCTGGTGCAGCATTGACGGCACCCCATTCCCCCCACCCTGTAGCCTCATATATCACAGACGCCCAAGGTTGAAATGAACTACATTCATATTATGTCGGGTATCCAGCACGTTACAACTGTCAAGGGAGAGGGTAAGCGCCATCATTTCTCACTCTAAAATTGTATTCATCAAGGCCGAGCACCGGTGCTCTCTAGTTGACTTTAAACGAAAACTTTAGCGGAAAGTTTGCATTAAGGAAACAAGTTCCAAAGGGAACAAACTCTGCATTAAAAAAAAAAGGCGGTGAGCTGCGGCGTGAATCTTGTTTTAACAGAGCGTTGTGGATGTATATTTGGCTGATTTAGGATGTGTAGAGAAATATCAAATCAAACCATTCATTGGTTCCTTAATATGAGGCTTAAACATGGAACACATTAGACATAATATTTATAGCTCAAAACCCTTGTGAAATCTAAACTATATATAAAAAAACATTTCATTTACAAAGTACAGAGTACTGATGATTCCATAATTACAAAAATACCTCATACTCTCTTGCTCTTGGTTTTTTATGGAATGTATTCACTTAATTTTAGGGCTGCGGAAATTAACGATTAATTTCTCGATTAATCGGTATAAATTTTTATCGATTAAAATTATTTTAATCGATAAAATGTCGATTAAAAATTAAAGAAAATACTTTAAGCATTTTTTTCGATTTATTATAAATAATTAATTATTAAGAGATCTAATTAATAATAGTTTGATTTTTACGTTCAATCTTCATTAAAAAAAATGAATTTCGCAAGTGTAAACTTTAAAATAAGCAGTTTTGTCAGGAAAATGATATATAAAAAAAACACATTTTTTACTTAATTAAAAATAACAAAATTTAAATTCATTGATATTAAATTGAACTACTTATATTTAAATATATATCCCTAAATATATATTTTTCAATTAAATACTTAAGTTATGGGCATTTTATGAAAATTTCAGTTTAATGACGTCATACATCTTATTTTCAGCTTTAATCAAAATTATTGATTAATTATTCGGTAATTTTTCAAAAGTTAACGATTAAATTTAAATTAATCGATAACAGCCCTACTTAATTTATTTTTCTGTTAATAAGTTTGCCTTCAATTGACCATTCAATGACGCCTTCTGGACGTTTTGATTTTCACTAGACAAAATTTATTATTGTGAATATGATTATTATTATTATTAATATTATTATTAGTATCATCCACATTATTATTAACAGTATTAGTAGGAGCAGCATTATTATTATCATTATTATTAATTGCCATGGGATGATTTTGTGGTCAAGGCTTGTATATAAGAAGTACCACCTACATTTATGTCAGTTTGACAGAGACCGTGTGAAAAATTACAGGATCATGATATACAGCAGTGCTTCTCAAAAATTGCAAACCGGGAGGATTTTTCCATGGCACCAGGGACCGGTGAACTATTTTCATTGTACGGACGTGGTAGCGAAATTTAATTTATTTAATTTAATTTATTTCAATTTATATGCTTAATTTAAAAAATAACATATTTTATAGGGTTAGGATTAATGGTTGCAAATGAAGGATTATAATTATAATTTTCTGTCCTGTCTTGATAACTTCTGTTAAGCTGAAGCGTTTGGCCCAGTGACCGGCACTGGTTCGTGGACCAACCTTTGAGAAGCATTGATATAGATATCACGTGAGATTGATGAAGCCATTTAGAGAAGAGACTACTTCTTAATTTATAATAAATAAATGAAGCATTTTTTAGAACAAAATCTCTGCATGGAATATGGTTCCTATGTGCAGTATTAGAGACATTTTTATCGCTTCAATTTAACACAAAATTGCACAAGAAAATAATTACATTCACCTCATTTTCATCAGGGTTATCAAGGTGACCATGACCTTTGTCCTGAAACCATTTCTATCTCTCCTTCCTTCAACACGAATCAACACAACGAGTATATCAACAAAGATGTTCAACTTATTGATTTATTTACCAAACAAAAATCTTGTTCTTATATTATAGTTATTTAATAGTAAGCGCTATTAACAAAAATTTCTATTTAAAAGTTAACATTACTATTTTTGTTTTTGGAGATGAATTTTCTTAACGAAGTTTTTACTTAATGTCTATAATAAGTGCCTTATCGTTTTTATACATTAGATTTATCTTATCTTTTCTTATCTTACATGTTACAGACGCTCCTTCTATACAAAAGATTATTGCGTCCTACGCTTATATATGGTTTGTATTTAGCCCCGCATTCTCATTAGAGTTTTAAATGATGATAAAGTGTTGGATTTACTGGTTTCTTCAGGCAATCCATTCCACGACCGAATACCGGCCGGGAAGAAAGAAAACTTGAATGTGTTTGTTATACATACGGAATAAGAAAGGTGTTTTTGTCCCTATGTCTATCTGAGGGTTGTATTACGTTGTCTTTGTGTTGTATTTCTAAATTAGAATTAAATGCTTTATGTATAATTACACTACTTTACTCTTGGTTCTTCTATCCTCTAGTGTTTCTGTTTCAAGATTTAATGATTTAACTAATGGTGTTATTCTTGTCATTTATGAATATTCTCCAATAATGAATCTGGTAGCTCTTTTTTGAGTTTGTTCTAGCTTATCAATATTTTCTTTGGTGAATGGGTCCCACACAGAAGATGCATATTCTAGTATAAGCCTCACCAAGGTGAGGTAGCATTTAAGTTTTATATCTTTATTGCATTTGTAAAAAAAAATATTCTTATAAAGCATAAGGTTTTGTTTAATGTTTTTAAAATAACTACATGGGGATTCCAAGATAGTTTCTCATTTATCATGACTCTTAATTAAGTATTTTGTATCTTTAAGTCTTGATACATTAGATTTAAGTCTTGATTCATTAGATTTAAGTCTTGATACATTAGATTTAAGTCTTGATACATTAGATTTAAGTCTTGATACATTAGATTTATGTCTTGATACATAAGAGTTAAGTCTTGATACATTAGATTTAAGTCTTGATACATAAGAGTTAAGTCTTGATACATTAGATTTAAGTCTTGATACATAAGAGTTAAGTATTGATACATTAGATTTATGTCTTGATACATTAGATTTAAGTCTTGATACATTAATTTAAGTCTTGATACATTAGATTTAAGTCTTGATACATTAGATTTAAGTCTTGATACATTAGATTTAAGTCTTGATACATCAGATTTAAGTCTTGATACATTAATTTAAGTCTTGATACATTAATTTAAGTCTTGATTGTACAAGACGTTATCGATTTCCTTCAAGGAACGACGCCTCTACACGCCTTATCCTGACGGGAAGAAACGGCAGAGACCAAGAAGAGGTTCGATAAAAACAGTGATCATCTTGCACTCAAATAGAGCCAGGAATGACTCTGGGAGAGCCAGGAATGACTCTGGGAGAGCCAGGAATGACTCTGGGAGAGCCAGGAATGACTCTGGGAGAGCCAGGAATGATTCTGGGAGAGCCAGGAATGACTCTGGGAGAGCCAGGAATGACTCTGGGAGAGCCAGGAATGACTCTGGGAGAGCCAGGAATGACTCTTTGAGAGCCAGGAATGACTCTGGGAGAGCCAGGAATGACCGTGGGAGAGCCAAGAATGACTCTGGGAAAGCTGTCCCTCCCTCTAACTCTAGCGTCTACGGCTTGCAGTTATTTCAACATCTCTCTTTCCCTCAGTACCGATAACTCTCTGCCGGGTCGCTGTGTTATTTCCCATGTCGTATAAGCTTTAAAAGAACTAATAACGCCGTGAGAGTAAGCTGAAGTTCTTCAGTTTCCGTTACCATGACAACGCCAAGAGTATCGACGCGGGGTGCCTTGATTGTCTGCGGGCTTGTGGCGTAAAATATGTGTATTTTAAAATAAAATGTGAGGGGTGGGGGGGGCCCTTACCATTTCACACACCCTCTCCCCCCACCACAAACACATTTTTTTTATGGACTCGTTTTTCAAACAAAGTCAAAACTGCTCTATTTACGTGTCGTGCTGACCTCCCCTTAGCAGGAGTTAACGTTCTAACATTGAGACCTCCGCCATGTTGATCCGGAAAATCATAAACTTCTCTCGTGTTACATACGGTGCCCAGTGGTTCTCGACATGACGATAACTACCTTATTTTCACTCAACCGAGGGTTCACTCTTTTTGGTACACACTAACCGTATCAAGGAGTCCACAATGCAACATCGTTCTTTTCACATTACGGATTCTCGGCTTGGCAATTTTATAACTTAAATTACAGAACTCCTCCAACACCCCCCCCCCCCCGAAAAAAAAACAAACAAACAAACAAACAAACAAACAAAAACAAAACAACAACACATTTATCATAGGCCATTTTTCAGTAATGAAGAACCGAAATTTAACAAGGTATTGTAATCACCGCTGGATTAAATTTAAATTATTTAAATTTATCTACCGCCTTGAAATATTTCTAAGAACAGACGACACAAGTCTGCATCTGAAGCAAGTCTCCAGGAAACACTCGCCGACACATCCAACAATTTATAATATAAAAAATCCTCTAAAAAGATGTTGGTTTTTTATTACTTCTTAACAAGGAAAATAGACTGCGAGCCACATAATCATGCTTGATCTTATGATAAAATACTTCATTTAAAAAATAAAGAAAGAATAATCTGCTACTCTCTACGTCAGATGGTTATCAGGAGAAGAATATCACGTCATAAACAAAACAAGTGCTCGCAGGCATACACTTATGACATTTAGAGAAATTCCATGCCATCCCCACATTCAATATTTGGGACTGGTCAGAATATTCTAATCTTTGTGTACACAGTGGTTTAAAAAAAACTTGGTCTCCATTGGTACAAAGATGGCCCTACGTGGTACAAGGATAGTATCACTTGGTACAAGGATAGTCTCAGTTGGTAAAATGATAGTATCACTTGGTACAAGGATAGTCTCAGTTGGTACAAGGATAGTCTCAGTTGGTACAAGGATAGTCTCAGTTGGTAATATGACAGTATCACTTGGTACAAGGATAGTCTCAGTTGGTACAAGGATAGTCTCAGTTGGTACAAGGATAGTCTCAGTTGGTACAAGGATAGTCTCAGTTGGTAAAATGATAGTATCACTTGGTACAAGGATAGTCTCAGTTGGTACAAGGATAGTCTCAGTTGGTACAAGAATAGTCTCAGTCGGTACAAGGATAGTCTCAGTTGGTACAAGGATAGTCTCAGTTGGTACAAGGATAGCTTCAGTTGGTACAAGGATAGTCTCAGTTGCTACAAGGATAGCTTCAGTTGCTACAAGGATAGTCTCAGTTGGTACAAGGATAGCCTCAGTTGGTACAAGGATAGCCTCAATTGCTACAAGGATAGCCTCAATTGGTACAAGGATATAGTCTAAGTTGGTATAATGATAGTCTCAGTTGGTAGAAGGATAGTCTCAGTTGGTACAAGGATAGCTTCAATTGGTACAAGGATATCCTCAATTGGTACAAGGATAGTCTCAGTTGGTACAAGGATAGTCTCAGTTGGTACAAGGATAGCCTCAATTGGTACAAGGATATAGTCTAAGTTGGTATAATGATAGTCTCAGTTAATACAATGATAGCCTCAGTTGGTACAAGGATAGTCTCAATTGGTACAAGGATAGTCTCAGTTTGTACAAGGATAGTCTCAGTTGGTACAAGGATAGTCTCAGTTGGTACAAGGATATAGTCTAAGTTGGTATAATGATAGTCTCTGTTGGTACAAGGATAGCCTCAATTGGTACAAGGATAGTCTCAATTGGTACAAGGATAGCCTCAATTGGTACAAGGATAGTCTCAGTTGGTACAAGGATAGCCTCAATTGGTACAAGGATAGTCTCAGTTGCTACAAGGATAGTCTCAGTTGGTACAATGATAGTCTCAGTTGGTACAAGGATAGCCTCAATTGGTACAAGGATAGTCTCAGTTGGTACAAGGATAGTCTCAGTTGGTACGATAGCCTCAATTGGTACAAGGATAGCCTCAGTTGGTACAAGGATAGCCTCAATTGGTACAAGGATAGTCTCAGTTGGTACAAGGATAGTCTCAGTTGGTACAAGGATAGTCTAAGTTGGTATAATGATAGTCTCAGTTGGTACAAGGATAGTCTAAGTTGGTATAATGATAGTCTCTGTTGGTACAAGGATAGCCTCAGTTGGTACAAGGATAGTCTAAGTTGGTATAATGATAGTCTCAGTTGGTACAAGGAAAGTCTAAGTTGGTACAATGATAGTCTCAGTTAATACAATGATAGCCTCAGTTGGTACAAGGATAGCCTCAATTGGTACAAGGATAGTCTCAGTTGGTAGAAGGATAGTCTCAGTTGGTACAAGGATAGCCTCAGTTGGTAATAGGATATCCTCAATTGGTACAAGGATAGTCTCTGTTGGTACAAGGATAGCCTCAGTTGGTACAAGGATATCCTCAATTGGTACAAGGATATAGTCTAAGTTGGTATAATGATAGTCTCAGTTGCTACAAGGATAGTCTCAGTTGGTACAAGGATAGTCTCAATTGGTACAAGGATATAGTCTAAGTTGGTATGATAGTCTCAGTTGGTACAAGGATAGCCTCAGTTGGTACAAGGATAGCCTCAATTGGTACAAGGATAGTCTCAAATGGTACAAGGATAGTCTCAGTTGGTACAAGGATAGTCTCTGTTGGTATAAGGATAGCCTCAATAGGTACACGGATATAGTCTCAGTTGGTATAATGATAGTCAAAGTTGGTACAAGGATAGTCTCTGTTGGTACAACTGGAAGTACAAGGTTCTTTAAAAAAATCTTGTCCCAAGGTTCGCAACGAAATCGTGTGTCTATTTCTTCCACTCTGAAGTAATGAACCAAAATTAAGTTTCATAATAAACGCTACATGAGAAAATGTCATTTCTTGTCAACAAATACAAATTAGAAAAAAATTAACGCATATTTTGGCTCCATTCTTTATAAAATTATGATTTTAAAGTTTACGATGTAGAATTTAAATATATATAGATCTATGTATTGTTACATTGCTAATATTTGTTTTTTAAATCGATAATTTTTAAATTATTGAAATTATTAGTGTGTAAATAATCGATTGTATAGTGGACGTTTGTTTTGAAATACAAGTGCAGTATAATTTTTAAATATGTTTATTTGAAACCATCTGTGGGTGTCTAGATATGTAACAATTGTATTAGTGAGATACCATGTGTAAGTTATTATTTTTTTTAAACTTAGTATTGATACATTAGGTTTAAGTCTTCATATATTATAGGTAGGTATTGAGTTTTGTTACATTAAGTCTTCTTATATTGTACTTGTACGTAGGTATTGAGTCTTGTTACTCTAAGTCTTCATATATTAAAGGTAGGTATTGAGTTTTGTTACATTATGGATAAGTCTTCATATGTAGGTATTGAGTTTTGTTACATTAGAGGAAAGTCTCAGATATATAAATAAATGGATTTAGTTGACGGTTACTGACTAAAATAATTAAAGAGATATTTCAATTGCCCTTTTAAGACTGAGGGATGCCAAAAATACAAATAGCGAGCATAGATAAATTCTTTCTTTTTAAAGAAATTCTATGACGCAGGATTCGGTCGTGTTTGTATAACCACCACAAAATCCAACAATAATTTGAGTCAATCGTCACGTAGAGGCTCCAGGAACAAGCAAGAAAACTCGATGTTGGTGCCCACATGAACCCACTGCCCACAAACCAATGGGTATTTAAAATGTCAACAAGAAAAAACACACACAATACAATGCTAAGGTTCATTTGAGCCTGGTATAATTTGAGATGAGCCCGGAAATCTCAAGAACTCCCCCCTTCCCACCCACCCACAACACTCAACCCAAGGGTCTTTGATGACCTTACCTTCAAGTGGCGATCCTTCATCTTGGGTTTCTCCTCCTTCACCTCCGTGCCCATGGTGTTGTGGGTATACACGCCCTTGAATTCCTCGAATCCAACAAGTAGAGAACGTTATGCGGTTGTGTTGTGGTTTTCTGTGTATGTTTATATATCCCAGTGCGCACGAGAGAGGTGCATGTGTTTATACACAGGCCAATGACACATGTACTAATGGGTTCCAATGAGACACAACCCGCGAGCAACCGGTCGAGGGTATGAAAGTAATGCTTGAGTGACTCGCGACGTTGCCAGGTGGAAAGAATTTCGGTGTGGTGCACCCACACTGTCCAACGTGGTAGATTTGTTGACTTTGGGTTCACTGCTGCGGTCTTGTTCAGTTACATAAACTCTGATTTACTTCTATTTAATCTCGCATGTTGAACTAGGCCCTCGTGTACGGGCGTCTGACAAAAGCTCGAGCCAGCACCCGAGGACCGGTGAGATAGGTGTGTAAATAAAAGGGTCCTATGTCGTTTTCTACCCGTGCACTCGTGGTGGAAAAAAAGGTGGGGGGGAGCTGTGGGGGCGGTTTTGGTTAAGGATCTGATCACATTGTGTGACTCGGTGTTAAATGCCACGGGCAATAAGATTGTTTTAATGACAGATCTATTAAAATGAGGGTGAGAAGGTCCGCTAAGAGCTGAATGTGTGAGAGAGAGAGAGGGGACAGGGGCTGGGGAGAAGAAAACAATGGATTTGGGGAATCATACGTGCCTGGAAAACTTGCGGATAGGGATGGAGAGGGGGGCAAGAATAAGAGGAATAAAAGTTCTAGACATGTTGGTGTCTATAGCTGTCATTCACAAGTGGGACAGCGATTCTAGACATTTTGGAGTTGTTGGGGGGGGGGGCGGTAAATCGTTTGGTGATTTATAATTACTTTTTATTCATTTTTTTAAAATAAATATCATCTATCTAGTCATTGCTACTTCATCGTGCTAAAAATGGAAAACTCCTCGTTTTTTCTTCTGAAAAATGATAAATTATGTATTTGGCACCCGACAATTAACTGCATTATTTTTTTTTCTCAGTCATTTCCAAGAGGAAAGTTGGTGCTTGAACCAGGTAGAAAGAAATAATTGCACCATATTAAAATAAACCCTTTAGCGAGGCAAAAATTCTCCACATGCGAAAAAGACATTGTAACACAAATAATTATAATATTCAATAATTTGTTCCGTAACATCCGATTGAACAAGAGCAAATGTTCTTTTGTTTCCTCTTTAAAAAAAACAAAAAACTTTCAGCCAATGTAAACTGTCATAGTTTGAGTTACTCCTGTTTTTCGCGGTACCTTTTGCTAATCCGTACTAGCGCTCCTGGCCCTAAACCGGGACTGCTCAATAGCGTTGCTAGTAAAATGAAAAGGACGAAACGCTCGCTTCGGCATAACCCGACCCTCAACGGGTACAGTGGTTTCCATCATCGGCATTGCATCTCGATGCATTGCATAAGATCCGTACAGCGACTTTAATGATATGTGACTAGCACCTAACACCTAACATAACGGACTTCAGCATTGCCTGCCAGGAGTTGTCAGTTTTGTGTCACGGTCAGCTTCGACACTCTTCTGGTCTGTCGAGCCACGCGGAGCCAAACTCCTATTCATACCTTTATGCAAGGCTTATGCTTTGTTTTATTATAATTATAATTTTTTAAATTTTGAATATTCATAGAGTGTTGATCTTCCTGGTTTCTTTAGGAAATACAATCAACGCCGGAATCCCAGACGGGGAGAACGAGGATTTATACTAGTTTACGGAATGAGAACAATCCCTAGACCTATCTGTTTAGTTTTATTTCCAAGTTAGATATTAGTGCCTAAAGTATTTTTTGATACTTTGCTCCTAGTTTTTTTGTCCTCTAATGTTTCAAGGTTTGGTGATTTTAGCATGGAAGTTACTCCTCTCAGTTTGGAAAATGTACAATTAAGGAATCTTGTATCTCTTTGTCCTGAAGCATTGATGTTTTATATGGTAGAATGATAGAGGGATTGATCATTTACGGAGGATTACAGTCTTCCGTTCATTCATTTTTTTCAACAACTTCGGATTTTAAACACACACACACAATAATAATAATAATAATAATAATAATATTATTATTATTATTATTATTATTATTATTATTGCTATTATTATGATTATTATTATTATTATTATTATTATTATCAAAAATTAATCGAAAATGAAAAGAGCTATAATCACTGAGACACCAATAAAGAATTTAAATCGTTTCATTTCTATAGTACGCATTGTATAATGTACATTTAATTTGAATACTTGTGTTAAATTATTTGTACCGATGAAGACATTAGTCGAGATGTTTACTTGGGTCATTATTGTCTAATTTATCTCTTTAGTCAAATAATTCATTAGTGTAACTTGTAACATTCAAAAATACTACGTCTGGTAACGATTAACATAAAATTAATCGTTAACTTAAAAAAAATAACTATTAATTTCACGAATTACTCGTTAATTTCGATTGAAGCCAAACATCCCAAGGGAAGGAACTAAAAAGTAATTGACATTTTTATTGAGTTATTTCCCCCATCTCAGAGACATAAAACTAATATTTTGAACTTTCTTAACTGCTAAGGACTGTTTTACTATGTTACTCAGCGATACAGATCCCGTGATCTGGACTCTTATATTTTTCATTCATTATTTAAAAAAAAATAATTTTTTTTAAAATTCTGAAATTTTAATGGAATTTTTATAGATTATTTTTTTAAATCGATATTTAATCGATAAATTTTTTAACGATTAATCGAGAAATTAATTGTTAATTTTCGCTGCCCTAAAAATACACTTACACAAATTCACATTCAAGATCCCCCGTTATAAACATTGTTACTTTATTATTTTTCATATGGATGCATGGCGTTGCTGGGATCTGTCTGGATGGGTCAACTGACAGGGCAAATGTCTGGATGTGTCCTAACAGGGCAAATGTATGGATGTGTCCTAACAGGGCAAATGTATGGATGTGTCAACTGACACGGCGAATGTCTAGATGGGTCAACTGACAGGGCAAATATCTGGATGGGTCGACTGACAGGGCACATGTCTGGATGTGTCAACTGACAGGACAAATGTCTGAATGGGTCGACAGACAGGTCAAATGTCTGGATGGGTCGACTGACATGTCAAATGTCTGGATGGGTCAACTGACAGGTCAAATGTCTGGATGGGTCAATTCACAGGTCAAATGTCTGGATGGGTCGACTGACAGGACAAATCCTCAAGCATTTTTACAACAGAATATTGATCGTGGGAAGCTGATAAATGGAAGAGGAGCAGACGCAGAGCTTGTGATGACACGTTTGACAATAATATCGGCGATGAGCCAAACCATCCGCATACAACGACGGTTAGAGAAATCCTCACGAACGATGGGGGCGGCGGAGCACGAATTTCCAATCAATCGAAGCTTTAAAAAAAATATTAAAAAAAACAAAGTTGACGTTCAAGTGTCGCCATTAATATTTTTGATAATCCTAATTAATGCAAGCCCAGCCCATCCTGAACACCAAATGACAAATGTTGTTGTCTACCCCCCCCACACACACACACACAACCCCCCAAAAAAAATTCATTCACTATTTTACTTTAACACTTCAAACTGATGAAAACAGTTTGTATTTCGAAACATTTCGGACGGTGCCTTCATCAGTATATAAAAAACAAACACTACACACAAAACAAGTATTTAAATGAAATAAACATTTTATATTATCCAACTTCATCCGTAAAAAAAAAATCAGTAAAGAGAAAAGCAACAACAGAGAAGCTGAAGAATAATTATGGGCTAAAATGTGTGTTTTTTTTTAAATAATAGGATATAGAAAGGGAGTATCAAAAATAACAGTAAAAATCAAACCTGGGAAAAGAATCTACAGTGAAAGGAATATCCATAAATGACGTCACGCAAATTTGGCAGACTTTTAACACCCACTGTCACACGTGATCACAAAAACTTAGACCCCCTCCCCCTCGTTACACATCACCACAAACGTGTGACCCCCCTCCCCCTAAGTGCGTGACGTCATTTATGGACGGCCCCAGATCAAAATTGTGAATGTGGTTCAAACTATAACGAGTCACCGCACAGAGGTGTCACTACGTTGGTGTCACCCGGGGCGGTAGATCATGGTGTCACCCGGAGCGGTAGATCATGGTGTCACCCGGAGCGTTAGATCATGGTGTCACCCGGAGCGATAGATCATGGTGTCACCTGGAGCGGTAGATCGTGGTGTCACCTGGAGCGGTAGATCATGGTGTCACCCGGGGCGGTAGATCATGGTGTCACCCGGAGCGGTAGATCATGGTGTCACCCGGAGCGTTAGATCATGGTGTCACCCGGAGCGTTAGATCATGGTGTCACCCGGAGCGATAGATCATGGTGTCACACGGAGCGTTAGATCATGGTGTCACCCGGAGCGTTAGATCATGGTGTCACCCGGAGCGTTAGATCATGGTGTCACCCGGAGCGTTAGATCATGGTGTCAACCGGAGCGTTAGATCATGGTGTCACCCGGAGCGTTAGATCATGGTGTCACCCGGAGCGATAGATCATGGTGTCACCCGGAGCGGTAAATCGTGGTGTCACCTTTACATGACTTAACCTATAGAACTCCTTCGAGTCTTCCAGTGCCAAATAACGGGAATATACGGAACATACATTTTGGTGTCACCGTTGTGATGCTGTAACCTGGGAGGCCCACCCCCACCGCATCATCCCTAGAGACGCCACTGCGTACAAACTGTTTTATTAAATATATTGTCAATATAGATCTTACCAGGGCTGTTGCTTGCTTTATATAGAGTATCACTAACAGCAATATCTAAAATCCCGTCAACTTTAGCCCTTTTGAAGTGTTTAGATACAGGAAACAGGGTCTATTTATATATTGCATATAGCTGTTATCTAAATCGATCCTTTATGCGACGATCTGTCTCACTTACGCACATTTTTTACGACTTTTTTTGGTAAAAAAAAAAAGAAAAGAAAAATTCCATGAAAGGACCAAAGATTATGCTGGATAATGTTTGATTGCGTCATTATATTTTAAACAAATTAGAGCAGTATTTTTGAAATTGAAATGCAAACCAATTACTTACGGATTTGCTTTATGTGTAGGACAAAGCAGAGGAAATACATTTTCAAACATGAGCGATTCAACTAAGATTTCAATTATTTTATCAGCTTCAACGACAGTGTTAAAACGGTCTTAGTGTTTCAAGGAGTGTGCAATATGATTTTTTTTTGTGTGTGCATATGTAATTTTATGTGAGTATATGCGCATGTGTTTATGTGCGTGCTTCTTAGTGTATTTCTGTGCCTCTATCAGCGTGTGTGTATGTGTTTGTGAGCTGTGACGTAAGAAATTTTTGTAAAGATCAACATACTCCGTGAATGTCTGAAGGTCAATGTGACTGAATGTAAACCATCAAGCACTTTAAACAGCCTTCATGGACAAGTTAATGGTTTTGTCAACGCTTCTGTAATCGAAAACTTTTTCTTACCCCTATACCAACCGCCTACCTCCACCACAGAGAGTGAAAGAGAGCTAAATTTATCACCAGACTACAAAGTTATGAACTAGTTTGGTTGGTATACGATGACTATAACCTATCGTTCATTCGCGTGATAGTTACTTTACCCCAGGCAGTCGCGGACGCTCCTCACATAATACACAGCAGACAATATAGTATAATTAACAAACGGTCTTCCCCAATACACAGCAGACAATATAGTATAATTAACAAACGATCTTCCCCAATACACAGCAGACAATATAGCATCATTAACAAACGATCTTCCCAAATACACAGCAGACAATATAGTATAATTAACAAACGGTCTTCCCAAATACACAGCAGACAATATAGTATAATTAACAAACGGTCTTCCCCAATACACAGCAGACAATATAGTATAATTTACAAACGGTCTTCCCCAATACACCGGAGATAATATGGTATCATTGACGAACGATCTCTTAGTTTAGACTGCAGATATTAAATTATTCACATCAAATTGTTTTGTTGTCACTTTAAAAAAAACAAGCAAAAAAAAACTTCTAGTCGTAGTTTCGTAAGTCAAAGTAAAGTAATTAAAAAGTTATTTTTAAAAAATAGTTTACCATCCTCCAATTTTTACGTTAAAATTCGTGGTCTTACGGGGCCCCGTGTTAGTAGAGTTTGTTTACGATATACACATCTGTGCCCTATGTACGACACTCGCCCAAGTCCTCACTGTGCTTTCCATGTTTGCCTCACTTGTCTCAAGGAACCAGTACATTTTTCTCATCTTATATTATTTGTATCAAAATATTATTATGTTCTTATGTATAAAAATTCGGTTCAATTTTATCGTAAAAAATTCACAATTATTCAAGATTTTTTTAAAAAATGGTCTTTTATTAATTTATGACTTAAAAAAAAAAATTAACAATTTTGATTTGAAAAAAAACAAAACAACTTTAACTTTCAGCTCACTGAAAACGTACCATTTAAATCCATATATTATGTGTTCGCGAAACACCACCAGTACTTGTATTTTTAAGCCCCTTAATCACTTTGAAAATAATAATTAGAATAACAGTCCTGACGGTATCTCTGAGAGGGATTCATAGGCGTGGTATGGTAGATCACTGAGAGGTATTCATGGGCGTGGTATGGTAGATCTATGAGAGGGATTCATGGGCGTGGTATGGTAGATCTATGAGAGGGATTCATAGGCGTGGTATGGTAGATCACTGATAGGTATTCATGGGTGCGGTATGGCAGATCTATGAGAGGGATTCATGGGCGTAGTATGGTAGATCTATGAGAGGGATTCATGGGCGTGGTATGGCAGATCTCTGAGAGGGATTCATGTCATGGGCGTAGTATGGTAGATCTATGAGAGGGATTCATGGGCGTGGTATGGCAGATCTCTGAGAGGGATTCATGGGCGTAGTATGGCAGGTCTCTGAGAGGGATTCATGGGCGTGGTATGGTAGATCTATGAGAGGGATTCATGGGCGTGGTATGGCAGATCTATGAGAGGGATTCATGGGCGTAGTATGGTAGATCTATGAGAGGGATTCATGGGCGTGGTATGGCAGATCTATGAGAGGGATTCATGGGCGTAGTATGGTAGATCTCTGAGAGGGATTCATGGGCGTGGTATGGTAGATCTATGAGAGGGATTCATGGGCGTGGTATGGCAGATCTCTGAGAGGGATTCATGGGCGTGGTATGGTAGATCTATGAGAGGGATAAGTCGGCATGGTATGGTGAAGGGGAAGTCCGTCCCAAGAGGATTTTATTTTATTTCTATGGCGATCCGGCATTTTTCGTTTTTTTTTAAAAATATATGGTTAAAAGATTCAGAATACATGCTGACACTAAATCTTTGAGTCTCTTTAACTCAGACGACCTCAACTTTTCAAGTACTTCAAAATAAAACGAATGTCAATAGATTTCCCCCTCCTGTTTTGCTGTCTTTGTGTTTTCGTCCCCTTGTGTACCTCTCTTTTCTTTACAGAGACACGCCCAGCTTTACTGTGACATTACGCAATGGGAAAAAAGCCAGTGTCTCACACATGGATCAGTTCAAAAGATTTGCCTCATTCGGCTTGGGGCTCCGAAGTTTAACTTGTTTTTTTTTAAAAAGAGACTAAATAGTCAAAGATTCAATTGACAAAATATTCACAGCAAACATTTTCAAAGGGTTTTGTTATTAAAGATTCTTCTTTTTTAAAAAACATGAAGCAAGACAGTTTTATATTAAGCGACCGAATATGCGGAATGACATGACTACAGCGTGGTGTTATACATAATTTTGCGACTCAAATTCTAAGTACAAATTGCACACAAATAGAAGATAAAGACATGCAGCAGGTTGACTAAATCTAGGAGCTGAGTTATAACAGAAATTTCTTGGATATGTTGGGTCAGTGAGAGGATAGTATGGCCGGACACGGGTCACTCAGTATTAAGAAAAGAAACCAACTGAGCATCTTGTGAGTGCAAACCTCATTACTATCAACACAACGCCATGCTGTTTGTTGTTGTTTTTTTCAGCCCAAGAACTTGTCCAAGTTGGATTTGTCTACTTTTGTTCTGTCTAGTTTGGACCTGCCTAGTTTGGACTTGTCTATTATGGATTTGATTAGTTTAATAATGTGCAGTTCGGACCAGTCTATATAGTATTTGGACTTGTCTGGTTTGGCCCCATCTAGTTTAGACTTGTTTAGTTTGGATCTGTTTAGTTTGGACCTGTCTAGTTTGAACTTGACTATTTTGGATCTGTCTAGTTTTGATCTTCTGGTTTTGATCTTCTTGTTTTGATCTTCTAGTTTTGATCTTCTACTTTTGATCTGTTTAGTTTGGATCTGTCTCTAACAGGGCAGTAGCCAAACATCACGACCCTTGTTTTTTTTATAAACTACAGGTAAAATAGTATCTTTTTTAGACATTAAAAGGTCTCATTGGGCCGTATGAGAGGGCCTCGCGTGCCGCATTTGGCCCGTGAGCCATAGTTTAGAGACCCCAGCTGTATAGGATGGTTTAAATTCCCTAGAGCAGTTTGTGATAAAAAGGTGAGTTCTAATGCATTAATTAAACTGCCCGTTTTTTACTATATTCCCCATATATATGAGACAATATGAAGAATTGATTATGTTCAATTTAATCGACATCGAGGGCTGGAGTGAAAGTCCAGTGCCCGTGGAGGTCAACTATAGCAGACGGTCTCACATGCTATATAGAGATAATTTAAAAATTCATTAATTTAATTACGGTACATTCGATCGATTTGAAATTCTGATGCTATGCATTGTTAGGTAACACAAGTCTATGTGCAAAATTTCAGCTCGATAGGATCATGGTAAATGGGTCAGTTTTTACTTTCGTTTTTTTCAAGGGTGAGCGGACCACGGCAGGCAGAGAGAGAGAGAGAGAGAGAGAGAGAGAGAGAGAGAGAGAAAGAGAGACAGGAATGTGAAGTTAATATGAGGGATTTTTTTTTAAAAAAAGCATACTTTTACTCCAAACCTAACACTTGTTAAGTGGGGAAACAGGTTTCGTTGAACAAAGTGACAGTCGCTAAGAAGCGAGTCTCAGCAGCAGAAATAAAACAACGCTCCCAGGTAACAACTGTCACGTCCCCCAATTTCCCGTGGGATCAAATAAGGTTTTAGGTTTTTAATGTCACAACGTATACCGCATGCTTGCATGCTTTACTTTATTGACGCTGACAATAGTTAAAATTTTATGTGGTCGTTGCAGCCACTGAGGTTTTCGTTGTGTTTTGTCTTTAAATTTGACATTTTGTTTTGTAGTTCTATCGGTATTGAGTTCTAATTTTGTATCGTGCTAAAATAGAGTTCAAAGAAAATGCGAGTTTCTGTGAAATTGTTTCGCTTCCAGGGCATGAACAACAAGATTTAAGGGACGGCCGGTCAACAATTGTAGCTAGTTCGTCTTTAGGGTAAGCTTTTTAAATAGGTAGGTGTTTCATAGAATCCATTTAAAATCACCATCGCTACGATTATCACCGATTTATTGCATCCCATTAAATCACCATCGCTATGATTACCATTAAGTTATTGGATCCCTTGCATTTTATCACCATCGATATGATTACCATTAAGTTATTGGATCCCATCGCTATGATTTTAAAAACAAGCAGAAACAGTGACGTAGCTAGAGTTGGTGTCATGCTGTGCCTTAAACTAACCATCTCACTCTCCACCCCACAGCCCACGTCTCAACCACCCTAACTTTGTGGACGATTTCTTCCCCAAAGTGTAACAAGTAACAATAATTGCATTTAAAAAATAACAAATTAATTCTGAAAGTTTTCGGAGTGGATGGACACAGGAAAATTTTTCCTTGGTCAGCTCTTTTCAAACAGCTCCGACAAAATAGTGGCACAGTCTTCAGTCCTTTATCCAAGGAGCGTAACAACACAGACATATAGAAGAACAATGTGAAGACTTTTAAATCTTTTCTTTTGGAAAGTTTTTGAAGATCAGCGCGCGACGAGCTTGCCGGACTGGCATGGACAGTTCGATGGAGTGGTATGGACAGTTAGATAGAGTGGTATGGACAGTTAGATAGAGTGGCATGGACAGTTAGGTGGAGTTGCATGGACAGATAGATAGAGTGGCATGGACAGTTAGATAGAGTGGCACTGACAGTTAGATACAGTGGCATGGACAGTTACATGGAGTTGCATGGACAGTTAGATAGAGTTGGGTGGCATGACACATTTCCTTTGTCTTTCGAGCTCTTCAAAACCACAAACTAACCAAACACTCGATCTTTGTCAGACAACATATAACTAACTTTACGGCGTCTTTGACTGAGTTTTCCCCCCATGATTCAGACGTCAGGTGAAGATAAACACAAGAGCAGTTAACCTGAGTTGTCTACCCAATTACAATTTGAACGTGTTGTTGTGTTGTCAGAATTGAAATGATCTATCAAATGAAGACTTACTTTACGTAGATTTTTGCTTGCATAAAGTCTATTGTTCGTGTTTAGTTTTCATTTTGTGTTCATTTTGTTAGTGTAAGTAACAGAAATGTGTGTGTGTGCGCCTAGGCGAGGGGTGGTTTAATTGGATATTTTGCTAAGGTAAGCTAGTCTAGAAGTTATTTATCCGAGGATGATATAAAAAAAAAACAGAGTAGCGTTAATAAAATTATTGGCTTCTTTCTTGCTAACATTAGTGTCAGAAAATTTCAGGCAGGAGTCGGCTGGATGTATTAGTGACTGTTAATGTAAGATTTAAATCACTGTTGGGGGCGTTGCACAATAAGAGTGAATTTGAATAACTTTCTTATAATATGACTGTGACAACCGAGGCCCGCGGCAACATACACGGTTCTTCAAAACTTTTGAGACCCTGCAGCTAATTTGAAAAAAAAAAGTTTCTGTTATATTCAAAAGTTGATCTTGAACTTAAGCGGGAATTTTTATTTATTTATCTTTGAAAGTTTTATTATATTTTTAATTTTAAAAGTGAGCCCCTTTTGATGTTTTATGGCCCTCTAATGCGGCCTACCACTTGAAAAGTTTTCCCACCATTTGTGTATAGAAAACACACTGTGAGGTTGGGTGGGGGTAAAGGTCAACGTGCGGATGTATGTCAGCTCAAGCAGGTTGACATGCGGATGTATGTCAGCTCAAGCAGGTTGACATGCGGATGTATGTCAGCTCAAGCAGGTTGACATGCGGATGTATGTCAGCTCATGCAGGTTGACGTGCGGATGTATGTCAGCTCATACAGGTTGACGTGCGGATGTATGTCAGCTCATACAGGTTGACGTGCGGATGTATGTAAACTCATACAGGTTGACATGCGGATGTATGTTAGCTCATGCAGGTTGACGTGCGGATGTATGTCAGCTCATGCAGGTTGACGTGCGGATGTATGTTAGCTCATACAGGTTGACATGCGGATGTATGTCAGCTCAACCAGATTGACATGCGGATGTATGTTAGCTCATACAGGTTGACATGCGGATGTATGTCAGCTCATACAGGTTGACATGCGGATGTATGTCAGCTCATACAGGTTGACGTGCGGATGTATGTTAACTCAAGCAGGTTGACGTGCGGATGTATGTTAGCTCAAGCAGGTTGACATGCGGATGTATGTTAGCTCAACCAGGTTGGCGTGCGGAAGTATGTTATCTCAAGCAGGTTGGCGTGCGGATGTATGTCAGCTCAACCAGGTTGACATGCGGATGTATGTTAGCTCAAGCAGGTTGACGTGCGGATGTATGTTAACTCAAGCAGGTTGACGTGCGGATGTATGTTAGCTCATACAGGTTGACATGCGGATGTATGTTAGCTCAACCAGGTTGGCGTGCGGAAGTATGTTATCTCAAGCAGGTTGGCGTGCGGATGTATGTCAGCTCAACCAGGTTGACGTGCGGATGTATGTTAGCTCATACAGGTTGACGTGCGGATGTGTGTCAACTCAACCAGGTCAGCGCGTGTAAGAAACTTTATCGTTTCTGTGAACCATATGAAAAGTTCAATTCCCTTAGAAAGCTTTGACATCCAACATCCGCTATCTCGTAATGGATTTCAACTCTTTACCCAGAAGCACGATGATGCAATGAGATTAAAGGAACCTAACAAAATGTCTCTCAGACAGAACATGGGCTAGAATCTGGACTAAAATACACACGACTTGTGTCTAAAATAATTCTCGCAGTTTATCTCGTTAATAATATTTAAACAAGCGCACGCCACGAGTTAAAAGATCACGTGACTTGTTGCCCTGATTTCATGCAAGTATAATTTCAAGGTAATATCTTAGACTAGGGGTCTCCAAACTTTTTCTGCCGAAGGGCCCAATTAATTTATCAGGTGGCAGTTTGGGGGCCGACCACTAACCCCTAACAACTAAGTTTTGTGGTAAACTACAGGTAATAATAGTATATTGTTTTAGAGATTAAAATGTCTGCAAGGGCCGCAAGAGAGCGCCTCGGGGCCGCATCTGGCCCGCGGGCCGTAGTTTGGAGACCCCTGTTCTTGGGGATAAACACCACGAAGTCGTCAAATATATAACGAAAAAATAATTCTTATCTTAGATATACAGACGCTCCTTCTATGCAGAAGATAATTGCGTCCACAGACCATGAGAGATGATCTGTTGGCAAGTGATGCAGCGGTCGCAGGCCACGGCTATAGGGATTCCACGCATTACCCCAGCCGCCTAACTATTGTCTAGTTAGGTACCCATTCAGAGCTGGGTGACTCGGGGACTCCTCAGGCCCTGGGAACAAATCCTCGCCTTCGCGTGGATTCGAACTCGTGACCTTCGGTACGACAGTCGAGCGCGTTATCACTCGACCACCGCGTCTATGCAGTACCGTGACCAACTAGATTCTATCTTATCTTATCTTATATGTTACAGACGCTCCTTCTGTACAGAAGATTATTGCGTCCTACGTATTTCTATGGTTTGTGTTTAGTCCTGTATTCTTACTAGAGTTTTAAAAGATGATAAAGTGGTGGCTTTCCTGGTTTCTTCAGGCAACCCATTCCACGCCCGAATACCGGACGGAAAGAAAGAAAACTTGTATGTGTTTGTTCTTGCATATGGAATAAGAAAGGTGTTTTTA
>MUZC01001264.1:217855-237796 GCA_002072015.1 Radix auricularia | reverse complement strand
GCAAAATATTTGTTAAGGATATTAGCTTTAGTTTCATTATCATTATAGGTTTTATTATTTGAGCCTTTTAGTGTGGCTATACCTGAAGGCTCCATTTTTTTAGATTTGATAAAAGACCATAAGTTTTTATTGTTATCTTTAGTTATCACATTGTTTATATAATTATTTTGGAGGTTACGGCTAAGTTTTTGTGTCAGGTGTTTAATTTTTAAGTATTTTTTGTGTATCCTTTCTAAATTGGTAGCCTTAAATTTCTTAAATAAATTCTCCTTTAGTTTGCAATACTTTTTAAATTTAAAATTGAACCAGCATTTATTAACTCTATTTGAAGTTATTTTTGTTGGAACATTCTGATCCATTATGGTTTTTAGATTTGTTTTTATTTCCTTCCATATTTCTTCTACAGGGCTAACTATGCTGAATTTACTTAGGAAATTTTGTTGGAAATTAGAAGCTGATTGGTGTAATTTTATTAAGTTGCATTTATTCCAAAGATATATTGTTCTTCTAGGCATCTTATTTATTTTAGTTTTTATTGTGTTGGTTACCCTAACAATATCATGGTCAGACAGCCCAGGAATTATTGTGCAGTCTAGTACTAGTCCTGGTCTGTTTGTTAGGAATAAATCTAGTATTTTGTTTTTCCTAGTTGCTTTTTTTACTATCTGTTCTAGGTTTATGTTGTTTATTGTCTAAGAAATGTTCATTAATTTCTTTATTATTTTGGTGGCTATCAATTGTATATTTTTTTCCAATTTATATCGTTAGATTCTACGAGTAGACAACTCCGGGAAATTAAACACACACTTAACCAGGCGCTCAACACTTCCCAGGATAAAAACTTCAAGTAACAAACAAACAAAGGACCCTGAAGAGATATTGTCAGTTCATTACATGCAGTCTAGCCATGCATATGTAATGCGCATTTTGGGGTGGGGTGGACCTCTGACAAAGAAATCGATTACATAAACTATAATACCCGATATCTCAAATCAAGTCGGCACTTACTGGCACTTTACCCAGTGGGTAGTACCGACAGGTACCGACTATTGGCGTTATAACCAGTGGGTAGTACCGACAGGTACCGACTATTGGCGTTATACTCAGTGGGAAGTACAGACAGGTACCGACTATTGGCGTTATAACCAGTGGGTAGTTGCAATAGGTGCCGACTATTGGCGTTATACTCAGTGGGTAGTACAGACAGGTACCGACTATTGGCGTTATACCCAGTGGGTAGTAGCAACAGGTACCGACTATTGGCGTTATACCCAGTGGGTAGTAGCAACAGGTACCGACTATTGGCGTTATACCCAGTGGGTAGTACCGACAGGTACCGACTACTGGCGTTATACCCAGTGGGTAGTAGCAACAGGTACCAACTATTGGCGTTATACCCAGTGGGTAGTACCGAGAGGCATTGACGTCATTCCCCTTGGGTATCGAGTTTCAGCCGTGACATTTTAGCTGGGAGTTTTAGAAAGTCAAGAGCACCTCACCCCTTCTACCGAACCACCCCCTCCCTCTCAGCTTAGAACAAGTCGTCAATAGGGGTTAGAGTATAAAGACAGAGAGAGCGAGTAAAAGAGAGATAGTGAGAGAGAGAGTTCCAAATGTGTTCTTTTGTGCTGATCGAATTGTGCATGTGATCATACACACGATAGGGTAAGAAGGGGACAGAGAAGGCGAATGAGAACGCGTTGTGTTGCACCGTAAGGTGCGCAATAATAGTGTGGCGAAATAGTTAGGTCAGCTCCTGAAATGTTGTTTATTCTGTTTGGGTGTGCTTGGGGCAAATTTTAGGCGATATTAACTTAACACGCTCTCATCCTCTACTGTCCATGATTGACTGCCCATTGGACGCACTTGAAGCTGATCTCGTGTATAGCCTAAAATAACTGTTCAACGATGACATTTAGATTGGTCTAAGTCAGCAAAGGACACTTAAAGTTACCACAGCACGTAGTTAATATGTTGAGTATGATCCTAGCCACACCAAGCTTTCACAGCACATAGCTAATATGTTGACCTCGTCGATCACGACACACGAGCAGCACGTTACCACTCTTGCTTAGTTTCTCGTTATCTTGATGTGGTTAAGGGCCGTCCATTAATAACATCACGCGATTTTGGACGATTTCTAACCCCTCCTCCTCGTCACGCGTCGTCACAAAAACTTAGACCCCCCCCCCCCTTTTCCTATATGTCACAAAGCTTTGCGCCCCTCCCCCAATAAAAGCTTTTTTGTATTTGAAAAAGAGCATGTTTCAAAACACAATTTTGTCATTTAAGTATGTATAAAGTGTAAGGCTGCGCTCTGATATCGTAACGCGCGTATTAAGTCTATGTAAAACGTCTTAAAATAAATTAAAGGAAATCAAATATTTAAGTTGAACTTTCATTTAAAGTTGTATATGACGTCACATTTCTCACCCACTCCCCTCTCCCTCCCCCTCATAACAAATGTGTGGACTTCTAGGTGCGTGACGTCATTTATGGGCGGCCCTTTATTTGGAATATATTTAACATTGCCAAGTAGTAACACCTATAACTTGTAACATTAAACCTAAAAACACAAGAAGCGCAAAGAACAAAGTAATAATAATAAATAAGGTAATTTATTCTAATTTGGAAATAATACAAAGATAATCGAACACAACACTCAGGCATATGAATAAAAAAAGACTATTCAAGTAAAGCACATACAAATTCTCGTTATTCCTCAGTGGAACTCAGGCGTTGAACTAGGAAATTAAAAACACTGTTAGCATTTAAGGATTTAAAAAAAAAAAAAAAAAAAATTCAAGACACTACATTAAATTTGGACAAGCGCTTGGCGCATTAATCATTTGTATAGAAGGTGCGTCTGTAATAGATGAGATAATATAAGACATATTAATTTTAAATCAATAACAATAATTATCAATATCATTAGACGTGTTCAGAAACACACGATTTCATATATTGTTTTTAAAAGTCTCTTAAACTTTAACTTGCGCAAATCTCAACGACGTTTTTCATCTAATTAAATTACTCTCTGGCTTTGTTCCGCAAATTTATTTTCTGGACGGGTTAAACTTAGTTTTCTATTCCTGACAATTTCACTAATTCTGACTCTGCCGGGCACAAGGGCAGTATATCTCATGGAAGATTCTGATAAACAAATCAATTAGTAACCAGGTCTTCATTCTTTGTTTACAATTTACGATCCCACCCCACCCGTGGATGAATTGTTTTGACAAAGTCTTGAATTAACATTCAAAACAATTGATTTTTTTTTAATCAACAGACAGCAAACCTTCTTTATTTTTTTTTCTTTTCAAAAAGTTATTGAAAGAGACATTAGTTTTTTTGTTTGTTTTTTTACTTGAAACAACACGAGGGTACGAATACGATAAGAAAATGTGGGGGCCTTAGTAGAGGTAAAGGTCTGCCAAGGTCTGTATCATTTTCTTTCTAAGGAGAGACAGCATCATAAGAGAAATCAAGCTCTTGTTCTGTGTTTCTATGTCACACAAGTGCCCTGCCCGGCATCTTTGTACGGGCGTCATTCTAAGGAAAATACATGGCGTTAGTTTAATAGTTGATGGTTTCTGTTTGTTTGGAAACCCTTGCAGCTCGATCTCAGATCTCTGCGGCTGAAACCTTCTGTAAGATACCAATAATGTAAGACGCCTATGGACCAAACCCACAACAACAACAACAACAACAACAAAAAAGAACAACAATAGGAAAACTGAGTTTCTGAATAGAGAGTAACATTCACAAGAATACCATTTCCCGTACAATAAATGTATTGTTATTTATTTTATCTAAAGTGCGTAACGCCTCACAATATTTTTAAACAATATTTCTAGTAGAAATATCCGGAATTTTTAGTTACATTAAAAAAAAATTGGTATTCTAGAGAACTTATTGTAAAAAGTTATTTTAATCGGTTTAGTGGACTTGACTATTATTACAACTTTATAATACTATACCAACGGTTGCCAAACAGCGGTTCGCGAGCCGCATGCAGCTCTTCTGCGTTCACACTATCGATTGGGAACAATTTATGAAATTAAACATTACGTTCTAAATGTATAAAATAATATATATATTAAAAAAATTATATTTTAAAAAATTCTTGCCTGAAACATAGGATACAATTTTGTTGTGCGCATGATCTGAATTAATAAAACTGAAGCTGGAAAAGGGGGTCGGGGTGTCAAATTTGGAATGTGATACCAGCAGACATTACTTTTTTGCTTTCAGCACTGAAATTGTCACATCAATTGAGGCAAGTTATGCTATTGCTTGGAATATTTCTCGTGCTCGAATGGCCATATTCTGACAGAAGTCTGCATAACAACTGCTAGCTACTAACCAGATCTAAAGAAACTTGCTAGTTAAAAGATTTCTCATTAGAATTATAACAATTATTTTTAACAATAATTATGAGTCTTTTTCTAGTGTGTTTCTATTTATAAATGTTACATACTGTAATAATGGCTAATTGTGTAACTGTGACGTATACATTTCTTCAACAAACGATTATGTACGATACTCTCGCACCCGCCGCGCCGTTTGTTCCGCAGATTCGACGATCTCACTTCCGAATATTTAGCAAGGGAACTAACCAAGTCCACCTGTGGAGGCTGTTAATCAACAATTGTTTTTCAAGTTACGTCTAGGAGACATTATTGGAATACGACCGTCCCTGGCTCTGTTGGTGTGAATCATGTGACTAATAAACCCTCGATCCGCGCTCGACAAACACATATTTCCCTGGCACCGACTCGTGTAAAGTGCTGACCCCTGTTAAGTCAGGTCTCGGTGCATACAGACGAGGTCACTAATCAAGTTAACTCTGGGAGGTTAAAGTTTGAAGACCTCCACTCAGTGGCTGATTTAGCTATAGGGCAGGGGGGGCGTGTCGCCCCCCCCCCCGCGCTCCAGTTGGGTCTAAAATGGCGCCCCCCTGAGACACCATCATGAACACTAAAAAGGTGTAACCAGAGCCAAAAAAAATTAATTAACACTAAACTGCACTACGAAAATATTGGCTTGCTAAATATCGTATTTCAAAACTGTAATATCTGGTTTGGTCAGTCAGGAGCGTCGCTAAGTGGAAAAGAATAGAGAAATATTGAAACGAATGATAAACGTGACGTTTTTCTTGATTTTTAGCAAAACAAGGTTTGCTATTCAGAGTACACAGTGAAAATTCTTGCTTTAGACTTTAGTGATGTTAGTTGTAAAAATACATGAAATACTTGTTAAATCACAAGTTTATTAGCCAAATATGATTCCACTTTGGACAGTCATCTAGAGTTTAAAAGAAAAATGAAATTTATTTAAATCATGATATGCAGATTGATTTAATTCAATCATTTGCATCTGAATTATCGGCAGTAATTGATAATGAACATGTATTTTCTGTAATTATCGATTAGACTGACCATTGATATATTTGAAATTTGATAAGATGTCATTTTACGTTCAGTTTCAAAATCAGGACATGTTGTGGAACTACATATTACAAAAGCGAGACATTGATTTTACAATCTGAGGAGGAAAGGCATATGATGGTGCATCTGTGATATCTTGAACTAAGAGTGAGTGGCCTTCAAACTTTCATACAATGCCATCTATGTTCATTGTTGTACTCATGTTTTGAATTTGGTCACTATCAAAGCAACGCCTGTAAACAGTGATGTATACAGTTGTTTTTGGCACAGCTGAAAGGTATTCTTTACGTCTAGTTTACAACGTCTACATACAAAAATCGAAAATCTCAATATGAAACAACAGTAAATACTCTGAAATGACTTTTTGATACAAGATGGGCAAGCCGTAGGCCGTAAGCATGCAGTTGATGCAGTTATTGGATCATTCTCTGCCATTCTAGCCATTCTAGAAGATATCATTTCAAGGCCATCGACATAACATAAAGGAAGTGTCAGAGCAGAAGCAATGGGACTAGCTGCTTTAATAACAAAATATTCTTTTGTTTTTTCTGATGCTATTTGCACAAAAGTTGGTTGATATTTTCATGTTATCAAACCACTTGCAGCTCAAGAGTATTGACATTGCATTTGCAAAACGATTGATCGATGTTGGAAGAAATAAGTTTGTTGAAATGAGAAGCGATCAAGCTTTTTAAAATTCTGAAAGTAGATGTCTAATAATTTATTAACGAAAATTGTTCCAAACTAGATGTTAAAAACAAAATTTAAAGAAACGCGAATTGCAGAAAATAAAAATATGGCAGGCGAACTTAGTAAAGATGAAAGGGCTAATGATCCAACTAACAGTTTTAAATCTGAAACATACTTCAGTATCTTGGATACGCTTCTAAAATAAATAGATGATCAATTTAATGACTTTAGGGGCGCAGCTATTTATTTATATTGTATTGATCCATCACAAATGTTGGAAGAAGATAAAGATCCTCTTCAAAGTTTATGCAAAATTTACAAACACATTAACCTAGAAGAAGCAATCGTTGAATATTATACCTTCAAAGATTTGTATGCATCACAACGTCCATCACTATCTAGTGAGCTACAACTTAAAGAATTTCTACCATTCTTGACTGAAAAACAAATGGCATCAGGTCTCTCTTGTTTGTCAATATTCTATAAATATTTACTTGAATCTTCCTGTTATCAATGATTGAAAATCATCAAAAATAATTTGCGCTCAACAATGACAAACGAAAGTCTGTCTGGCTTGGCAATAATTTCAAATGAACATGACGATAAATCGTTTCGCTCCACGTAGAGAGGAATTTAAATATGGCTCAGGGCTCTATATAAATTCGCATAAACTAAGTTTCTTTCTTAGATCAATAAATATACTACTGAAACAAATATACGTTACTATTTTGAAAACATATTTGTTTATATTGTTTCTTCTATTTGACTTGTTTGTTAATTTGGAAATTTTACTAAATTAGTAAGCTAATAATTAGTATTGAAAACGGCTGCGGATATTAACGATTAATTTCTTGACTAATCCTTAAAATTTTTAAGGATTACATTATTTTTAACAATTAATCGACCCATCACTTAAAAATAATTTAAAGTCAACAAAAATTTAATAAAAAAATGCGGCTGATAAATAATTTCCTGAAGATTACACGAACATTTTGGTAATGGCAGTAATGTAGTTTGACTCTGAAACAGAAATGACGACAGCTCTTCTGATGAATTTCTGCGTTACAAAATGGAGATGGAAGTTCTTGAATCCATTAATCCTGTACAATGGTGGAAAATTAATGAACACTGAAATCCGATAAGGTCATTCCTTGCCAAGACCGTTTTGAGCATACCAGTTTAAGTTTTCTCAGTTCCATGTGAATGATTATTCAGCTCGGCTGGTTATATTGGCAATTAGATCCGCTCATCACTTGAACCAATTAATGTCAACACAGTTGTCTTTTTTGCGTAGTTGGTGAAAAGTAGATATATAAAGGAGACATGCCAGTGTTATTTAGATTTTCAATAAGAACGTGAAATGAGTGTTACTTATGACATCATAAATTAAATTTTTTTGCTTTAATCGAAATTAACGATTAATTAATCGTTAATTTTTCAAAAGTTAACAATTAAATTTAAATTAATCGTTAAAAGCCCTAGTATTTACCCAATGCTCTGATATTAGAAAAATTTTGCGGCGCCCCCTAAAATTCTCCTGGCCCCCCACGCAGACAAAGCTAAATCCGCCACTGCCTCCACTCCCCCGTCCCTTCTAACACACACCAGGACCGTTTGTTAGTTATGGCATGACACTGATCGTATAAACGGAGTTAGAGTTTGTTTAACCAGTTGCATATTTTTTTTAATATTTTTTTTTTGGCAACCGTTGGTATAGTATTATAAAGTTGTAACAATAGTCAAGTCCACTAAACAGATTTAAATAACTTTTTACAATAAGTCCTCTAGAATACCAAATATTTTTTTTTATGTAACTAAAAATTCCGGATGTTTCTACTAGATCTATTGTTTAAAAATATTTTGAGGCGTTTGGCACGTTGGATAAAATAAATAACAATACATTTATTGTAAGTGAAATTTTGTTCTTGTGAATGTTACTCTCTTCAGAAACGCAGTTTTCCTATTGTTGTTCGTTTGTTGTTGTTGTTGTGGGTTTGGTCCATAGACGGGTCACATAATTGGTATCTTACAGAAGGTTTCAGCCGCAGAGATCTGAGATCGAGCTGCAAGGGTTTCCAAACAAACAGAAACCATCAACTATTAAACTAACGCCATGTATTTTCCTTAGAATGACGCCCGTACAAAGATGCCGGGCAGGGCACTTGTGTGACATAGAAACACAGAACAAGAGCTTGATTTCTCTTATAATGCTGTCTCTCCTTAGAAAGAAAATGATACAGACCTTGGCAGACCTTTACCTCTACTAAGCCCCCCACATTTTCTTATCGTATTCATACCATCGTGTAGTTTCAAGTAAAAAACAAAACAACTAATGTCTCTTTTAATAACTTTTTGAAAAGAAAAAAATAAAGAAGGTTTTCTGTCTGTTGATTTTAAAAAAAAATAAATTAATTGTTTTGAATGTTAATCAGTTGCATAAGAGAACATATATAGAGTTCGTTAAATTAGTTACATAAGAGAACATAAATAGAGTTTGTTAAACCAGTTGCATAAGAGAACATAAATAGAGTTTGTTAATCCAGTTGTATAAGAGAACATAAATAGAGTTTGTTAAGCTAGTTGTATAAGAGAACTTAAATATAGTTAGTTATACCAGTTGTATAAGAGAACATAAATAGAGTTTGTTAAGCTAGTTGTATAAGAGAACTTACATATAGTTAGTTATTCCAGTTGTATTACCAAATAGCCTGCCGTTGTCCACCCCACATTTCTATAAGACACCCGTCACCAAAGTAAAGTTTATTGTTTCACAAATGCACCATGTACGGACACATACACAAGCTAACGATTCAGCTTTTGTCTTCATAGGAACAAATAAATAGAGAGAAGTATGTATAATAAATTTACATTATATAATACATACTATTGCACGGAAAAGATAATAAATTATGGTGGAGCAGTCTCGGAATATATAATATAAATAATTTTTTAACAATTTTTAATTACAACAGAGTGTGTGATTCCTCAGCGAGTAAAACGAAGTATTTCATAACATGAAAGTTTTCATCAATATAAGAGTTACGATAAAGCTGTAGACACTTTTATAAGTCAACTCCAGTAAAGTGTTTTGCAGAAGCTCCTCACAGAGAAACTAATACTTTAAGGATGCTTTGACATTCGCTAAAATTTTATGTGAAGATCTTATCATTTTAATAAAACCGTACAGTGAACGAATTCAGCGATTATAGCTTATATGTATCCATTTAAGTCGAAAAATAGGTGAGAAGAAAGTTGTATTCTTTATTAGATGTGAGTTTTTAATCTGCTAAAGAATTAGCAACACAGATTTGGTTTTCGTACACCAGCTAATCTACTAGACTTTGAAAGTTTGCCTTTAATTTATAGTTATAGTATTCAAATTCAAAGTATCTGGCAGATACAACAATGAATTGAAGAATTCAAGCCCACATAATTTCTTTAAATTTATTAAAATATTTAGGCTCGAAGTTACCCTGCCTAATATAATAACATTACTTTAAATAGTCCTTACAACTGTCATACATAATGCGAGAGAAGCTTCTCTAAAATTAAGTTAATTACACATCAATTACGATCAATAATGACAACATCAATTACGATAAATAATGACCACATCAAGATTGACTAATCCATACTTATTGAACGTGAAAGGACTGGCAAAATTGATGCATCTCATATTGTGCAGTGAGGAAAAGCAAATACATTTTAATTTTACTCAACAAATGAACTATTTTTCATCATGTATTGATTTCTAACTTAAAAATGAATTATTTCTTTATTATTGCTTTATAATAAAGAGTTATTATTTATTTTTAGAGTCGACATATTTTTTCCTAGTAGCCGAACCTGGGTTCTCCATCGAGCAGCACATGCACACATACAGTCAATACAGACGCTACTCCGCTCTCATCAATACGGTGATTACATGTCTATACAAAACATTGTATTATTTCTCGAAATGTTTAAGATTCTATTTGAAAGGATATATTCGATAAACTAATCTGAATCTTAAGACAACACTTAAATATATCGATATAAAAAAGCCATTACTTAAAATTCTTCGAAACACTTCTCCCACAATCGTAGCTTCTCTTGTATTTAAATTTTGTTCGTTGAACTTCACAAACTGGCAGTACTTAAATGTTTTCGACAAAAATAATTTTAAGTTTCAGGGTAGTGGTCCGGGAGGAGGTAAATTTGCGACGGTTGGGGGGGGGGGAGGATCGAATAGGGAAAAAAACGTTGAGTTCTTCGAACTGTGCTGCACCTACGGAAGTAAAGGATACAATATACAAAAGACCTTTTAAAAAAGTAATTAACGTAAATCAATTTATATCTTATAGGGCAGTTATGGCGAACCCTTTTGAGGCCGCGTGCCGAAAATTAAATTCAAACGTTCTTATAAATAGCAAAATGCCATCTCAAAATGCCAGCAAATTGGTTTGATTAAGACAGTAATATTTTAGTAGCGCTCCAGCTGATGAGGCTTAGCGTGCCGTCTGTGGCACGCGTGGCATATGTTAACCATCACTGCTATAGGGCCATTTATATAGGTATAAATTTAAAAATAAATCAATAAATGTTACTTTGGTGCATCAGGCAAGTTCAGAAAGAGAGAAAAAAAATTCAATGAAGGGGCTCAAATGTAAATTTAAAAAAAAAAATTTGTCTGTACATGTTTACGTCCCTTTGGTTTTCCCCATTGACTTATCTCATGCCCTTCGAAGAGTCGGCTCAGCTCGATAAAGTGGTTCAATGCTAACCTAGCGTCTTCCTACTGTCACTTATTTGACAGTTTAAACAAACATCCTACTGTAACTTATTTGACAGTATAAGTCAACAAGCTACGGTCACTTATTTGACTATGTAAACTGTAAGCAAATATCGGCATACCCGAGTTGATCAAGCTAGTGGTGGAAGATTATGTTTTTCCAAGGCGTTGTAATTTCCATTGGTCTGTTACAACAAAAATCTGTACCCATGGAATTAATCTTCAATCGTCCGGACAAATCAATTTTAACACCCGTCCCATAAATTAATTTTAAAAATATAAATATATTATAATTTTACGAAGGCAATGAACGTGTGCATGACATAAGGGAATCAAAACAAAGAAAAATACTCATACTAAATCATAATATGCCATCAACAGTGTATGTAAGATTGCAGGAACAAATTGTAAGCCTGGCAGGCTGTTACCAAGTTGTTTTGTAGCTCTGCACCAATACAATCATGAATGTTATTATGTAGTTGTCATACCTTTTGAGCATGAATATTGCCAACTAGGCTTATACTCTGACGAGCATAAATGTTTTTATGTAGTTTTAAAACCTTTCTAGCATGAACGTTAGTATTTAGGTTTGCACCCCGACAAGTATGATGTTAGTGTTTAGGTTTGCACCCGGTCAAGTATGATGTTAGTGGTTAGCTTTGCACCCTGACACGTATGAATGTTAGTGTTTAGGTTTGCACCCCGACAAGTATGAATGTTAGTGTTTAGGTTTGCACCCCGACACGTATGAATGTTAGTGTTTAGGTTTGCACCCCGACACGTATGAATGTTAGTGTTTAGGTTTGCACCACGACACGTATGAATGTCAGTGTTTAGGTTTGCACCCCGACAAGTATGAATGTTAGTGTTTAGGTTTGCCCCCCGACAAGTATGAATGTTAGTGTTTAGGTTTGCACCCCGACAAGTATGAATGTTAGTGTTTAGGTTTGCACCACGACACGTATGAATGTTAGTGTTTAGGTTTGCACCCCGACACGTATGAATGTTAGTGTTTAGGTTTGCACCCCGACAAGTATGAATGTTATAATGGAGTCTTTTCCCTTGCCCAGGCCGCTTGCCAGTGATTTATTGAGTTGTTTACTGGAGCAGTTAATTCTTGGAACTCTTCTAATTATAAAACAACAAAGAAAAGAAAGGGGGAACCGTTGCTGCGGACTTATGTCAACAATTCCTGACTTTATCGATTGCTTGAAAATAGCTTTCATTGAGTCAAAGGTGCAGAATGAACATAAAAGTATGAAGACAGTAAAACTCTGCCGTCATTTGGCCCCACTTGTGATCAGTTGTAACTACTATTTAACGATATCTGTGTGGAAAAAAAGTAAACCTCAACATCTTCTCTGTTTGTCATTACTTTATTAACGTTTTCTTATCTCATCTTATCGTATCTTATCTTATCTTATTTTACCTTATCTATTTAGAGGCCTTTGATATACAGAAAATTATTGCATCCAAGGTAAATCCATGCTTTTTGTGTAGTCCTGCATTTTTCAAATAGTTTAAAATGTTGGTTTTCTTGGTTTTCTCAGGAAAATATTGAACGCCCAAATTCCAGACGGGAAGAACGAGAGTTTGTATGTCTTTGTTCTTGCATGCATAATAAGAAAATTGTTTTTATCCCAATGTCTATCTGAAGGTTGTATTTGATTATCATTGTCTTGTATTTCCAAGTTAGAATTAGTTGCCTTAATATGTATTTTTACTACTTTGTTCTTTGTTCTTCTATCCTCTAGTATTTCAGGTCTTAGTGATTTAATTAATAGTGTTACGATTGTCAATTTTTAATATCGTCCAGTAATGAATCTGGTCGTTCTTTAAAAAAAAATTGATCTTGTTTATCTATTTTAATTTGGTGAATGGGTAACATAGAAGATTTTAGTATATGTTCAGTTTGCGTTCAAGACAGAATTTGTTGAGATCCCCTCAACCAAAATCTAAGACGGTTCCATTTCAACCTATATTGACGTCCACGTTGATTCGTACAGTTAAGTGATCGTCTAGCAAAATTATAGGTGGTTGGGGGGGGGGGAAGAGAACTAAGGTCTACTCGACATTTTAAAGAATTTCGACCTAAAAAATGTTGATTTCAATAAGCTTGAGAGAGCCAGGAGTGGGGCACCTGGCGAGATTGAGAGAGAGAGGGGGAGATGAGAGAAGGAGAAAGAGAGAGAGAGACAGAGAGAGAGAGAGGGGGGCAAATCGAAATATTCGATTAGCCTTTCTATTATAAGGATATCTATATCGGGATATTCTTTTCATTACATTGTAAAACGTAAATAGATTTTCTATTTATGCTTTTAAGTTTATTTAATACCATTGTGTGGACGGAATTTTCTCATCTGAATGTCTTGGCTTAACAATTCCATCTAGCAACTCCAGCTCCGGTATATATATATATATATATAAGGTCGCCCGATCAATGGCTTGTGAAAAGAACTCTTTCACTTTTTAATAATTATAAAACTACTTATAGTTGTTTTTTTTTCTTTTGTTGTTTTTTTAAAGTGATCTAGAGTTTACCTGTCCCGTGTTTTGACTGCTGGTTCTAAGAGCTGACTAAACCACGGTACAATTAGGTCCTTTCGAGACTGTTGAGATGCGTCAATGTTGTTTGTACCTAATTTGGCGATGAACCGAACTCTCCGCTGACAACAAAAACAATAAATAACAAAAACAAAGCAAACAAAATAATATAAAGATAAATAAGATGAGGTCGGAATTTAAATTTGAACTTTTAAATAACCAAGGTAATAACCAAGGTAATAACCAAGGTAATAACCAAGGTAACCTCAGGTGAGATTTCCAGCCACACCCGAGCCGCCACTATTTTCCTCCCAGAGACATTTAAATTAAATGAGATCAGAAAAAAAATGCTTAGCACTACATACTGTTTGTTGAAGATCATCTGCAATCCTAGACCACAGTGACTTTTAATCTAGTCCAGGGTTAATAACTCATTTCCTACTGACGAGAGTTGTGAGGTACTTTTGTCACCTATGTGTAGACATGTTCCCTGCAGCACGGGGTTTCTCAAACGGTTCAATATTCTGCTCTCTTTACAGATTTCCAAACACCATCCTATGAAGTCCTGAAGACATCCCACCTCGCACTCACCACGTGTCCCAACACGCATCCCACCACATGTCCCACCACGAATCGCACCATATGTCCCACCACGCATCCCATCAACCATTCCTCACGTGTCCCACCACGCATCCCATCAACCATCACAATACGTGCCACACGAAGCATCACATCACCCTCTCCACGTGTCCCACCATGAATCCCATTCCCCATCCCACCAAGTGTCCCGCCGCACATCCCATCCCATATCCTGCCACGCATGCCATCACCTATCACACCACGTGCCCCACCACGCATGCCATCGCCTATCACACCACGTGTCCCACCACGCATCCCACCCCTCCATCCTCCAATAGAGGTGGTACAGTGCAAAGAAGCTTGAGAAACCCTTTCCCCGGTCTGTCTGTGTTTAACTCAAGGTGTCCTAGATTTAATGGTAATGATGTGTTTCCCCATCTTAATTCTATTCATTGAGTGAACATCAGAGATTCTGATTGATCAATTTATTTTGTTCCGCGTCTGCTTCCTGACATAAATTTTAATTTCTTCTGTTTCAATTCTAATTTTAACATTTAGTATAGGTCAATGTTTTAACATGTGTAATTAATTTAATTAAATTTTATCTTATCTTATCTGCTACACATGTGACTTCCTCGTGAAGAATATATCATTACATGCTTATCTATGGTATAAGTCTAGTCTTGCATTTTTAGAGTGTTAAATGTTCATAGAGAGTTGGTTTTCCAACTTTGATCCGGGAACACATTCCACGTCCAAAATCCAGACAGAAAGAACGAGCGTTTGTACGTGTTTGTTCTTGCATTCGGAATAAGACAGTGTTTTTGTTTTTGTTTAAATCCCATGTCTAAATCTAAATGAAGGTTGTATTAGATCAGTGTGGCCGTGTGCCCAAAATTAAACCAAAACCCATTTAGCAAAGTGCCAACACTTTAGTTGAACCCGAAAATGGTGGCTTGGCTTTGCAAAATTGTTTTCAAAGATTAAAAAAAACAACTGATTGATTTTTCAAAGTTAGTAGGATCATTGCTGTTGTATATATACTGATGATTCTTCAAACTTTGGTTCAGACTTGGATAATTTGAACCTAGCACATGCAGCACTCAGGTCATCTGTCAGTCTGTTTCTTGTGTTACAATTAATATAAATATAATTCAAAGCTGAAAACAATTGTTCAAACTCAAAAAAGGATTTTTTAAAAATTTAGAATACCCAAATCAATACTTTTATTTCTGTCTCATATATGAGGATTTATAGTTAAAAACTTTGTCTTTACGGGTTGTTTAATTAAGTGGTTTTCTTTGGGCTCGGACCATCTTCTGATTCACTGAATAAATCGTTCAAGAACAAACTAAAACACGTACAGTCGGGCCTTGCTAAGTCGAACTTTCCAAAGTCGAAAACCTCCCTATATCGAATTAATTGTTTAGCCTTTTTCCGTGGTGTTGGTATTTCAAAGCTACGTCGGTTTCCTTTGAAACATCACACACCGCCTCTCCTTCCTGTCAAGCCTTATTGCTCATATGGCTGTTGCCCCTCTCTTTGCTTAATCTGCGCCTTTTACGCCATTTTTCCTAAATCGAATTTTTGTCGAGTCTCTTTGAGTTCGACTTAGAAAGGTCCGATTATATTTAAATTTCATAGTATCATTTTTTGTGTGGTGATTATTGATTAAAGGAGTAATAGTTTAGTCGCGTGCTGGCTGATGAGGCATTGCGTGCCAATTATAGCAAGCTTATCATAGCTTCGCCAATAATGTATTAGATTATCTTTGAGTTGAAGTCTAATTGTTAGAATTAATTGCCTTATGTATTATTACAATTTTGCATCTTTGATCTTCTGTCCTCTAATTTTTCAATGTTTAAGGTTTACTAACAAACAAGAGGGAGGGATGGTTGCTAAGAGAATTGGCTTTGTTAGTCACATTTCATGCTATCATAACAGTTGGAGAAACTTTTAAATTAAACTTTTATAAACATGTTCTCGAGATTTGCGATAAAGAAACAGTCTTCTATGTCAAGGAACAAACTTTGGTACATAGAATCTAATTCTTGCAGAAATTGAACGGGACAATTTTTTTTAATCAACCAAATGTTGGTTCTAAAACACATTTCTGCGTGTGCTCCTATTTACAACAAATAAAGAACAAGTCACGTGTTTTATTTAGCAAAAGAAATGTACTTTATGTTTTTCATTCGTCGCCTTTTTGTCAAAGAAATATACAATTTATTAAGCGGTGAACGAAAACTATATAAAAAGCTGAAATGAAAGTATTGAATAGGAGACAAACTACGAGAAATGACCCCATGAAAAAATCATAATACGGAAAATCAATACAACTCAAACAAGACGGTGTGTGAGTCAGAGGAGAAAACGTTTTTTTTTTTTTTTTTTTAAATGTATTTTAAAATTATTTTTTCGTTACATCCAGTGACAGAAGTTTGTTTTGAGGACATCTATTTTAGGTTCTCCCAATCATAGACAAGATGTCTGGTAACAGAAAGATGCTCCGTTTCAAAGCGGAAAGAGTGAGTACGAGGCGTGTTTTAAATCATCGAGTCTGAGAATAGAATACTCTTTAATCTCGTCCATCGCGTGAAATTGTTCAATCTCGAGTCATCAGTTCATTGGGTCCCCGGTACAGTTCACCGAATGATTCGAGCAGAGAGAATAATATATCCATACGAGTATGGGAGATAGGCTGACAGGTCACTAAAAGTACGGCCATGTGGGGTCAGTAAGTTGACGTAAAGTTGTTTCATGGAAGCATCATACAGGTTATATATACATGAATTTATAATATTTTTATATGTACAAATTAAACATTAAAGTGCAGCATTCCATTGCCAAACACAATTCTCCACTAAAATACTTAAATTTATGTGGAAACGATGGTTGAAAGGGACATGGAAAGATTTAACATGACTAAGGGAGAAACAATGGGTAAGTGGAGGTAAGTGGTGACCAGATAACTCACGGGTAAGTGGAGGTAAAATGGTGACCAGATAACCAAAAAGCAATTGGAGGTAACTGGTCATCAGATGACCAAAGAGTAAATGGATGTAACTAGTGACTATCAACCTGACATGAACTGTGACTATCAACCTGACATGACCTGTGACTATCAACCTGACATGACCTGTCACTATCAACCTGACATGATCTGTGACTATCAACCTGACATGACCTTCGACTATCAGCCTGACATGACCTCTGACTATCAGTCTGACATGACCTGTGACTATCAGCCTGACATGACATGTGACTATCAGTCTGACTTGTGACTATCAACTTGACACGACCTGTGACCATCAAACTAAAATGACCTTCGACTATCAGCCAGACATGACATGTGACTATCAGTCTGACATGACCTTTGACTATCAGCCTGACATGACTATCAGCCTGACATCACCTGTAACTATCAACTTGACATGACCTGTGACCATCAACCTGACATGACCTGTGACCATCAACCTGACATGACTTATGATTATCAGTTTGATATGCTTATATTACTTAAATATACTTACATCAGAACGAAACGAAAAAAATAAAGACAAGAAAACGCAAATAAATCATTCCAAATATAGCAATGTCACTACATATTTTTTTTAAAAATAATAACAATTAAGTCAAACTAGACTGTTATGATTTATGGATACATCAACACCAAATATGATGTATCTAAATATTAATTCTAAGAAGATTTGACTAAATAACACCACATTTGATTGGACTGATTAAATTTTCCAACAAAAAATTTGACAAAATAAACCTTATTAGGATACATTACTACGGGAACCCAATATTTGATGTGGATCCTGTCTAAATATATGACCATTGACCAGTGTTCTCCATGGCATAAGAGCACCGAAACCTCAATCAATATTATCTAATGAAGAGACATTATTAGCCATTGGTTAAAAAAAAGCACGAAAACCTCAAACCGATTCTAACGAAGAGACATTATCAGTTATTGGCCTAGAAGGACCGAAACCAAAAATAAATGTTATGTCATCACACATGACATTTCAGAGCAATTAGAATCTATTTTAGTTAATTCCGTCTGCACTTTTGAATTAGTAACTCGTAGGCGCAATAATACGAAGAACATTACAACAGTAACTGGTGGCTGAATTACGGACACTTCGACCCCGGACGATTCGACCCCGGACGGTTCGACCCTGCCAGTTCGACCCCAGGACGATTCGACCCCAGGACGTTTCGACCCCGGTCGGTTCGACCCCGGATGGTTCGACCTTGGACGATTCGACCCCGGGTGATTCGACCCCGGACAGTTCGACCCCAGGACGTTTCGACCCTAGGGTGTTTCGACCCCGGACGATTCGACCCCTTTCTTTTTAAGGCGTGAAATGTTTGGGTTTTTTAAAATTCATTTTTAATTCTTTTTTAATTAAAAATAAATATTTTAAGTTTAACACTATTTCTTTAAAAAAAAAACAGTATGAAATAGTTATTTTTAACGTTTATTTAATTATAGTATGATGATTGAACAAATAATATAGTTTTATATTAATATCTCTTAAAAATTAAAAATAGAATGAGATGTAATTTTTTTAAATATTTAAAAATAGTACACTATATAAACGTCTAATATATATTAAAATAGTTGGGTGTTTCGACCCCGGACGATTCGACCTTTCCTTTTTAATACGTATGTTTGGGACAGGAGTTTAGGGGGGAGTAACCTTTGCATTGTCCGATTTCATCGTGACTTTGATTGGGGTGGAGATAGCAAGAGAAGTCTACCGAGACCAGGGACTGTAAGTTGGCCGGCACATAATGGTATGTTACGAAGACCAGACTAAGTGACCACCACAGGACATTGTGTGCTGGTGAGAGTTATGGGAAAGGTAAATAAAGGGAGTGTGGGGGATTAGAATGTACGTACCTTTTTCTGACCACATGGCCCTTTTATTGTTCGATTACATAGGATGGAATTGGGGTGGACTTGGATAGGCTTGGAAGAACTTTTCTACCGTCGCATTTAGGGGTATTATAACAGAGGAACATTAGTTGCTCAACATCAGTTTCTCAGAAATTTACGTGTTTGAAAATGGAAAATACTTTGGAATATGGATTGACGAAAAGAGGGAGAAAATCCTTGATTCTTGCTAACTATGAATTCACAATGCATGTCAACTTTTTGTAAGTGTTTATACCTTTTTTCAATTTTCCTATTAGAAAATAAATGTTCAAAATAATATTTCCTACTGTTTTAATATATATTAGACTTTTATATATTGTACTATTTTTAGTTAATTATTAAAAATAACATCTCATTGTATTTTTAATTTTTAAGAGATATAAATATAAAACTATATTATTTGTTCAATCACTAAACTATAATTAAATAAACTTTAAAAATAACTATTTCATAATACTTTCATTTTTAAAGAGATAAAATTAAACTTAAAATATTTATTTTTAATTAAAAAAGAATTAAAAATGAATTTTAAAAAACCCAAAGATTTCACGCCTTAAAAAGAAACACCCTAGGGTCGAAACGTCCTGGGGTCGAACTGTCCGGGGTCGAATCACCCGGGGTCAAATCGTCCGGGTCGAACCATCCGGGGTCGAACCGACCGGGGTCGAAACGTCCTGGGGTCGAATCGTCCTGGGGTCGAACTGGCAGGGTCGAACCGTCCGGGGTCGAATCGTCCGGGGTCGAAGTGTCCGACTACCCTGGTGGCTACATAACGTACTTCCTTCACAGCTGGACACAGTGCAAAGATTTTAGGTGGGGACATACATCGTCCTATCCCCTCCCCCATCAGTAAAGTTTAATGAACCACTTGATCCATGGTCGGGTTGGAGACAGACATTTTCCTCCTTTTTCTCCCCAAGTACCACGTTTATTGAGGTACCTGGAAAATCCCCCCA
>MUZC01001264.1:201295-217798 GCA_002072015.1 Radix auricularia | reverse complement strand
CCCCATCAGTAAAGTTTAATGAACCACTTGATCCATGGTCGGGTTGGAGACAGACATTTTCCTCCTTTTTCTCCCCAAGTACCACGTTTATTGAGGTACCTGGAAAATCCCCCCCCCCCCCCCCCCCCCCCGTGACAGGGTCAAACAATGAAATCAGGACAATTAATGACTTTATAAACCATGGCGGGAATGGGAAAGGAGTGTCGCTGAAATTCGTATTTAGGTTGAAGGGGCGATGTGATTCAATCAAGTATAAAGCGTAGGGGAAATTGTTTTATGCTTGCACTTTAAAACCACATTTTTAAAAAATTATTCGTATAAATTTTGATCACTTTGATTAATAAAGACAAGATTTGGCTGGGTTGTTTACTTCGTTAACGTTGTCAGGGTTACAACATGGAGCCGTGCAGTCTTAGATTGAAGATGTGTGACGCAATCAGACATGTTACCAATGGCGTCAGGCAATAGGGGCAACCATTTTTTTTTGTGTCACATAATGTCTAAAAATCTTTTTTTAAGTTTGTATGTGTCTGTTAACCCATAAACAACTATATTTTTTTGTTTATAAGTAAATATTATTAGTTCATTCGCGATGAAAGTAAAAATCATAGCTAGCTAAAATTTTAAGTTTGCAGGGCCAAAGAAAAATTCTAGTGTTAACAGTTTAATAGCACAGTTAATTAGATCTGTGTTGGTGTAACACAGCAAATATACTCTCAAAATAATTAGTCATAAGTTAAAATCAATAACTAATTACTGTATTGGAGGTGTTAGGAGATTTATTTCCAAAAACCAAAATCTCTGTATTTTAACGTCATTCTAATTTAGTGTAGATCTACGTTGTTATCATGGATTTTAAAAAAAACAAAATTATTTTAAAATAAATAGTTGTGTTTTTTCTTGTCAGCTTTCATTGATTTGTAAATATGAGAATGTTAAATTGATTTCATTTGTGCTAGCCCGAATAATAAGGTACCTAGTGCATACTTCTCGATGTCTGTCAGTTGGTCTTGGTTTATCTTATCTTATCTTATCTAATCTAATCTTATCTAATTTTATCTAATCTAATCTTATCTAATCTTATCTAATCTTATCTAATCTTATCTAATCTTATCTAATCTTATCTAATCTTATCTAATCTTATCTAATCTTATCTTATCTTATCTGTTACAGACGCTCCTTCGATACAGAAGATAGGTTAGTCAACTATCATAAAAATAAAGTATTTGAATAATATTGATTTATTTACTTGTGTTATAGCAGGTCTATACGTGTATTAGGTTTATTGGGAGTTTCAGGGTTTTTTTCTTTAGTCCCTGCTAACATATTACTAATAATTTCTTCATTTTTGTTTTAGACTTTTAAATTTAAAAAAAATGAAAATATATATCAAAATGGCTTGCTGGTTGGTATAACGCTAAGCATTATGGGGACAAAATCTCCGTATAACGCTAAGCATTATATGGACAAAATCTCCGTATAACGCTAATAATTATGGGGGCAAAGTGTCCATAAAACGCTAAGCATTATGGAAACAAAATGTCCGTATAACGCTAAGCTTTATTGGGACAAAATGTCCGTATAACGCTGAGAATTATGGGGACAAAATCTCCTCTTTACGCTGAGCGTTAAAGGCGAAAATTTCCTTTTGCTATGCCACTTCGTTATTGTATTTTCTGAAAATTGACTTATTATAATCAATAACTAATTATTACTTTGATTAAAAAACTGATCGCCTAAATCATAGTTTAAAAATCTCTCCCTTAAAGTCAAATTCGTTTCTAACTTATGTTACTTTTGGTCAATCAGAGGAAACTTTACCTTTTGTTTGTTAAACACTTGATATTGTGGGTCACCGCTCCCCCCCCCATAGTTCTTTTGTTCTTTGATATCAGGTCCTTCGCCATTTTTGCCTCAGTCTGAGAAGCAATGAACTGGATGTCTGACAGCACTTGCCACAGGTCAGTTTTCGACTGTTATTTTTTTAAATAACTGAATTCATCGTCTAGCCATGGGCTTGGGGTCTGTTTGTCAGGCGGAAAAACGAAAGCAAAAAATGGCCCACTTCCCGTGATGCCGTCGATCTGAAATTTGTACATAGACTTGTGTCACCTTACAATGCATTGTATCAAAATTTCAGATCGATCGAATGTACCTTAATAAAAATTAATGCGCTTTTAATTTATCTCTATGAAACTCTATGACGCAGTCTGTTATTGATCACACCTACATGTCTCTGGAGTTCAGTCCAACCATCTATGACCACCCCCTACCCCGTTTTACAGCAAGAGGAGTTCAGTTATCTTCAGTCTGTAAATGTTTATACATAAACAAAACTTTTAGTTTAAGGTCTCAGATATAAGTGATTTATAGTCAGAAACTTTGTTTTTACAGGTTTTTAAATTATTACTTATTTTTGTCGACACTTCCTCTCTAACCGTAAATTGTGGCGAACATTCTTATTCTTAATTTCACACGGCTGGAAAAAAAAAGGATTGCAGAAAACATAGCAGAGAATTTTAGGCCATGAGCACGTCCAACACAAAAGCAATATGATCTATTCCCAATATTGCAACATCCGTGTTTCATTTGCCGAAACAAACATCGTTAAAGACCCCTGCCACAAATCGTAAATTACATGTCAAGCACATGACATGTCATCGACGAAGATTTAAAGTTCAATGATGGATCATGCCGCTGCGGCGGATAGAGCGACGGACCAGGGAGTTTCCCTTGTTGACTAACGGCTGCGGGGCGGATAGGGGGAGGGGTGGGATTGGCGGGGGTCAAGGGATTTATTGACAGTTGTGGTAAGTTCTCGTCCTAATGACGTGTCCATGTCAGTCACAGGTACAACTGCTCAGGGCGGTGGAGGAAAATATCGACACCTTCGATTTTATTATGAGAAGTTCAATGAACGGTTAAGTTGTACGAGAAGGTGTATATAGTTAATTGGGGTGCGAAGGTGTGATTAAGTGGGTCTTCTTTGTAGGTACGGACTATTTGAAAAATTAACCATTGTGTAAATTTGGCAATTTTAAGAATTATCGATGTGTATGCCTACAAATGTCTTCATATAGCAATTTGTATTTTAGCAATGTGTCGAATTGGTAACTCATTGATCTTCCAAAATGTAAAAAGAGTGCATTAAACAATGTGTAGAATCAAGACAGAATAGAAAATATAGAATTTCAACATTTATAATTGGCAGAGCTATTTGAATAGTTGAAGAGGTTTTAACGTATTTTGGCGGGATCAGGCTTTGTGACACCTGGCCAAATACATTACGTGATTATGAGAAATATTTTTGTGTGATTGTGTGTGATTGTTCTTATTGATTGTTGCGCTGTCTGTAGATTGTGTGTGATTGTTCTGATTGATTGTTGAGGTGTCTGTAGATTGTGTGTGATTGTTCTGATTGATTGTTGAGGTGTCAGTAGATTGTGTGTGATTGTTCTGATTGATTGTTGAGGTTTCTGTAGATTGTGTGTGATTGTTCTGATTGATTGTTGCGTTGTCTGTAGATTTTGTGTGATTGCTCTAATTGATTGTTGAGGTGTCGGTAGATTGTGTGTGATTGTTCTGAGGGATTGTTGCGCTGTCTGTAGGTACGTAACAAATACACCCCAATGCATTCAAAGCTCAGCCATTGTGCAATGCAGGTAATAAATCATGTGACTCACAAGGCACGTGGCGATGAACTAACTTCGTGTTCTGGAATATGCCAAGGTCAGACATCATATCAATACACCGCTGCTGCTGCTACAGTCGAGTCATAGGAACATAGGATGCGTATTAAGAGCGCCAATGCCTGGATTTATAGCTGATTAGCTGGGGAGGGGGCGGCGGACGTGGGCTAGCGGTGAGGTGACACGAACCAGTAGATGACGTGGCACATAGCGGTACACCCCTCTTTACACCTCAGACCGCACCAGGAGACTACAGTAACACAATACCTAATGTTGAAGTCATGGGCACAACAGAGTGGTCATATCCTGTAACGTCTTTGTCCCAATGGCGATGTGAGATGAGGGATGATGTAGGGGGATGGGGACAATGTAGGGGGATGGGGGCGATGTCGGGATGAGGGATGATGTGCAGGGGAGGGGCTGTCAACCTTTAGTAGAGTTTCCCTAGAACCACCTTCCCCATAGCGTGAGCTACTGCATTCCTATTCAGTATCAAATTGTCTTCAAATACATATTTCATCAAGTTTGACTTTAATATTAAATGTAACAAATGCAAAGTTTATTAGGGTGTAATTATTCAAAACATGTGTTCATTATTTGAAATGAAATTAAAGATTATGAGCCAAACAGAGGCCTACATTACATTGTCTACACTGAGTGAAAGATCTTTTCTTGCATCTTTCTCCAGCATCTTCATGATTTCCAACCTTCCGTTCTTTGAGAAGTAGAACTGAAGTAAAGAGATTCTCAAAATCTATTTTATTTTCGGAAGAGACAATCTTGTGACAATGAATCAATGTTTTCAAGTCTGTGGCTGCACATTGCCACATACTCCCTCATTCAGTGCATTTTCAACATAAGTATACGTCACAAAAAGATCAAAGGTTACTAGAAAACCATCGTCTTATTAGGGTTAATGTTAACTTCTTATCTGTTACAGATAAGATAAAATAAGAATTTAACATTGAACTTCTGCGTGGTTATCATCGTCTTCCACCATAGTTAACATGTCATGGATCTAAAATATGAAACACAAAACGAACTTGGAACATGCTAGAAGTTCTATCAAATATAAGATGATATACAGTAAAAACGATGGATTAGACACATGTTAAAGATTATTCCTTGTTCAACATATACAGTTACTAAAAGAACATATTTATCAAAGAAATTTGCAAAATGTTTTTTTTAAAATTGGAAGCCATTTTTGTTTAAAAGAAACGACTTTCTTTAAAGTGACTGCAGAGCTCAGACTAGCAGGTGGGTGGGGCAGTACTCATATGAGCATGTTGTAATAGGCTTGGTGTCTATCCGCAATAAAATTGTTCAGGCTTGACTCAACACAGAGAGATGTATAATGCAATATTTCATCATTCCTTTAAGTGTGCCAAATATGTGCCACCGAGCTGAAATGTGTTTCCTTCAATGGAATGCTGATGTTTTGTAGTTTAATGAAATTCAATCCCAGAATATTATTTTTTCCAGTTCTAGAAAATGAAAACTTTATTTTAGAATTGACCTTCTTCACAGTCAAATTATATCTCCCCCCACCCCCATGAGATACAACGGACACAAGGATCTACACCAAAAAAGCTACATTGCCGAAAGACGACGAAAAATTATTTTGGAGAATCGAGTCCAAAATTTAAATTAAAAGAGTAGTCGAGCTTAATGTTCCTTTTAAGCTGCGGCGCAGCGCAGATATCTGACTGACGCCGCGCAAGGAGTTTGGAATTACCACACAGCAAGTTTTGTAAAATGATGCACAAAAATTGTTTTTTACTTTGCATACTGACCAATGAGCCATAGAGGGAACATTGATTGGGCCTTGCCTTGAGCCAAGAGCACAATAGAGAATATTCAAAAGTAAATGACTCTGTCACTACACGTAAAAATTATCAGAATTTTTTTTATGCTAAGAGGAAGCAGCCTCCAGGAACGTGACAAGTGAATGCTCGTTTATTTCCGGTGTTTGGTGTTGACATCACTTCCTCTTCTGCTCACCTTCATTTACCAAATATTTTCATGTTAGCCGGAGAGCAGGCTGTGGGGGGGGAGGGGCTTTTCATTCAAATCATCGAGCGCTGAGCTTTTTATTGTATGTGATTGTGTCTTGTATATAACTTTGGGGTAAAGTATATGTCGTTATTGTATACACATAAAAATTTGGATTTTTACTAGACCTCAAAACTCTTCTCGCTGAGAGAAATGTCGATAATTTTTGTCAAAATTGCTTAGATTTTGAAAATTTCTACGACACTGACGCCCATTGTCACGAACTGTGCACAGAAATAGGAGACTGCAAAATGCGGCTCAGTACTCGGATTGAAGATCTACCGGAAACTACTTTGGATCTTCTCGGTCTTATTGTTTCATCTGGAGATCACATATTTCAGAATCTGCATATTTCACTGCAAATACTTCTATGAATTTCTATTTCAATTGTAAGCTTGATCGGTCTTTCAGCTAACTGAAGCTTATTTTGTCTTCAACTTCAATGGGACAAGACGTCTGAGTGATCTTGCACTCCTTAGTATCGAAAGAGGAACACATGGTAATATTAATTTTGATTTTGATTACGTGATTGACAAGTTTACGACAGTCAAATCAAGGAGGATCAATTTTTTTGTAGATTATGTCTACATATTTTCATATATGAATATTCCATATTTCATGTATAATTAGTAGAGTATATACATATTACGGCCAAAGCTTGAAATCGAACAATTTTCGAAGTGGCCAATGTCGCTGTGGGAAACTGATTAAATATAGTATTTCTTTCTTTGTGTTATCACTTAGATCTATATCATTAGATGAACTTTTATGACATTTTAAATTACATAATCGTTTATTATTCATACATTTGCAGCCCTTTTTGCGCGCTTAGTGCTGCAATTTCATCGACCTGACCACCCGTCAGAGATTGGGAAGACGCGATGGTTCGTAATAATGTTTCTTCTGTACCCACAGATTCTGGTGTGAGAAGTTTCTAATTTACAATGGAAAACTCTCTTATGGAATTCAGTTGTTTGAGAACAACGTGCTCTATTCCTAGCTGGTAGAAGCCATCCTCAACCTTTGTGACAACTGCAAAAACGCTTCTTAGATCACCTGTTGCACGAACGTGGACGTTATCTCCAATTTTCACTAGTAATAATTTTGCATCTAATTTATAAGCATCTTCACAGCGTGACCTCGCAAACTGTTGAGAGCTTCTGTTCTCGTCTTATTCCTTGTTTATTGTGACATAGCCTTCTTTTTTTTGGTTTGTATTTTACAATACATCTGCAACCTTCGTCTGATTCACTGCAGGTTCCACACAGTGCATGCAGATCTTTGGCGCAGGAATCACACAAAAGGGACAAACAACATTCTCTTTTTGACATACCATACTCACCTTTTTCACATGTTTATAGACAGGCAACCGGTCTGAACTTTCCTATAGTTCCACTACCAGCACGGCATCATCTCCATTTCTAGAGGCAGTCCCTTGATTTATAACATCCTTCATTTCTTATTGGACGTTGATAAAGTCTTCCCCCGTAGCTACATTATCAATCACATATGTGGGCAGATTTCAGGCACTCAGCCCAACTTTTGCTTTGCAGCCAAACATGGTCTCATGTGGCGACTAATAAATGCTTTGGAGGAAAAAAAGGTTTTTCATGAATTGAACAAAGTTGAGATTCTCAGCCAATTGTCTTGACTCATTTGTCTGCATACATGTCATCATCTTATTCTGAACATCATGGTTGGCACCGTTGACGGAACCTGACCTTTGACTATGCCTCGGTTTTCCGTGTACCAGTTTTAGTTTAGGTCACATGTACTCACAATGAAACACTTTGTCTGAATAATATAAACTAGTCACTTATCCAAAAAAGGACAGACTAACACCATAGTATCGTCACAGCGTGGCACCCTTTTCAATACCACGAACACGCCAACATATCAGAAGCGAAAGATGTACCGCTAACCTTGCAGTCTTCCACTATACCATAACGGGCTTTGGTCAAGGATACCTTGCCACTTGGCGAATGGGCCGGCAATTGTCCTAAATAACCGAACTTCGTGCTTTGGCTGTAACATATAAATATTTTTCAAATAATATGTTTACAATCGCGTAAAGAATTATTAGTCTGTACTCTATTTCATGCATATACCATTTGCTTTGAAAAGTGAGCCCCAAAATCTGTCGGTTGTCAGGTTTCGTTGTCTAAGGTTTCTGGTCCAAGGCTCGCACACCAACAACTGGCGTACAGTAAAGGACACAAGTCCTTTTCTCAAAAGCAATCTTTATTATTCTGATGGCCACTTGTCAACTATGTACAACTTTTCTCATTCAGTACAACTCCTGGTATCTGAACTACAACATATCTCAGCCCGACAGTCCCTCGGACCAACACGGCAACCCTGAAAGCTCGGGTATTCCTCGTGTTCACTTGTCACTTCGCCACTGTCTCCGCCACTTATCGAGACACACCCGAGTTTTATACCCGTTAGCCTGGACTCGTGGACTGACCTTGCACGGACCCTGATTCCCTCCACCATGTGAATCTCGTTCACAAACATCACAACATGAGCTTGTGACCAAATATAACTTTCACAAACAGTGATTCTCATACCCCTGACATCGGTCTAAAAAGGGGCGCAAATTTTATGTCATGTCCCCGGGCGCAGATTACCCTAGCTACGCCACTGCTGGGTGTTGTGTGGTGGTGGTGCTGGTGGGTCTATGAAGGGAAACTATTAATTAAAGGGTTGGCATAAAATACGCGGAATGAAATAGTTATTAGCCCTTGTTCACTGAATGTCATGTCAGAAGTTAGCCGGAATACCTGTAAGATCAGGTGTTTAACATCTTAGCGGCCATTTCATTGGATGGCTTTATTGTCCGCCAAAGATACCTTACAATTTAAGTTCATATGTTATCTGTCATTTGTTATATGTTCATATGTTATATGTAATATGTTATATTTTCATATGTTATAAGTTCATAATAATGTATTTATATGTCATATGTGATTTGTTCATATTTGAAGAAACGGCCAAGTTTATTTTTTAAACTAACGTGGATGCAGTTAAGTTTATGTAGGAATTGGATTAGAAAGAGAATGAAAAAAGAAGGAAGGAGTGTTGGGGAGGAGTAAAGCCAATCAAAATTAAGATTACACATGGAGCAAATGAAAGATGGGAGGTTGGTTGGGGCGTAGTAGAAGTCATTTGTCTTAAAGTGTGAGATTATTTCGTTAAGTAGAACATAATTCATATCCACTAATAACCAAACTTTCAACAACAACAATTAAAATTAATAAAAGATTTGAAAATGTTCATTTAGATTAGATAATGAAATCACATAATATTCATTCACAGTGACAACAGCTCTTTTCAGAGCGTAAATATCTGACAATTTACACAAGGTCTGTCCAGAGAGCACAAGTAATCTACAAGACCATGACAACAGTAATGTCCAGGGAGCACAAGTAATCTACAAGACCATGACAACAGTTCTGTCCAGGGAGCACAAGTAATCTACAAGACCATGACAACAGTAATGTCTAGAGAGCACAAGTAATCTACAAAACCATGACAACAGTAATGTCCAGAGAGCACAAGTAATCTACAAGACCATGACAACAGTAATGTCCAGAGAGCACAAGTAATCTACAAGACCACGACAACAGTTATGTCCAGAGTGCACAAGTAATCTACAAGACCACGACAACAGTAATTCCAGAGAGCACAAGTAATCTACAAGACCATGACAATGACAACAGTTGAGCCTACCTGCCAGCTGCCCTCAATGCTGATCTCCTGGCCGAAGAAGCCCCGCTTCCGGATTGGTCTCAGCGTCAACATTTTGGGTGAGGGGAGATCATCCAGGCTCCACGCCCTCAAGGTATCAGGGTCCCGACTCGACGGCATTGTCTCCCCTGGTTTGTCAGTTATTAAAATAAAATTACGCAACACAACCTTCACTCCGATACAGAAGACTTTTTGAAGAAGTATTTGAAATTCCAACTCTGCGAATTATGTCCCTTGCGTCTTTTCATACCAAAACTGCTCCAGCGCTCCCTGAAGATGCCGGTGGTGCTCGACGCGTTGCTCGTTTCGAGGGCGCCATTGAAATCCGAAGTGTGTCTGTGGTCAAACGACGAGTCCCCCTGTGTTCCCATTCAAACAGCACGTCAGGAACACAAGTTTAGAAGCTTGCAGTCGGAGCGTGTATGTCACATAGCGAACAGAATTCAGGTCTTGGAAATAGAAATTACTCACTATTAAATAAAGATACCCAATTTGCTGTTAATGCCTGGGGTGTAAAATTACACTTACAATTAAATGTGAGCTATAATATAAGTTGGTAGAATGGGGACCACGTCTTCTCGATATCTGGGGCGGCTTGCAATTAAAAAAATAAAAAATAAAATAAAACAAGTCGTTTTATTTATTTATTTTGTCGTTTTTGTTTGTTTTTTTATACAAAATTTTGATTTCGAATTTAACAGATCGTAGTTCTACTTTTTGCCGTAATATTTTCAAGACATGACGTCATTATTTGTGCTTATATTAATTTGTGTATAACTTATAACAGCAATGTTCATGAAAGTCGGAGAGTATTTTCAATTTGTTGTGTCCCTCATTCTGTGTGCGTGTATGTGTGTGTGTCTATCTGTTTCTCTCTCTCTCTGTGTGTGTGTGTGTGTGTGTGAGCACGTGTGTTGAGCTTGTCCATTATTCGCTTAATGTTTAACTGGGACAGGCAACACCAAAATCACAATTCTGGCATATTTGAAAGTCAACTCGATGTCGCTTCATATGTTAGTCCCGGACCATTACCCGTGTGTGTGTAGATGTCCATCAAAATTTTTTAAATAATCGTTAAGAAAAATGGTGTCGAGATTTACTGAGTGCGCTTCTTGCAGTGACGTCATTTGGTTTAGTTTTATTTTCTAATAATAGCACACTCAATACTTGCAACATCCAGATAAAAAATCAACTTTTAGGCGGATACTTCTCTCATACTCAAAAATAATAGATTAATTAATTAATTTTTTAAAGATGTAGTAAATAGGAAGAAAATAAATATATCAACAACTTTAATTAGTTTATGATATAAAAATGGGTTGGCCTCTATGTGGCTCGACAGACGAGTATGGTTGTCGTGCTGGCCTCAACCCGAAACCGATAAGTTAGGTGAGGTCTCATAGGATTACAGTCGCTGTACGGATCTTAGGCAGAGCATCAGACGCCATGTCAATGATGAAAACCAAAGTACCCGGCGAGGGTCGACTTAGTCGGAAGCGACCGTTTCGTCCCCTTCATTAACTAGCAATGCCATTGAGCGGTGCCGGATTAGAGCCAGGAGCGCCAGTACTGATTAGCAAAAGGTACCGCGACGCCAGCTCTGAGGAAACCTTCCAGTGGAGGTTACACCGTAGGTTGGTCATTGATGGTCTCCTACTTTGAGGCGGTCCTAACCATGGAGACTCGCATGCTTTTCCAGGGTGGCGCCAACGTTGTAGCGAGTTGAATTAAGGAAAATCCACCCCACCTTGTGAGGCCACTTTAATGGGAGACATTTTGGACTTTGGGTCCTGGATGCGCAGGCGGCCGTTTCAGAATCGACCGTTCGGGAGGGGGGGGGGAGGAGGGGGTAACTTTCTTTGAACTTCCGCGTAGACGTGTTTAATATGTAAATAAGAATTAATTTTTCTGATATTCTCTGGGAGTCTATATTAGTTTGAAGGACCAATCACTATAGTCGGTAACCGGACAGAAAATAGCCTTTCATTGCCATAAAAACAACGTTTATGACTATAAATCCCAACGCGTACCACTCATTTCTGGTTATTTTTCTTTTTTTTTTTTACTTTATATATATTTGTTTATAAACCTATTAATATTAATTTAATTTGCTTTCAAAATTTTCTTACTACACTGATATCCGGATACTAATCGGATCTTCAATAAGTATTTGCCGAACCCAGATACTGGAGAAAATCTCGATATCCGGTCCGGATATCAGGGCTATAACAGAAATATTTTACTTGGGCCATCACTTTCCACGAAAAATTCACACACTAATTACATAATTAGAATTAGAATTTTTAATTAATAACGAAATATGTATGACAACACAATTTAACAAAATTCACATCTTCATTTAGATCTACACGTCAAAAAAAAAAAAGAAAAGAACTCCTTTGCATTGTGTGACGATTATAATAAAACATTTTTGACGTATTTATCAAATTAAGAAAGTACCTTTTAAAAAAGCCACCTTTCAATTTAATACGCGTACACGATAATGTGCGCACCGTAGTTTGACAATAAAATATTTTTGAACGCGCACTGCTCAAATAAATAATTGGAAAAAATAACACCCTTGAACCTCCAGGTAAACTTATTCAATATGTAAAAAATTTTTAATTTTTCTGATTGGCTATGTGTGGGAGTCTGTAGGAGTTTGAAGGACCAATCACTATCGATTACTACAAAGAAAATTGCATTATATATATATATATATATATATATACACACACTAATAAAAGGGAAAGCCCTCACTGACTGACTCACTCACTCACTTATTCATCACTAACTCTCTTAATTCTCGTGTTGGTAGGAGCATGAAACTTTAGGAAGTTGTTGGGTACCCTCTCACTACGAAAATTGGCGAAAAAGAATTTTTAAAATCTCGCTCATGTCCGTCCGGGGGCCCAAAAACATTTTTTTCCTTATAGGGGCTCTATAAACATTGAAAATCACCAATTTTCCTATTTCCCGTGTAGGTAGAAGCATGAAACTTTGGAAATTTGTTAAGTACATGCTCCCAATTATAATTGAAAAAAAAAGAGTTAAATTTCCCACTCATGGAGGCCGGGGCCCCAAAAAAGGTTTTTTCCATATATGAGCTATAAAAAAATTGAAAATCACTAATTCTCCTATTTCCCGTATAGATAGAAGCATGAAACTTTGGTTAATTTTTTGAGTACACGCTCCTGACGAAAATTGGCAAAAAAGAATGTTAAAATTCCCTCTCATAGGGGACCGGTGGCCCAAATATAGTTTTCTTATATTAAAAACCGACTCATCACTATTTTTTCAATTTTCAATGTAGGTAGGAGCATGAAACTTTGGGAAATTGTTAATTACCCTCTCACGACGAAAGTCGGGGGCCCAAAACATTTTCTCACCTTAAATGAGCTATATAAAACTGAATCAACACTAGTTCTCCAAGTTTCCGTGTAGGTAGAAACTTTAAACTTTTGGAAGTTGTTGAGTACCCCCCTCCCCCGCGATGGTAAGAGGCAAAAATATTAAATCACTTCTCACTAGGGGGATGATCGCCGAAATATAGTTTTTTCCCCCCAATATGAGTTATATAAAAAGAAGCATCTTTAAATCTCAAAGTTCTTGTGTACGTAGGAGCCTGAACGTTTGAAGTTATTATATTTAGTATATCCATCTTGATTCAGATTAAAATCAATAGGTGTTTAGAATTGGTGTTACGCGTATTCTCAACGCTAACTGAAATCCTAATTTCCGCAGCAAAGCGCGGATAAATTGCTAGTGTATATATAAGTGGCAAACGGCTGAAGAAATTTGTTACTCTTTATGATGGTAAGTATGTTAGTCTGTACCGAGATTTGAGAAGCTTACTCCAACAAGCAACGTTCCGGTAATAATATTTAATGAATGTTTCAATATCACTACATATTTTTTAAAGTACAAACAAAAAGAGTAAAACTGAATGGAACAAGAAAACGATAATTTAGCCATGCTTCCAAGTTCAAGGACAGAGCACTGAGGTTACTTTCAAAATGATATGGCTGGGTTGTGATTTGGAGGGGGTGGGTTATAAAAAAATCCATCAGCGAAATTAACGTGGTGCGTAATGCATGAATGGTTTCAGGTCACTATTACCTGTAGAACATTATTCATGACGATGCTAACTCCCGGCAGAACCGCGTCGGGAAAAACACTGCATGATAAGTCTGGAATTTTTTCTCCTGAAAGCCCAATCATGACCTAAACTGATGCCTGCTTATCTTCATAAGTCAGATATCCAACCAACCACATTTTGTTTTAAGGGTCGTCCCTAAATGGCGTCATGCACCTATGGGGGAGGGGTCACACATTTGTGAAGACGTGTGATGAGGGGGGAGGAGAGGTTTCAGAATTAATGTGACGTCACATTAAAAACGCATATCTTTAAATTAAAGTAATACTTAAATATTTGATTGCTTACAATTTATTTAAAGACGTTTTACATTGCATTTCGCGTATTACCTTATTAGAGTTCAGCTAGCTTAGATAGACCAATTTGAACACCTGACAACCAAATAGTATAGAAAGACCAACTTGAGCACCTGCTAATGAAATAGCTTAGATAGACCAACTTAAACACTTGATAACGAAATAGCTAGCTTAGTTGACCAACTTGAACACCTGACAACCAAATTGTACAGATAGACCAACTTGAACACGTCACAGCGAACTATACAACTAACCAATCAGAGATATAGTCGTAGTTCTCGGAGTATGGAGGACAGACATACTGTAAGCTCTTCACTAGATTGGCACGTCTCAAACCATGTGCCTCTACCCATGTGCGGGGTAGTCCTCTAGCCGTAAATCTCTCACAATAGTCAACAATAGTCAAAAGTCGTGTGGAGTCCATTTATAACATTTTAATAGGTGACTGAACTTTGTTAGTTTATTTATAAGAGGTGTCTACATTTTTATTCTCGTGGAGACAGGTAGCCATGGGCCTTAGCCTTAGTCGATTACAATTATTGCTATAGTTAAAATATATATCTAGCCAGGCCTTGATTCGTCGTCAGAGCAACATTAACTTTTGTTTATTATGGTCGCCATGTTCCACTGGCCTCTTTTTTAATTAAAGATTTATTTGTTGCTTTTCATTCTCAAGATTTTCACAATCGGTGGTCAATTTTATTTATCTCAAAGTTCAACAGAGTCAGCCATCTTTCCACGGCCATCGTGATAGTTCTTGCAAAGACTCAATACGTACACATTTAGTTCCCACGGCTAAGCTGACTTTATACATCAGCACCGTGTTGGCCTGATAATGATGATAATATAAAAACATAATTTGTGAAGATGTCCAGGTGATTTAACAACGTGTAACGTTACAGAGATCAAACGTCTCCGTTATATTCCACTGTTCACTCAGATTTGTGCCGTCCATTTCCTAAACAAACAAACAAACAAACACAGACACACAGACACACACACAGAAAGACACACATACAGACAGACACAGACACAAAGAAAAAAGTTTAATTCATTTTAAATGTTAACCGATTGGAAGTATTAGCATAAATATAACATTCACACCCACAATTGAATTACCAAGTAGGATATCAATGGACCGTGAAAATTATACGGAGGAAAGTCATTCAACCGATTCAATCACAACGTGGGGCCCTGCCGTGTCGTGGGTGGCTGTTTGAGGAGATGGGGGTCAAAGGTGATTTGACCAATCAAAAATGTATGGTCACTGTGGGCGGTCATTTTGATTGCTCATCAACGTGTTCCATTGGACAGTGTTAGATTTTTTGTTCAATTTTCTTCTATTTAAGTTGTTAAGTTCTTTAAAATCAATACTGTTGTCTGTTGTTTTTTTTTTAAATATTCAACAACCAAAGAAAAAAAATCAAATCAAATTGCGATATTATTAAAAAAAATAATAAGGGGTCGTCCATAAAGTACGCCACGCTCCAGAGGAGGGAGGGAGTTACAGTTTGTGACAGGGGGAGGGGGTGTCTGTTCATGTGTGACATCACGGTGTTTTATGTTAAATTTTAATTATTTTGTTAATAAAAAATATATTTTGAACGAAAGTTTGACGTACATGGGGGGGGGGGTGGTTTACGAGATTTGTAACAGTTTGTGACAGGGGGAGGAGGGAGTTTAAAATGGTCAAAAAAAGCGTGACGTACTTTATAGACGGCCCCTAAGTTAAATAAGTTATTTTTTAAATGAAATTTAAAATAATAGTTAATTAATTAATAAAATTGTTTAGACTTTTCTTTAAATTTTAAATTATGTCCACTCAACCCATGCAAAGGCTCTTTGCCGAAACGTTTGCAGTTTTGTTACGTCATGTCAGGCCCACTCATACCCTGTTTACAAGATACGTCCTGTCAGGCTCACTCATACCCTGTTTACAAGTTATCCATCTACTAATCTATAAACCTGATTGTCATCCCACACACATTTAGTTTACTAACGCAGAGTTAGGTTACAGAAAAGCCTGTGAACTTACGTGTTGATTGTACCAAGCACATAATGATGAGAATGTGTACAACGGTTGAGACTAGGTTCTTAAAATACATCGAAATGCCTCAACAACTTAGAATGTTAACTTCACCAATAACACAACCTTTTGAATGTCAGACAATGTGAACCACCACATGTTTAACTAGGTCCACTCTTCGCAACCTATTTTCTCTCATCCCAATACACACACACACACACACATCCTCAACAGACTAAAAAGGAATACCACACAACACTTTCCCGTTGTTCATCTTTGGCATACACCCACACACACGTTTTTTTTATTTCCTTCTGAATTAGCAGTTAAAAAACCCACTCTCCATCAACACCTGGTGACTACCCTAACGTCAACTCAAACAGTTCACAATAGACCAGACGACACTCCATTATTTTGTGGGAATGTTTTGTTCGTGCGTGATGTGCCGATGTGCCGATGTGCGTGATGTGCGTGATGTGCCGATGTGCGTGATGTGCCGATGTGCGTGATGTGCGTGATGTGCCGATGTGC
>MUZC01001264.1:185361-200616 GCA_002072015.1 Radix auricularia | reverse complement strand
TATATATATATATATATATATATACACACACAAATATGCTATTTATAGATAAAATTATGTAAGCGTTATAGCCTGCCACAACATTTATCCGATTGCAATGAAAATTTGGGAGAGGGCTTTATACGCTCCCGGGATGTAGTGTTCGCTTATATGATCTATATAATAATTATTATTAGCGTTAGATACAGTGTAAAGGAATGGACATTGGCAAAAATTGGTAAATAAAAACTTGATACACCATGTTAAAATAAGGTAGACCACTGAGCTCCTACTGTCCATGTTTTTTTATGTAAACCTTTAAGATTTTATTTCCCATTGAAATGTACAAGATCTTGACAAACATAGATAATAGACCTATTCTGACATTCAGTGAAATAACCAGGTGATTCAAACTTTACATCTTGCACCGAACGAGCCTATCTAGTTAGCACACTGCAGCGAAGTTTTCTGACATAAATGTTTTTAAGAAGTACCGCTCATTGGTTCCTTTGATATAATTCCTCTGAGATCGGTGCAACGCGTGACGTGTCGGCTAGCTACAAACTCAGTTTCGAAGAAATATCTCGATTTCGCACTCTCAAATATTTATTTCATGGAATAACGACCTTATGTAAGACGGTTGGACACCCCCTATCGGTAAAGGCATGCAGCTTCTATAGAGACTTATGTTTTGAAGTCAGTTCTGTCAAATTATGCGTTTCCAATCCACCCATACCTCCTCAGGCCTGCCAACCATTCTGATTTTATCGGAATTATACAGATTTATATTCTCTGATTCCGAAATTCCGACAAGACCTTTAAAATTCCGATTTTTGACCGTTATAATTTTTCTCGTTATAAAATATAAATAAAATAATAAAAGTTGAATGTGACAGAAAGTGATGTATTTCGATGATGCCACGTCTTTGGTTCTTTCCTGAATGTATGTTATCCAAGTGAACCGCGGTCACCCCATCGTGAATTATTCCTTTCACCAGGCTAATAAAAATAGTAGATACGCTTTTAAAGAAATCGGCTGAGAAAAGCATTTCTGGGGATTGAGCTTGAGAGCGATAGTTCTAGCACTTGGACTAGTCTAACTCTTCAGTACTTGGACTAGTCTAACTCTACAGTACTTGGACTAGTCTAACTCTTCAGTACTTGGACTAGTCTAACTTTTCAGTACTTGGACTAATCTAAATTCTACAGTACTTGGACTAATCTAACTCTTCATTACTTGGACTTGGACTAGTCTAAATCTTCAGTACTTGGACTAGTCTAGCTTTTCAGTACTAGCACTTGGACTAGTCTTACTCTTCAGTACTTGGACTAGTCTAACTCTTCAGTACTTGGACTAGTCTAGCTCTTCAGTACTTGGACTAGTCTAACTCTTCAGTACTTGGACTAGTCTAACTCTTCAGTACCTTGACTAGTCTAACTCTTCTGTATTGCGAGACTAGTCTAACTATACAAATAAATAAAATAAAAACGTCATTCAACGTTTTCGAAACAGTAACAGTATTTGGAGCGAAAAAACAACTAATTTATTTGGCTATCTCCCTGTTGTGAAGCATTTGCAACCTATGCCAGACCCAATAATTTATTGAAAGTGCTAGGTTCAAATATAACAGTTAACACATTTTACCGCAAAATATAGATCTGCTACTTTATAATTATTAGTAAAGTACAAGTGAATGCTATTTTTTTTTTACCACTAACATTTTTATATGAATCGGCGATTCAGTTTTATAGTTATGAAACCGTGCGCGGACCCCTTAACATATTTTTTTTCATTGCTTGTTGGCAGGTCTGCAGCCGTATGTCAGTGACAGGATTTTGTGATTATTCACTGAGAACAGGAAGCCAGTGGAGATCCTTGAGAGTCGGTTTGATGTGTTCTGATTTCCTCATTCCCAATACGGTGCGCGCTGCATTGTTTGACGGCTAATGTATTCTCTGAAGTTGGTTTAGAGACAATCATCATAGACAATTGTTGTAGTAATCCAGTCTCGATTGGAAGCTTTCATTGATCCGTCTAGTTCAGTGGTTCCCAAGTGGTCCCTAAGGACCCCTAGGGGTCTCTGGAACTGGGTGCGTGGAAATTTTAAATTAACTTGGGGGTCCTTGAACAACGTCAGGGAGTCCGCGCAAGGTTTCACATAAATTATTTAAATTGTGATCAATTTATTATTATGAAAATTTAAATAAATAAGAATAAACAAAATATTATCTAAATGACCTTTTTCTACTAATTTTATACAGATGTTATGTGTTATAAGCCAGGGAATGCAATGTTGTTCTACCTAGAAAAGAAAGTAGAAGTAAGGTAATTTCCACAGCGATGACCATTTAAAATAGTTGGTTTATTGAAAGTGCAAGTTTGATGCGGAAGAAATACGGAATTCCTTTAAGTAGGTCAGAAAAATACAATTTTGTTTACCGGAGTCCAAGATTTTCGATGTGGTGGGAAATTATATGTATCTAAATTGTATCCTATCATAAGATTTTTTTTTCAAAAGGTCTTTACTGAAGCGTTCCACTAAAAAAGTTAATAATTATTAACAGTGGTTTGTTAAAACAAATATGAGAATGAGTGAGCCAAAGAAAAAATTATTTACCGAATTTAAAGATTTTTTTAAAGTTAAAACTATACCTTTGATTTTATGCCATATTTAAAACAAGCTGCAGCGAATGTATTTTTAGAACATTGTGTCTTTCATTATATTATCTTATCGATAACAGACGCCCCTTCTATACCGAAGATTATTGCGTCCTACGCTTATCTATGGTTTGTGTTTAGTCCTGCGTTCTTATTAGTGTTTTAAATGATGATAAAGTGTTGGCTTTCCTGGTTCCTTTAGGCAACCCATACACGCCCAAATTCCGGACGGGAAGAAAGAAAATTTGTATGTGGCATTATTTATTCGCAAAAAAAAAAATCTTACTTCATTATGTCATTAGAGCAGTTATTAAAATCAAAGTGAACGCCTTGAATGAGAGATTATTTGCGCATCATTGTTTGGAAAATGATGAAGACTAGAAACTAAAAACGTTTGCTTATTCACACAGAAGTGCATTTGTTATCACAAGGTGCATATTTAGATCGATTTTATACTCTCTTTCATTCATATTCCTTGAAAGCAAAGACAAAGATTTGTTACATAATTAACTTTAAAAAATAATAAATATCCCTTTATGACAGATTTATTAGCCGATTGTGTCAAAACTTATTTTCACTGAGAGAAGAATGTTTTGCTTCAAAATATTTCGAAATTGCAAAGCAGAGATGAAGGCTTGCTTGCTTACTATCTGCAACTATCGGCCCTCAATGCAATCTGAGCTAAAGATTTGAGAACTTTCTTCATTTTGGATATTTCCGACTGGGTGTTTACCATTTTGCGCATTGACAAGCACTGATTACATACACAGTTAAATACATATTAACACAGGAACAGCTTATTGAAATATCAACAAATAAGAAACATGAAGGGAGCAAGGATCCCACAAATTCTGGTAACAAAAACAGATCCCAATTTTATATCCTGCATTATGGGTTATTGTACAGAAATTGACTTCTAAATTCTCGTCTTCCTAGCCGCTTGAAACATCATCAGGCAAAGAAAACAAACAAACAAAAATAGAAATCAGTAATCGTGGGGATTTGTGGTTGCTACTCGCAAACATTGAGTCTGACATAAAAGACACTCATAAAACTAATCACGTACATCCAAGTCATTAATTGTTTTAAACTTAAATTTACAGTTATAATTTCAATAAATACTTCTTTATCAAAATGTTGCTATTTTTTATTTTTTTCCCCCAATAGTATATTCACTAGGTGGTTCGTGGGCAAATTTTGCCAATGCAGCCCCATCTAACAGGTGCGCATGATACTTTGCTCCCTATATCTTGTAGGTTTCTAGTGCAGCACCAAATGGTGTGCGTAAAACTTTGCTCTGTATCTTTTGTAGGTTGCCAATTTAGTTCCGACTAACTAGTGTTCGTGACACAGGAATCAATGCGCCGTGGTTGTAATAGAGTTGGTGATTGAGGGGAGTTGATATCAGTTGTGTGGCTATTGATTGGAACTTTGCAGTCAACCGTTTTGTGTTGTGACAGGGCGGGGGAGGAATAGTAAGAAATTATCAGCACGTGCGGGAATAAAAATGAAAGGAGGTTGAACATGGGAGGTAAATGTGGCTAGGAAATGTTTGTTGGACATGGGAGGTAAATTTGGCTACGAAATGTTTGTTGAGCATGGGAGGTAAATGTTGCTAGGAAATGTTTGTTGAACATGGGAGGTAAATGTGGCTAGGAAATGTTTTGTTAAACATGGGAGGTAAATGTGGCTAGGAAATGTTTGTTGAACATGGGAGGTAAAGGTGGCTAGGAAAAGTTTTGTTGAACATGGGAGATAAATGTGGCTAGGAAATGTGTGTTGAACATGGGAGGTAAAGGTGGCTAGGAAAAGTTTTGTTGAACATGGGAGATAAATGTGGCTAGGAAATGTGTGTTGAACATGGGAGATAAGTGTGGCTAGGAAAGTTTTGTTGAACATGGGAGATAAATGTGGCTAGGAAATGTGTGTTGAACATGGGAGATAAGTGTGGCTAGGAAATGTTTGTTGAACATGGGAGGTAAATGTGGCTAGGAAATGTTTGTTGAACATGGGAGATAAATGTGGCTAGGAAATGTGTGTTGAACATGGGAGATAAATGTGGCTAGGAAATGTTTGTTGAACATGGGAGGTAAATGTGGCTAGGAAATGTTTCCTCTTTTCAGTCCAATATCAAGTAAAAAAAATGTGAGGTAAATGTGGCTAGGAAATGTTTTGTTGAACATGGGAGAAAAATGTGGCTAGGAAATGTTTTGTTGAACATGGGAGATAAATGTGGCTAGGAAATGTGTGTTGAACATGGGAGATAAGTGTGGCTAGGAAATGTTTGTTGAACATGGGAGATAAATGTGGCTAGGAAATGTGTGTTGAACATAGGAGATAAATGTGGCTAGGAAATGTTTGTTGAACATGGGAGGTAAATGTGGCTAGGAAATGTTTCCTCTTTTCAGTCCAATATCAAGTTAAAAAAATGTTAAATTGACTATCATACATGTTTGCTTTTTTCATCGTTCACTGACAAAGGGTTGGGCCAAACGTTCCTATCTTTATTGTGTTTTTAGTCACGATCCTACTATAATCATTAACCATTTTTTTTTCTACCTACAGTCCCACACCTCTTAGAACAGTGTTAGTAAAAAGGTTTTTCAATAACTTTTTTTATAAGATCTGGTCGTAAGATCGATATGAGAGAGTTTTCTAATAGATACACGTTTTCTTATTACTTACGCCATGTTTAAATAGTCGAAAATTAAGATGTTTATATTTTTTTTAAATAACATTTTTGATCTACTTGAGTCTTTTAAATAAAATCTCAAAACCAATAACTATTCACATAAAACGGCACAAGTAGTCATCAAAAATGTATGCAAAGACAAAGCACGAGTGACGTCATTGCTAGTATTAATATGATTCATGAAAATTATTTTCCTTTTAGAAAGATGATTCTACCCCCCCCCCCCTCACGACTTTGTCTCCTTTAAGGGCCATGCGGTGGCGCTGAAAGTGTGCCCCAGGTTTTACCCGATGACCTTAATCACGCATGCCCGTGTAATGGTGACAGGATTAGTGCAGTACTCACTTTGATTACGACCAGACCGGACCGCTCCCTATGGGCCAGACCGGACCACTCCCGATGGACCAGACCGGATCACTCCCGATGGACCAGACCGGATCACTCCCGATGGACCAGTACTTGTCTAAAGACTGAGCGAACATTGATTTTCTCTCCTCTTCCATCTTAGTGCAGACAAACAGCAATTAAACGTTATAATATCTTGTTACGTTTGGTACAGATAGTGTCGGTGTGGTGTGGGGAAAGTCTTGATGGCGGAGGAGGGGATGACCAGGGCAGGTCATCTACTTAGTCGTGGAGGTGGTGATGACCGGGGTGGGTCACCTACTTAGTTGTGGAGGTGGGGATGACCAGGGGGAGTCACCTACTTAGTCTTTGAGGTGGTGATGACCAGGGCAGGTCACCTACTTAGTCGTGGAGGTGGGGATGACCAGGGTGGGTCATCTACTTAGTCGTGGATGTAGTGATGACAAGGGTGGGTCATATACTTAGTCGTGGAGGTGGTGGTGACAAGGGGGGTCATATACTTAGTCGTGGAGGTGGGGATGACCAGGGCAGGTCATCTACTTAGTCGTGTCGTAAGAAGACAACGAATTAATCTTATGGTATTGTTTAGCTGACCACGTGATGGTCTTATTTGTAACTGCCAAATTATGTTGGGATTGGCGCTGGAATATATTTTTGTGACGTCAGAACGTTTCACATCTAAATCCTAATATCACTCTCTCCCAAATAATAAAAAAGTACAAATTTAATTTCCTATTGAGAAAATGTCAACAACTTTAAATTGACGCACTGAATTGGCCGATGATGGTTTACGGTAATGCGCCATTTGTCCGAGTTAATCCACCATACACACCGCAATCTGATTTTTAAAACAAGGTTTAATTATACAAAGTCTTTGGATGTTTTTAAATAAATGTTTCTTTGTCGTGGCATTCTGTGAAACTATTTCTTTCCACGGGACATTCACCTAGTAACCTTTACATAAACTAGTTTGGAATGTGAAAAACTGAGTGTAGTTTACAGAATCTAGATTTTATTGCGCGAAACAGCGTCTTATTATTTTTAAAAAAAATCGAGACTTATTATAAAAAACGAGTCTCATACAAAATCGACTCTTATTTTTACAAAGTTGAGTATTTTTTAAATTAAAAATTGAGTGTCGTTATAAATAATCGAATATTGATTGAATTGGAGAGCGTATCAAAGTCGTGGAGTTTTCTAATCCATCATCCAGTGTACACATGTACGCCTGCCATCATCCAGTGTACACATGTACGCCTGCCATTCAATGTTTATAAACATCCGGGGTATCGACCCTTGGGTCATTCTTAGCGTAATGCCTTTCATCCAGGCCTACAAGTAGAGGAAGTCAGCAGAGCAAGGACGTTAATGTCCCGTTCTTTGTTTGCCTGGTGATTGCCGTAGTTGTGATGTTACGCTCTTTAGCGTCACAATCAATGGTTTTTTTTACAATGTGTCCCATAAAGTGTGTCTCAGTCAAAGTTTGTTCATTCTGTTTCGAACAGTGTGTCTTCTTAATAAAAAAAAAAATGTTCAACAGTGTGTCTCGGACAGTGTTTCTCAAAGCCTTTTCAACAATGTCTCCAACGAAATGTGTCTCAATCAAAGTCTTTCCAATCGGTTTTATTCGCATAGTGTGTCTCAAAGACTTTTTAACAAATCGTCCAAAAAATTTTCTTTTAAAATTATCCCCAGAAATGTTTCCTAACATACTTACGTAACAGTTTGTTTGAAATAACAATTAAAAATTTGGGACATGGAATGTAAGTACGTTTTTTTACAACCATTACAATTAATCATTTTTTAAAGTTATATTATATATTTAACAATGCGTCTAAGATTAAGTTTTAAACACTGAATCTAAAATTATGATCTAATTTTAAAATATTTGTGAATCTATTTTTCCGTTTTATGGTTCAATATCTTTACTCAACCATGGAGACTACGCCAATTTTTCTGGAGCCAAAATCTGACATACGGCGCGTTGGTAAGAGGATAAACACGAGAGCTGGCCGAAAGTGGCGCCCTCTATGTCAGGAGTAAAGCAGGAAAAACCACCCCTACCGCACCAGCCCCTCACCACATCGCCACTCCTCCCCCTCACCGATTCCTTTCCAAAACCCCTCTCCATTGCTCTGTTTGGTTTTTCTACTTACGTCCTTTTAGTAGATATAAAAGAACAATTTTTTTAGCGAATGTTAAAATTAATTGATTAATTTAAAAAAAAAAAATCTGCTAGCGAAATGTCCTCACTCTAGCTACATAAGTTTCAAAGATCTTCTAACGACTTTTAATTGTACCCCATTCTCCCCCCCCCCAAAAAAAAAAATGTATTTTAACCTTGACCTTGGCATTTCAAAACAAAAACAAAACCCACTAAAGCTCCACGTCACTGTTTTCCTAGACTCATCGCGCCCGGTCGTGACGTAAGTGAAACTCCGATGAGAAGAATATGCGATTGTCTAAGTTGTGATAACGTGATCGCTTAGCCTGAAAATAGCACCTGCTATATCCTGACTATGTTGCAATGCTAGTTTCCTAAACCGAATCTAATTGTTGGGTGTGTGGGTCGACTAACAGCCACGGCGACAATGCTTAAGTCCAACAGAGCCACATGAACACAAGGAGCTACATCAACACAAGGAGCTACATCAACACAAGGAGCTACATCAACACAAGGAGCTACATCAACACCAGGAGCTACATCAACACAAGGAGCTACATCAACACAAGGAGCTACATCAACACAAGGAGCTACATCAAGCTAAAGTCATTCTCTCCCCGCACCCACACACCAGAGTACAATCAACTCACTCCGACTGTGTTGTCTTTATCTCACCACCTTTATCTCCCTGTCTTCGCTAGAGACGCATCTTCCCGTTTCTATTCTATTATTTCTCCTTCCCTCGATCCTCTTCTATCTCTTGCATTGACTCTCTCACTTCCATGGCTCTTCTAACTTTTTCATCATCTCTATATTCTATTATTTTTTACCACCCTCCCCTAACGTAGTTATTTTATCTCTCGTTTGCCTTTCCCCTATCTACATCTTCCCTTTGCACTTTTTAAGGATAAATCTCTTTTTCTTTATATAAATTTTCTTATCTTTCACTTCCTTTTATTTCTCTACCCCCTCTCCTATTTTCTAGTTCCAACTCTCTCTCTCCCTCCCTCCTTCCATGCCTTGGTGTCTATCCCCTACCTCTTCCGCCCTAACCCCTCTCTTTATAACACACTCTCCTTCCCTTTTACTTCTAACTCTTTAACATTTACCTATATAGAAACATCAATAAACGATTCCAGTCTCATTCTAGCGCTATCGATTACCCTTGACCTTTCTTTCGTTACCAAACAAGCTTCCTACGATAACGTAACATAGATTTCATATCTTTAGCTGACATAACTGTAATAACCCAGATTTTACACCTGTATCTGACCTACTGTAATAACCTAGATTTTACACCTGTATCTGACCTACTGTAATAACATAGATTTTACACCTGTATCTGACCTACTGTAATAACCTAGATTTTACACCTGTATCTGACCTACAGTAATAACATAGATTTTACACCTGTATCTGACCTACTGTAATAACATAGATTTTACACCTGTATCTGACCTACTGTAATAACCTAGATTTTACACCTGTATCTGACCTACTGTAATAACCTAAATTTTACACCTGTATCTGACCTACTGTAATAACCCAGATTTTACACCTGTATCTGACCTACTGTAATAACCTAGATTTTACGCCTGTATCTGACCTACTGTAATAACCTAGATTTTACACCTGTATCTGACCTACTGTAATAACATAGATTTTACATCTTTATTTGACCTACAACTGTAACTGTATACCCGCTGTTATTTCAAGTGCTTTAACCTATCGATGCACGCTATTTCTTACGCTCATTGCACTGAGCCCACTCTTATATTCCATATCCAATCATTCTTAGATTTCACACAGCCTTGTTGGAAATAAAAACTAAAACTCAATAAGAATGAGTTGAAGATCTCTTGAGAACAATGCGGAGATTTCAGGGGAAGTCATTGGGGTTTGAAAGAAACAAAACAATCTTCTTGTGAATAAGTCAATCATTGTTCAAAGGGCGATTATCAATATTTATAGGAAAGACTTTGCTATCAATGGCAACATAAGTAAGATTAAATGGTCAATTATTCTTGTCGAGATTAATCTCTGACAGTTTCAGACTCAGTCTCATAGGAAACGCCATGTTCAACGGATCCCGCTCTCACCAACGTGGCCTATATATCTTTTTCTATATCTCTCTTTCTCACTCTCTATCTTTATTTTACGCGCTATCTCTATCTCTTTCTTCCCCTTCTCTCTATATATTTATCCCCCTCTCTCTCCCTCACTCTCTATATCTCCCACTCCCTCTATCTCTCCCAATCCCCCCTCTCTCTCTCTATCTCTCACTCTATCTACCTCTCTCAACAATGTCTTGAATCATGAAACATGTTAATCTAAGTTTTATTTATTCCATGGTTCCACACAAAATAAATCTACAAGAAGTTTTTCCAGAGGACAACGTCGTCAGAGTCGCTTTATGTATTCAATATTTGCTCGTGTCAGTTTAGAGCATGAGCAATGGCCTTATTGTTAGGCTGTAATTTTAGTGTTGTCGAAAATTTAAATAATACTTATAATAGGTGTTTAGTCTCCCTTGGTATAACAATACAACTCCAAGATGTTCCACATGGTACAATACAACTCCAAGATGTCTCACTTGGTACAATACAACTTTAAGATGTCCCACATGGTACAACAATACAACTCCAAGATGTCTCACATGGTACAACAATACAACTCCAAGATGTCTCACATGGTACAACAATACAACTTCAAGATGTCACAGTTGGTACAACAATACAACTCCAAGATGTCACAGTTGGTACAACAATACAACTTCAAGATGTCTCACATGGTACAAAAATACAACTTCAAGATGTCTCACATGGTACAACAATACAACTTCAAGATGTCCCACATTGTACAACAATACAACTCCTAAGATGTCCCACATGGTACAACAATACAACTTCAAGATGTCTCACATGGTACAACAATACAACTTCAAGATGTCTCACATGGTACAACAATACAACTCCAAGATGTCACAGTTGGTACAACAATACAACTCCAAGATGTCACAGTTGGTACAATAATACAACTCGACGACGTACTTGAACCCTTGGATATATCATCCACGCAATTAAAACGGATCTGTCTACATGTCATTCTTTTGTTCTTCTCCTAAACAAAGAAACTGAAATTTAATAATAATATTTTCATACCGCACTGAACCTGACTTTATTCCTAACGTATCGGAAATTTCCAATGACCTCATTTTATGTGGTAATCTGTCTCCATATTTTTTTATTTTTTTTTCCGTTTATCTCGTTGAAGAAGTCATTAGGCCAACACGTCCGTTAATTTAAAACGATGTTGTTTTGTTTTCCTTTTTCAAACTTTACATAGGATCGTTTGATTTAAGTTTCCGATTTGTTTACATTTTGATCGCTGTGTCATCATCGGTGTTGACTCTATTGATTTCATCATCGCTATCAAAGTTAAAGCTATTAGAGTTGAACTGTGTGTATACCATCGGCCAGCGCAATACAAGGAATAATGATGCAACGATGCTAAAGAATAAACCCGTATTTCATTGATTTTATGGTTTATTGATATTTATGTTTCTATATCGTCAGTGATATAGTGAATAGATGAGTCGATAGTGCAGTTTTTAAGAGTCAGTGGTCTGCAATTAATAAACAAAACATACACTTTTCATTTCCTGTTTCACTAACTGTTAACTCAAAGCTAAAATTAAACATATTTTTTTTATTTTGAATTCAGAGGCGGGCGGCGGCCTCCGTTAGTTTTCATTGGTTAAACTGTAGCCACGTGACTTGGTCATGTTTGCTCACTAAACTACCCTGTGGCGTTGAATCGATTCAGTGTGTGTACTTTAGAACAACAATAGAAAGCCTCGCTTTGATGGCGGTCATGTAAGACAAAGAAATCTGGCCAACAAGGCTTGCCTTTGATTGATTACACCTGATAGAGGTGGGGTGGGGTGAGAGTGTGGGGCATCGACTTGGTAGGTGGGGCGGCGGAATTCATTCTACAGGTGGGATCTAGAAATTCATCGTATAGGTGGAGGTGGGAATTCCTTTCACGGCTTGTCGAGAAAAATACAAACCACATCTAAGGATATCCGTTAGACTGTTAGGGACCCAAAAAATGTCATAACGGGCAATCTGATGAGCACAAATGATGGACCTCGCTGATGGGGACAACTAGTGGGCACCATTGATGAACATCATTGATGGTCACCAACGATGGACACCAGTGACGGGCACCGCTGATGGTCACCAACGGCGGGCACCAGTGACGGGCACCGCTGATGGTCACCACTAATGCGGTACTTAATTACTCACTAGGGGTCGCCATGCCCTCACAATAATGTTGTTATTTATCATACAAGCCAAGCCATCTAATGTTGGTGTGATTATGTCTCAGCCCTTCCCCAGCAAAATAAAATCTCATGACCGAGCACAACGTACATTCCCCTATCCAAGAGAATGCCCCCCCCCCGGGGGTCGCAACAAAGCCTAATCATCTTTCTCGATTATCCACCACTGCAAAAAAAAAAAAATGTTAGACGAAAGAACCAGTCCTACGGGTGAGTAGGGGATTTACAATGACACCGTCGGTCCACGCGATGGTTACTGGTGTTTGCTCTAATAATTTACGTAGGTATTTAATGGCGACGTCAGTGCGTTGTTCTTGAATTTTGGAGATGATAGCACTGCGTGTGATCTGGGATTGATGTTAGCATGCCCACAAATATCCACATAGCAGCAGTTGCACATACAGTGAGAAGTCAAACTATTTCATTGTTAGATTTTCAGGTTATCCATGAGATGCTCCAATCAGTGCTCTGTGAGACTGCACGTGTATTCAGTCCGGAGTGGCCCAAAGTAAGAAGAATATTTGAAAGAACACGTGTCCACACACGACTGTCAAGGTTTGTCATCATCATGTAAGTCCCTTTGCAGGGCTGCCATTGTAAACGGGAACAAAAAAGAAGTCCTTAGGAGTTAGAGTTGTCAAATCCGACCCGATAATATCGTCACCGCCTTAGACTTTCTTGTCCTGACATCCGTACAAGACCCCTTTTATGTCTCGATTTCACAAAATACTTCTTCCAGGGACTGTGGAATCGATATTATTGTGCAAGATCAACTACAAGTTGTTTTACATCATGGAGTTTGATGAATACGTGAAAGGAAGAAAAAGACTTGATGAAGAAAAGTGAAATCTTCTGAAAACTCTTGTGTACAAATACTTCTGCCAGCACGAGTTCCTTGTAACTGTCTTCTAAATAAAAAGCAATTATATTAAATAGATGATAACATTTTATTTCTACACCCCATCTCCCGTCGAGGTCCCAACTAGATATGGCAACCACAGTTATCCTGCAAGCAATGTCCCTTATAAGATTCGTTGGCCGTGTGCAAAAGTATCAACCGGTGTGCAAAATTGCACAGCTTCTATATTTGGTCAAGATTTTACACCACAAACAAAATTGTCCTTACCAAAATTTGCTTCGCGATAATTCCAAACTGCTGCGTGGCGAGTCAGCTATTGTCTTATTTCACACATAGAAATAGAATATCTTGACTTATAAAGGGCCCCATTTCACAAAAAGCTCAGGCTATTATCAAGTGTTTCAGAATCTCGAATTTATTGCTCAAAGCAAAAAGAATTCAACAAGTTCTGCATCTCAAAACACTGTCACGATGAGATGTCTCAGACAACTCACACGTGTCAATCTAAAAACACTGTCACGATGAGATGTCTCAAAAAACTCAAACGTGTCAATCTAAAAACACTGTCACGATGAGATGTCTCAGACAACTCACACGTGTCAATCTAAAAACACTGTCACGATGAGATGTTTCAGACAACTCACACGTGTCAATCTAAAAACACTGTCACGATGAGATGTTTCAGACAACTCACACGAAGTCAATCTAAAAACACTGTCACGATGAGATGTCTCAAAAAACTCAAACGTGTCAATCTAAAAACACTGTCACGATGAGATGTCTAAAAAAACTCAAACGTGTCAATCTAGAAACACTGTCACGATGAGATGTCTCAGACAACTCACACGTGTCAATCTAAAAACACTGTCACGATGAGATGTCTCAGACAACTCACACGTGTCAACTATCAGACAAAACGTAACAATGCCTTTAAAAATGTCATTGTTTTTTTGTTTTTTTTGAAGAACTGTCATAAAACTCTCTCCATGCAACCGAGTATTTATTTATTTTTTTATTATTTTTTTTCGATTTTACATTAAGTTGTTTACGTATTTAAAAAAAAAAATGAATATACGGGAATCTTTACAGCAGAGACTAAATCAAGTTTCACAAAGCGGCGCCTTCATTATTTCTTTTAATTAAACCCCCTTACTTGACGCAGTGTTTTTCAGCGAAATGTATTTAACATGAGATGTCGTATCCGACCAAGAACAATGGATGGACGTTGTGCATTTCTCGTCTTGTTTTAATTCATAACGTTTAATATTTAGTCATTCTTTTTCTTAAACAGAGTTTTCTCAGTTTCCTGAAATCCGTCTCCCCTACTCGTAGCCAAGGGTTTGGCTAATCAAAAGACTGTTTCCCAAGTCAACCTTTTCTAATTTCAAACTGATACAGTAGCTTCCAAATCAGTTCGCCAAATAACTGGTTAAGGCTCAAACAATTATGAATTTTTAGTGTTCGACTTAAGACTTACAAAATTTACGACCATTCGACTTTACAACTACAATCAAAAGCCATATTAGATTTGAGATTTATTTTGAAATAGTTTAGAGATCATGCTAATGGCACGGAATGAACACCGAAAATTGTGATTTTTAACAATAATAAAAGAAACTTATACTATAATTTAACTTAAATATTTTTATACCATCACATTACTGTACACATAGAATACTCAACTTAAGACCAAATCGTGTTTTGACTGGTCAGTCGCAACGTATCGTGGTCATAAGTCGAGTACCAGCTGTAGTTCATTAAAATAGAGATATCATCACACACCGATTTTAGTGCTCATCATGACGTGCGCATTACAACAAATAATACAAGTGAGTTTTTAAATCATTTATGTTAACCCGTGGCGTATGCTTGATTGTTTGCTTGATTGTTTGTTTGATTGTTTGCCGAAAATGTTTTGGATCGATTTTTAATTTCAGATCGATCGAATGTACTTTTATTAAATTAATTAATTAATATTTAGATTATCCCTATGTAACTCTATATAGCATGTTAATTTTTTTGCTAGATTGTCACGGTTCGTAATAAATTGAACAAACTTTTTAATATTTTCCTGTCTCGCGGTGAGTTGCGTATAATATTGACAATGCTTTTTAAAAATGTATTCCCGATCTGTAAATGTTTAGGGGCCGTCCATAAATGACGTCACGTACCTAGGGGGGGAGGGGGGTCTCAC
>MUZC01001264.1:170251-184323 GCA_002072015.1 Radix auricularia | reverse complement strand
TTTTTTTTTTTTTTTTTTGAAGGCCGGTTAAAAAAGTTAAACGGTTTGAAAAAAACGGACCGTTTCAATATGATACCTAAATATTAAAATTATAAAAGTTTATATTAACATTACTGTTAACCCAAAAGTAGCGGATTCTAGCAAATTTTCTATGCCCACAATGATTGAGCATTACCCCCAAGAGTTCCCTTTTTACCCCAAATGAGATAATTTATTGGTGACATTATATTTACAACTGGTGTGTGACGTACGTGAAATCCTGAAGAAGAAAGAATTGAAAAAAACAAACAAAAAAAAAAAAACAAACAAACTTGTGAGCTTCGGAGTTAAAAGTTATGATAATGTTGGATATTTTAATAATGTCATAGTATTTTAGTCCTCTACTTGCAAGAATTACTGTATTTTGCGACGCACAAGATGACACCCTACTTTCCTGCACAAATGTGGGGTTCATACAGAATGGGCCATTTTCCTCTTCCAGCTCATACCTAGTAATTTTTAGAAAACATGAGATGTTATATCAATGTGATAATTTTAGATCAAATGCCTTTGATGTGCATATACTTAGAAGGGAAACTGTCATTAGAAGATCGAAATCAATTTGAGGAATTGTCTTGTATCTATATATTCTAGGTCTATAAACAATGCAATGATTCTTGTAATATCAATAGTCACATTCGCGAGCTTAATCGCAAAGGTTAATCACATCAATGGTTTTTGACATTACCGCTGCATTGTTCGTTAGCTGTCTTACTATGCCATGGCAACTAAACATTTTTTTTAAAAATGTAATATATAAAACAATCCGGATTCATACTTAATCTTATAGGGCTTTAAGCTGTGTAGGAGCTCATTATGCTATCAAATAAGTACAGTGAAAATCATGTCAAAACGGGAAAAGAATGCAATGGTACCTGGTGAAATGGAAAAATTCTTGCCGGTCGTCTGATACGAAAAAGTTTGAGAATCACTGGCTTACAATTTATTTAATTTATTTAATATCTTTTACACAGCTTCACTCATGTTACTATTATACAATGTAGACCTACACTAAATAAATACTTAAATAAAAAAAAAATGATTTGAAACATTCTTATTTTCAAATAGAATTTTTTTTGTTCTTTTCCTGCCAAGACCGCATATTTTCATTGGATTTTATCTATATTTATATCCCTTTTGTGACATTAGCTACGGTATCTTCTTATATCTTAGATATACAGACGCTCCTTCTATGCAGAATAAATTTGCGTCCACAGACCATGAGAGATGATCTGTTGGCAAGTGATGCAGCGGTCACAGGCCACGGCTATAGGGGTTCCACGCATTACCCCAGCTGCCTAACTATTGTTTAGTTAGGTACCCATTCGGAGCTGGGTGACTCGGGGACTCCTCAGGCCCCGAGAACAAATCCTCACTTTCGTGTGGATTCGAACTCGTGACCATCAGTATGAGCAGTATGACAGTCGAGAGCGCTACCTCTCAGCCACCACGTCCCACGTAGCTTCTCTTACTAAAGGACCAGACAATACATTGACAGTGAATTCCATCTGTTTGGCTGGGTCATACTAGCTGCTGACAAACAAGTCATTCGCTTGCCTTGAGCCTTTGGTACAAAGTTAACAGGTAAGCAACCATATCTAAAGGAGATATCGTGCGACGCCGGCAATTCGGGCTCTTAATATTGTCAAACGTTTTTTTAACTTGGGGTTATCGGAAGATTTAAAGGAGAAATGAAGAAGATATTAGAATATTTGAAGCAGGTTTGGAAGATTTGAAGCATTAGCAAGAAGGAGATTTAGATTCGGAGTAAAGGGGAGATTTATAGTAGGAGTAAGAAGGAGATTTAAAGTAGGAGTAAGGAGGTGATTTGAAGTAGGAATGCAAACGACATGCAGAAGAGTGCACAACACTCTAGCACTGGGATGTTTTATAACTGACCACATTCCGGCTGGACCGCACCCAGTTGACGATGGTTTCCATTTCGTGTTATTCTCAACATTATATGGTGTGCAAAGCCGGTGGGAAAATGAAAAGACAGAAAAACACAATGCCCCAATACAATTCAACCTATCACTTGGTTGGCCATGAAAGGGCTTTCAATTAGTCTTTCCCTTTCTAGCTAACTGCCACGCCCCTCTCCAAACCTATCGCGTCGCATCTTGTTTGGCTAAATCCCTTATCTGGTTGTTTTAAACATTTTTTTAAAAAACAAATTAACGAGTGTGTGGACTGGGGCAAGTACCAGACCACCACCAGGTTAAACAATGCCACCCATCATGTGAAATATTGCCCACCATCAGGTGAAAACTTGAACACCATCATGTGAAATATTTCCCACAATCAGTTGAAACATTGCCCACCATCAGGTGAAACATTGCCCACCATCTGGTGAAACATTGCCCACCATCAGGTGAAACATTGCCCACCATTAGGTGAAACATTTCCCACCATCAGGTGAAACATTGCCCACAACCAGGTAAAACATTGCTTACCATCAGGTGAAACAATTCCCACCATCAGGTGAAACATTTCCCACCATCAGATGAAACATTGCCCACCATCAGGTGAAACATTGCCCACCATCAGGTGAAACATTTCCCACCATCAGATGAAACATTGCCCACCATCAGGTGAAACATTGCCCACCATCAGGTAAAACATTGCCCACCATCAGGTGAAACATTGCCCTAACTATCGACCTGCCTCCAGTACAAACTTAACGAGACCTCTTGCTTTCATCTGGCTGGAAATCAGACGACAACGTCTGGAAATCGTGTGAGAGAGAGGGGGGGAGGGAATGGTGGGCAGGGGGAGAGAAGGATCTCGCGGCCAGTTGTTCTGTCTTTGTGATGTGAGTTATCGTTATTGATTCTACAGTAATTGCTGAGATTATTTATCACACCAGCCAAAAATTTATCAGGATACTTTCAGTTGGCGTTGGTAAGGTCTTGGAAAGGTTTAGGGAAGGGGACGGAGAGAACATGGGCATTTCTCCACCCAGAATATCAATACATTAACACGTAGCTTTTTCTAAGAAATACAAACGACGACGGGGGAGGGTAAAACATATTAGCCCGTCTGGGAGTAACATTTACACTAGGGCCTAGTTTTATGGGAAAATATGGTCGCGACTGCAATCAGGATCTTAGAAAATCATGTTAAGCCTGGTCCCTTTTGGAACTCAGGACGTGTTAGCGCATTTTCGTATTATGTATCAGTACTTATGTTAGATATCAGCATTATGTAGTTATCAGTAATTGTGTTTAGATTTTAGACATATTTTTATGAATTTTCTTGTGTAATGAATATACCTGAAAAAAAATTATTTAAAAGTCATTTCTTTACATTTTAAAATTTTTTATTTTCTCTTTAATCTAACTACAAGTGGTTTGTGGTCACTGAAATAGGACTCATAAATGAAACATTCTAAATTGTAATCAGCTAATCGCCCAAATACTCCGTCAATTGTTGTTTGATAGATCGTAGTTGCCAATCTTGGTGAAAGTAGTTGAATGTTGAAGCTTGTTTCGAAAAAGTTTTCAATTTCTGCCCCTGGGCCGCTAAGATCTTGATTGAAGTCACCACAAATGATGACGTAAAACTCTCTAAACTTTTACACATATTCTAATGACGTCAACAACAAAAAAAACTAATACCTTTGATAATACTAAGACTTCCGGCAATGGCGGCCGTTGCCTGCGCCAGTGTTATCTCTCGATTCGCAATGTTTTTTGGTAGTTTTAACGGGGTTTTTTAACGGATCGAGTAAATGAGTGTTGATGCACAAATGGCAGGTCAGGACATACAAAAAACATATATACATCATGGGTCTAGGACTTATGGATGCTAAGATCTAGGTTGATGACAGACGGACGGACGGACAAAACGGGTGCAATAGCGCATTCGACTTCTCGAAAATGCGCTGATAAATAAAAATATGTTATTCAAACAGGGTAAGTATAGGCCTGACATGACGTCAGATAACAAAGAACAAATCGGGAAAACGCCTTCCTAAACAGACAGAAACTAATAAAATAGCGGGAAAACGCCTTCCTAAACAGACAGAAACTAATAAAATAGTGGGAAAACGCCTTCCTTAACAGATAAAAACTAATAAAATAGCGGGAAAACGCCTTCCTAAACAGACAAAAACTAATAAAATAGCGGGAAAACTTAGCTGTAGTGTTATCCAAAGTCAGAATAAGCACAAGGAAAAAGAGAGTAGTACCGAGGTTGTGTAGCTATGGGAGAGTGGGCGTGGTGACTCGTTAACATGCCAGTGAGAGTGGTGCGTGATGACTCTTTAACATGACATTGAGAGTGGGCGTGATAACCCTTTAACATGACATTGAGAGTGGTGCGTGGTGACTTTTTATTATGCCGGTGGGAGTGGTGCGTGGTGAATCTTTCACATGCAAGTGAGAGTGGGCGTGGTGACTCTTTAACATGCCAGCGAGAGTGGGCGTGGTGACTCTTTAACATGCTAGTGAGAGTGGGCGTGGTGACTCTTTAACATGCCAGTGAGAGTGGCGCGTGATGACTCTTTAACATGCCAGTGACAGTGGTGCGTGATGATTCTTTAACATGCAAGTGAGAGTGGGCGTGGTGACTCTTTAACATGCAAGTGAGAGTGGGCGTGGTGACTCTTTAACAAGCCAGTGAGAGTGGGCGGGGTGACTCTTTAACATTCCAGTGAGAGTCGGTGGGCGTGGTGACTCTTTCACATGCCAGTGAGAGTGTGAGTGGTTTCTCTTTAACATACAAGTGAGAGTGGGTGGGCGTGGTGACTCTTTAACATGCAAGTGAGAGTGGGCGTGGTGACTCTTTAACATGCAAGTGAGAGTGGGCGTGGTGACTCTTTAACATGCCAGTAATCTACTAGAAATATACCCGTGCTTTGCAGCGGAAGCGTTCTGACTTTAACGTTCTATTACGAAGGTATTAGAATATATCACGTATTGTTTGTTAAGTATCAATGTTTTAAGTAAGGATGTATAGTTGTAAAATAAAAAAAAATTGTCCTGAATTTACTTTTGAGCATTCAAAATATATTTTGTATAAATATTAAAACTTTTTTTCTATAATATTGAGACATTTCTACGTCCCATACAGAGCACAGTGTAAGTAGGCTATGAATTCAATAAGGGACAAAGTGACTTTGAAAACTTGTAAAGCAATATAACTCATAGCTATAGAGCCGCTTAGCAAAGAATGGTGTTTAGAATAAAACACGTTTCGTATTTTAATGAAAAATAATGCATTAGGTACCCCAGACACGAAGGTGTGGGCTTATTGAGTTAAATTAAATATAGAATTTGTATACGTATTTATATGTACTAATAAAAAAAGTTTGGCTTTGATCTATCATCAGCTAGGCAGCCAATGATTAAAGTATATTAATTTAGCAAATATAAGAGAAAAAGATGTTATTGTACATTATTTTAACTTAAGTTGTGTCATATTTTCGTAAATGATGTTAAGTTTTTAGTGTGTACAATTAAAACCTTCTATTCCAATTAGCAGTTTGAAACTTAATGATAAGTGACTGAGAGATTATTATAGAAAATTGAAATACGAAAATAAATGAATCAACAATAAAATTTAAATTGTTCATGCTAAAGAGATATCCAATAGCATGTTCACATGAAACACTCTTTGCTAAAAATGTATATATTTTTGCATCTAAATTTACATCGGAAATTTTTACCCACACGCCCGCCAAAAAAATTAATTAATTAATTAATTATCGCGGGAAATGAATTCTCTTAAAACAGTGCCTCATAAAATTCCATTACTATTTAAAAGGTAGGTTTAATTCAAGTATTAATTTTGACGAACCTAAAAAGAAAATTGAAATTTTTTGCCCATATGTACTAAATAAATATAATTGACAGTTTTCCCAAATATCTCTACCACTCTCATGTCACTCAAAATGCTCATACATATATACGACATGTCAAGGTATGAGAATCACTGTCAATGAATGGTTCTGAGTTGTTACTGAGTTGTCAAGCAGTGTTGTGAGTTGTCGTGAGAATGTTATGAACTCTATTCAGTTGACGGACTTTTGAATGTCAGGCAATGACTTGAGAGTGCGCGCAAGGGCTATATATAGTGTGGGTCTGGGTAGTGTGAGAGAGACGAGACGAGACAGACGAGTGGAGAAAACATAGGAGAGACTGGTAACGTCAGTGTGTGGACGTTCGGCCAGGGCTGTGTTGTTGACGGATGGTGTTATCGAGGTTGCTCGAACACTGTGAAGGCTGTGGGCCTGTATGCCTATGCTGTGATGTCCCGAACACTGTAAAGACTGTGAGCCTGTATGGCTATGCTGTGATGTCTCGGACACTGTGAAGACTGTGATCCTGTAAGCCTATGCTGTGATGTCTCGATGGCTGTATGAAGGATTTATACGTGTATTTATAGTTCAATAAAGAACACCTTCTATTCGATAAGAGTCTGTCTTTATTAAGATTGTATCCAGAACCCAGTACGCAACACGACACTGCATCATAACACAATTTACAGTAATACAATAATGTAACTGTGTCTATGAGATAAAGAACATATGGCACTAACCCCCCCCCCCCACTCAAAAAGGCAAACGCTACTTAATATATAGCACCAATGCACTACATTATTATAATTGCTATAATAAAGTGTACTTGCTAAAATACTTGAAAGTAACTGAAGCAGTCGATTTAAAAAAAATCAAGTAAATGTACCATGTTTAGACAAGAAAAGGTTCGAGAAATCTTCTAGCTTAAAATAAAGTCTTCTTATAACTTACTGCCAATAAAGCATTACATTTTATTAATTATATTCCGCACCCCAACACAAGACTTCGTTTCTAAAAAATAAAGAAATTTTATGCCACATTTAAAAGGAAACAACAATCCCCTNAAAAAAAAATAATAATAATAAAAATAATAAAACGTCCCTTAATAAATGCAAGTGAAAAAGTGACAAAAAATATTTTTAAAATAGCCTATTTCATTCCAACTACAGAGAAATGAAGATAGCATATGCAATTCGAAAAAAAAAGTAATTAAATGTTTTCAGGAATACTTTCATTAGTTTAATCAAATTCCGTTAAGAAATGCGGTAGTCAAAGTTTAAGTTGTATAATTGTATAGCTTATATAAACATTTTTTATACGTGTAAGTTATGTGATATGGACCATCGCTTTACACACAGCATTAGGTTGTTTTTTTGTTATATGTCGAGTATTGAATCACAACAACAAAAAATATCGCAATTTCATTCGCATATGTTAACATATTAAAGTTAAGTCCATGTATCGTGTAACAAATGTAATGGAATATTACAAAAGAAGCTTTAATATAGACCTAATGATATAAATTGCAATCACTTATTATATAATTAGTATTTTTTAAAATTAAATTTTAATTTCTTTTTAACAACAAAACAAAACTCTCAATTGTATTCACATGTTAAAAATAAATACCACGCATTGTGTGACAAATGTAAAGAGTAAAGAAATAGTTTTAACTCATCTATTTATCATGTAAATAAATTACCTGAAAAAAAGCCACTGCACCGCAAAGCCAAACTAATATGAACTAGGGTATCACCCGTAAAAAATGACGGATGTTTTCAAAATAAATATATTTCAGCTGCATTCTATTAATTTAAAAAAAAAACAACTATACAACAGAATATAAAAATACTGTAATACAGAATTTTCATTTATTTTATTTATTTTTATTTTATTCATTTATTTCCAAATTTAATAATTTTATGCGGACATACGAAAGTAGTTATTTGGAGCGCTGCTTTTTTAAATTAGTAGCGTCGCGGAAGGGACATACAATGCAAATTATGTACATACGAGCAACAAAAACCCGTCCAATGACATTTCGGTGGCATGTTGTACCTCCCTTCCAAAAGCCGTCTCGACTGGCCATAAATGTGCATCAACTCAAAAATACTATTCATTATAGTTCTAACCAGTGCTTTTTTCAGTGGGAACTCATGGGAACTGAGATCCCATACCTTTTTTGGCCAGATTCGTGTATATTTATATTATAGACTATTATAGTATTTTCTGACATACGTTAAAAACACTGGTTATCATAAATAACCCATAAGAACAAAGATTTTGAATATAAATCGCAAAACGTACCGCTCATTTTTGCTTATTGTTCTGTACTTTTTATATATTTGTTTATAAACTTATCAATGTTAATTTAATTAAATTTTAAAAAATTCCTTAAAACACTGATATCCGGATACTATTCGGATCTGCGATAAGAATTTGCCGAATCCGGATAGTGTCGAAAATCTCGATATGTGTGTTTATAATTATAATCTCAATATTACAAATATTTGACTTAGGCCATTGCTCTCCATGTTAATTCTCAACGAACAGAATTCGAAAAATTAATTTTTAATTAATTACAAATATGTATCAGACCAGAATTTGACAAAAGTTACAACTTCATTCACACGCTAAAAAATTAACCCCTTGCAGCGTGTGTCAATTGTAATGAAACATATTTTACGTATCTATCAAATAAAGAAAGTACCAGTAAAAAACAGCCACAGCTCAATTTAATATGCGTATACTAAAATATTTTTGAAAGCGCACCTCTAAAAAGAAATTATTGGAAAAATTTCAGCCCAAGAAATAACTCGCCTTGAACGACCGCGTAAATTTGTTTTAAAATTTAAAAAATAAAATAAAATAAAATAATTTTTTAAAAAGGATTTAATTTTTCTGATTGGCTGTGTGAGTCTTTAGGAGTTTGAGGGACCAATCGCTATCGATGACCACACAGAAATTAGCCTTTTATTTTGTAGGAAGATAGCACAACTAAATTTAAGAAGCTAACACGAAAATGTGCGCACCATAATTTGACAATAAAAGAAGTTTTAAAGCACACAGCTCAAAAGAAAATACTGTGAAATACTTTTGCACAAAAAATGAATCGTGTTCAACGTCCGCTTAAGTTCTTCAATATGTAATTAAGATTTTAGTTTTCTTTCTTTGCCACTACATTTTCTGATTGTTTAATTTGCGACCTTCTGGCAAAAGCGACAATTATAAAAACTATCAACAAACCATCTGCAGGAACTGTCCTGACAAATTTGGTTCCCGTCTGTCATTTGGTTTTTCAAAAATTGCCGAAATTATAGTCGAAAAGTGAACCATTCAAAAATACAAACATACTAAAACCAACAGAGTTTTATATAATAGATTTTTTAATCAATAATTTAAAATAAATATTATAATAAATTGTCTTTGAATGGTAACAAATTCATTTGCAATGCAATTCGACCATCTGTAACTTGACCATGTCATTCGACCATCTGTAACTTGACCATGTCATTCGACCATCTGTAACTTGACCATGTCATTCGAACATGTGTAACTTGACCATATCATTCGACCATCTGTAACTTGACCATGCCATTCGACCATCTGTAACTTGACCATGCCATTCGACCATCTCTAACTTGACCATGCCATTCGACCATCAGTAATTTGACCATGTCTTTCGACCATCCATGCTTTAGCCATACCTGATGGCTAGGTAGAAAATTAAAAGCGCGGGTAATTGACTTGTTACAATATCTCCCATCCCTGGCCCAAGCATTCATTAACATCAAAGACTTTTCTCGTAGAAAAAAAAATAAAGGTAAAATACAATATAACTTGATGAGGTCTGGATCAATACAGGTGTAATTAACTTTGACCTAGAAACAATACCCCCTCTAAGGTTCGTCGATCCTTGTTTGTAATAACAAACTCCTGTGCAAAGTTGCTCTGCATCTATTTTTTAAAGTTTAATTTATACCCCCACAAACACGTATAACATATAATCCTGATCAGGATTCGCCTTGCTGTGATTCTAAACTGTTGAGCAGTATCAGTCAGATATCCGGTGGCTTGAACGTAACATTGACTTTGAACCTGTATATGTCATTACTTGTCAAGATTATCATCTACATGGACACGTGTCTTACTTGTCAAGATTATCATCTACATGGACACGTGGCTTACTTGTCAAGATTATAATCTACATGGACACGTGGCTTACTTGTCAAGATTATCATCTACATGGACACGTGGCTTACTTGTCAAGATTATCATCTACATGGACACGTGGCTTACTTGTCAAGATTCATATGAACAACAAACAATGGCTTCAACCAGATGTCTATGAGTATGTTTATCTTACATTTATCATCACTCATTTTTTCGGTTCGTGTCCGATCAAATTGAGAGCAGTCTCGGAAAATTTGACCTAAAAGTACATCTTCATTTGAATTAATTCACCTTTAAATGACCATAAACAATTACGTTTATTCATTATCATTTGTGCAGGGGTCCAAAAAACATATGTGGTCTGTATTTCTGAGAAATTTTTTTTAAAAAAAATATTTGATAGAACTCGAAGTATAAAATCAGTACGGATGAGAACACATAACCATTGAAATCAATGTAATGTTGTTTGTTTGTATTGGCACCAAGATAAATAAATCAGTCACAACAATTTTTGAGAGTGTGACGACAAAGGCATGTACAATTTTAAAAAAAGTCTTTTTACACGTTTTTATTAACCTGCTTTCGTCCCTGTCCGCATTGTTATCGTTCCTGTCCGCAAAATTTTCAATTTTTCCAACGTAAAATTAAACCCCTTTTTATGATCCTAGAGATCTCAAAATTACACCACAGACAGATAGATCTTCGATGACAATGCATTGTATCAACATTTCAGATCGATCGAATGTACCGTAAGTAAATTAATGCATTTTTAGTTTATCTCTACATAGCATCTGTATCCGTTTGCTGTTATTAACATCAATGTGCCACCGGAGCTCACTCCGTGATCACAACCCCGTGGTATTAAAACGTTGGGCGGGCGCTTATGAGGTATTTGGTATAAACATAAATAGAAGTAAAAAAAAGTTTTTATAAATAGAGTAAAAAGAAGAATATAATTAGAGGTTAAAAAAAAGATTTTTTAAAAACCACGTTTATATAAGTAGACTGAAAAGAAGAAACTAATTTAAAACTTATAATTATAAGTTCAAGTACTTTGATTTAATATGACTAAAAACGTGGAGCGGGTGCTAATGAGGTTTTTGGTATAAAAATTAAAGATGTATAATTTAGAAGGCAAAAGAGAGATCTATTCGTGAGAGAATGGGTGAACTGTAATTGTAAAACCTTATAAGCATCTGCCCCACGTTTTGAGTCATATTAAATCGAAGTATTTGAACTTATAAGTTTTAAATATTTTTTTTTATTTTAGTCCACTTATAAAAACGTGGTTTTTTAAAATCTTTTTTTTACCTCTATTTAATTGAGAGACTTTTTAAACACCAGAGTCCGCTAGACTACCTTGGATAGCGTTATAGTACTACATTAGCTTTTGTTACCAGCGCTCCTTGGGTAGGCGAGCTGGGTTCGCCCCTGACTTGTGCCCTGTGTAGTAGTTATTTTCTCCAGACTTCAACACTACTTAAGTGGAATACTAGACGCCTATGGAGAGCTTAAAGATGGACAGAGAGCCCGCCGAAGTCAAAGAAAGCACAAGGATACTCTCAAGATTGCACTGAAGGCTTTCGGCATGGAGGCGACCGAGCCTCCAAGCACCTTAATATATACAGAAAGACGCAGCAACCTTTGAAGCAGAAAATAGGCTTCCAGGTCCAGAAGACAGACCAGGGTGGATCGTGCTCGTAAGCCTACTGAAGACATCCTGACCATCTCTTTTCCGACATGTGGACGCACATTGCAGGAAAGGATAATGCTAATAAGTCCCCGAAGAACACACCAAGCTTCCATAGAAGAGAACGGCCCTCGTCGATCACGAGAGACAAACAACAATCAGTCGACCCCTGACATAATTATAGAACTTATCAATGGACGTTAATAATGCAATGAGTATTATGGTAGTCAGTGTATTAAAGTAGCATGCGATGCATTAAATCTCTTGAGTATTCCAATTTATTTTATAATCCCCAGAACGTTTGACCTCGTGGGAGTTGCTGATCTTCTATCGAGCGCCTCCCCAGCCGGCGGATAGGGGAAAGCCCACCAGATATGGAGGGTACCGGGGAAATAAAATACCCGGGGTGGACCAAAATTAGCCCTACTGCCTTGTAGGAAGTGGAGGGATCCACAAAGGCTAGGGACCCAACCCGAACAAAGGCAGCTACCCATTGAGCTGTGAGGGGCAACCCCCAAAGTGGTTGCGCGCAAGGCCAACAACCCTGCCGTGTAAAAAATCAAAGTTACAAAAACACCGAAAAGAGCAACAAAAGCCATTTCAGTCCTGGGAGAAGATGGATCCTCTGAGGAGGGAAATATGACGCCTAATAGTGAAAGCCAAAATCTGGAAGCTGTTAGACCGACAACCATCATCTCTACCAGGAACACCACCACCATCGGAGCGTGGAATGTCCGCAGGATGTATGAAGCGGGAAAGGCTGCACAGATAGCCGCGGAGATGAAGAACTATAAGCTCACCATTCTAGGAATTAGTGAAGTAAGATGGACTGGACTGGGGCAGAAGAGATTAATCTCGGGAGAGATGGTGATATATTCGGGACACGAAGAAGAGGATGCCCCCCATACCCTGGGTTTTACCATGATGCTATCAAGGGCAGCACAAGGAGCACTCATTGGATGGGAGGCCCATGGACCTAGAATTCTTTTAGCAACCTTTCGGACAAAGAAGCGTAGCATCAACCTAGATGTCATCCAATGCTATGCACCAACTAACGAAAGCGACGAAAGAGACAAAGAAGAATTCTACAATAGAGTGATAACCATAGTCCAGGGTCGCCCACGGAGGAACATCGTCATCCTCATGGGAGACTTCTATGCAAAGATCGGCAATAACAACACAGGGTATGAAGAACTTATGGGACAACAAGGGATAGGCGAGATGAACGACAACGGTGAGAGGTTTGCAGACCTATGTGCCACAGCAGACCTAGTAATAGGAGGGAGTATTTTCCAGCACAAGAGAATACATAAAGCTACATGGGTCTCACCGGACATGAGAACGATTAACCAAATAGACCATGTATGCATTAGTAAAAAAATTCAGGCGATCTCTCCAAGACGTTTGTGTAAAGAGGGGAGCCGATGTTGCCTCAGACCACCATCTCCTTGTGGCCAGGATAAAATTGAAGCTAAAGAGACACTATACCGAACAACCAGCATGTAGGTCTCGGTAAAATACCTCCCTTCTGAAGGACCAAGCAAAAAAGGAGGAATTCAAGCTCTCACTGTCCAATAGGTTCCAAGCCCTACGCCAACTACTTGAAGACGAGTCCACTGAAGGAAAGTGGCAAAGCGTGAAGGAAACAGTTCAGTCAACATGCCAAGAAGTACTAGGAAAGAAGAAACAGGCACATAAAGAATGGATAACAGCAGGTACACTGAATAAAATAGAACAAAGGAAAAGAAAGAAAACAGAAATAAACAACAGCCGGACACGAGCCCAGAAATACAAATCCCAGAAAGAGTACGCAGATGCAAATTAGGAAGTTAAGAAAAACATCAAGAGGGACAAGAAAGAATTTGTGGAAAAACTTGCTAAAGAAGCAGAAGACGCAGCTTACCAGGGGAACATGAGAGAACTGTTTGATACAATTAAGATGCTATCTGGGAAATTTAGCAAGATTGAGAGACCAGTGAAGGATAAAATGGGAAACAACATTGCAAGTGATGTGCAGCAGAGAGGTAGATGGAAGGAGCATTTTGAAGAGCTCTTAAACAGACCAGAACCAAGGAATCCACCAGATATCCAACCAGCTGATAATGACCTACAAATTGACTGTAATAGTCCCACAAAAGAAGAGATTAGCAGGGCCATTAAACAACTCAGAAATGGAAAGGCTGCAGGACCTGATGGCATCCCAGCAGAGGCACTGAAGGCGGACTTGGAAACCAGTGTGGAAATGCTACACCCTTTGTTTATGAAGATATGGGAAGAGGAACAAGTGCCTTCTGATTGGAAAGAGGGATACCTTATCAAGATCCCAAAGAAGGGAGATTTAAGCTCCTGCTCGAACTACAGAGGGATTAC
>MUZC01001264.1:111749-128036 GCA_002072015.1 Radix auricularia | reverse complement strand
AAAACTGATTACTAGTCGAAAAAGCAGTTAAACACCAAAATACATAAAATCTTGCATTACAAGCGTTGTACTTTTTTTTTAAAGTAAAATAATCAAAGAGGAACAACAAGAATTTCTCTTTATATATGTGGATTCTTTGAGTTAGTTTCCTTGAATTGAAATTATCGTGAAATTTTGTTTTAAGAATTTATTTCCACTAAACTTAATTAACTAAAATGATTTTAAAATATAATAACAGTCGGCTGATTAAAAAATATACAATATAATATATGTTCATTGCAAAATATAATAAATTTAAATGAAATTATAAACTTATAAACATTTCATTTTTATAAATAAGAAGAAAAAAAATTATTTATACAAATGAATTTTTTAAAATAACTTCAAGTAGGTCGTTTAACAGACATTCTCTTATTTTAAACAACGCAGATTAAATCTAATTCACATTGTATGTACATTATATTCAATTTTATTAACTGATACACAATATAAATTACTTTTATGTAATATGCAGTCAACAAGACCTACAAAATGAGTATATAAACAGTGTAATCTTTAAAGATAATGATAAATATATATGGTCCTTTATTACATCTATTTTTAAAATGGAGTTTACAGGAATTGCTACACTAAAAGGCCTTAATAATATAACCTACAATAATGTGTCCAAAGCTAACATTTTTATAACATATTTTGTATCATGATTTTCTCCCTTAGGTGACAATGAAGTTTTCATAAATTTATATAAAAGAAAAGAAATTGGTAACATAACTGTAGACGAGATTCGTATAATTACTGTTCTTAAAATGTTAAAATAAACAGACATCTTACTCCTGGTCCAGATGAATTCCCTGCACGGTTATTAAAAGAGCTAAGTAATGATCTGTCCCCAATCCATGGAGTACTTTTTCAAACCTCCCTAAATCAAGGTAAAGTGCCACAGGATAATGTGAAACACAAGTATTAGATTTATAGATGATCAGTCAAAGGCTTAGATAATAAAAATTAAATATATGCAATATTACTAGAATTTTCAAAAGAATTTAACAAAGTTCACCACTTTAGTTTACTCGAAAAGCTTAACTACTTTGGAATCTCAGGTCACATACATCAATGATTTTCTTTTCCGTAGGGAGGAAACTGTAATAACTAATAAATCTAAATCTGCACCAATAAAGATTAACTCAGGAGTTCCACAAGGTACTGTGCTAGGTCCCTTACTCTTTTTAATTTATATAAATGATTTACCCAACAACATCTCAACAGCATCAAGTTAGGTTATTTGCTGATGATTGCATAATCTATAGAACAATTAAATCAGAGCAAGATAGCAAAGTCTTACAAAAAGACCTAGATGAATTCATAAAATGGGAAGTATGTATTTCCACCAAGTATCAATAAGAGTAACTAAGAAAAAGAAACAAATAAATTCAAAGTAAAATTGGAGAAAACAACAAATCTTAACTAAAGATACAAAATATTTAGGAATAATTATAAATGAGAAAATATCATGGAGTCTCCGAGTAAATGAAGTAATTAAAAAATCAAACAAAACCTCAGGTTTTATAAAGAGAGAGTTCACCAAAGCTTCTCCATCGGGTCTCACACAGTCCGATGACATTCCATTGGTATCGTTCCATTTCGTGGGTCAATTCTTTCGCTTTCCCTGTCGCATGTAAGGTTCTGACATTCCATGTACCAATAATTATGTCTCCTCTTCTTTTAAGGTTGAATGGGAATGTCGGTTATGGTGCATCAGTATTACATTTTACGCAGTACTTTACAACAGCAAGCTGGGAGATTGGTTCAAGACCACTGTTGGTGTCAGACAAGGATGTTTACTCTCCCCCATCCTCTTCAAATAATTATGACCAATGTGCTAGAAAACCATGTCGGAACGGTCAGCATATGAGGGAGAACTATAATAAACCTAAGCTTCGCCGACGACATAGGCGGCCTAGCTGGCAACGAGGACGAACAAAGAGAATTCCTTGCAAAGCTAGAGAAGACAACAAAGGCATGGAAATCAATGCAGAGAAGACCAAGGTCATGGCAAACAGTAAATTCACAAGTGAAATTCGGATAAACGAGCAAAAACTCGAGGAGGTCTCTAACTTTAAATATCTAGGGTCTATAATATCCGATGAAGGCTCAAAGCCAGAAATTCTTGCCAGAATGGCCCAAACAACTGCAGCATTAAGCAAACTTAAACACATCTGGCAAAGCAAGGAGCTCTCCCTGAGATCAAAGATTCGACTAATGCGCTGTTTGGCGATGTCAGTCTTTCTGCATGTTTAGACCCTCACCGCAGACCTCCAAAGAAGAATTAATGCGCTAGAGATGAGATGTTTTCGAAAGGCACTAAACATCTACACGGCGCACATCACGAACGAAGCGGTCCGCGATAAAATAAGTGCTGTCATTGACCCTTACGAGGACCTTCTCACCTTAATTAGAAAGAGGAAATTACGAAGGTACGGACACGGGACAAGATCTGGAGGTCTCTCAAAGACGATATAGAAAGGCACAAACTAGGGAAGAAGAAAAAGAGGAAGACCAAGAAAGAGATGGGAGGACGATATCAAAGAGTGGACCAGCCTGTCATTTAGCGACTTCCAGAAGGCATCTCAGAACCGTGACACATGGCATGAGATAGTGTGCCGCTCAAAATGGTGCCCCAACGACCCAGCGTCATAGGTTAGGGGACAGTTCAGTTCAGTTATAAAGAGAACATTTACAGATGTAATAAAAGCTAAGGTGCTACCTCACTTTGTTGAAACATGGACTAGAATGTGCATCTTCCGTATGGGACCCATCCACCAAAGAAAACATTGGTAAACTATAACAAATTCCTTCTCCCAATTGTTTTAAATATAATTACTGTTATGGTTGCCGAGAAATTTGACAAAATACTTTTTTTAAAAAAAGTTTTTATTAATTGAAAAACAATAGTTTATTATTTGTTTATTTATTTTGTGCATTGTCCAGGAAATCCAGTAAACCTTCTCTGGATGTTTTTTTGTTGCTCATGCACATCCTTGGGACCTCCTTTACTTATTGGCAAAAACCCTCTTATCTGGTATGGTTCAGGAGGAGTTGCATGATCAAGCTCGAACAGACAGGACAGATTTTTCAAATATATAAAATATAAACGCAATCTTTCCCAGAGGAAATTGCGTTAAAAAGAGCTGCTGTATTCATTACTGTAGAATATTTAAAAAGATGGACCGAATACTGTTCTGAGCTATACAATGAAGACTCAAAGGGCGACGAATCAGCGCTCAATTGCCCAACGTCATCTAACATGGACATGCATTACATTCTCCGTGATGAGGTGGAGCTTGCTGTGCGAAAGCTGAAAAAGGGGAAATCGGCTGGAGCAGACAACATCCCAGGTGAACTGATTCAAGCAGGAGGTGACCCAGTAATAAACATTCTAACTAGCATGTGCAACAAGATCTGGCAGACAGGAGAATGGCCAACACCCTGGACTCAATCGCTGGTTATAACGCTCCCAAAGAAGGGTAATCTACAATTGTGTCAGAACTACCGCACAATTAGCCTGATCAGTCACCCCAGCAAAGTCATGCTCATGGTAATACTAAACAGACTAAAACCACAAGCAGAGCAGATCATTGCAGAAGAACAAGCAGGCTTCAGAGCAGGAAGGAGCACAACAGAGCAGATCTTCAACTTGCGAGTGCTCTGTGAAAAACATCTGCAACACCAGAGGGACCTCTTTCATGTCTTCATAGACTTCAAAAAGGCGTTTGACAGAGTGTGGCATGCAGCACTGTGGGCAACCATGCACAAGTACAATATTAACGCCAACCTCATTACTGTGATCAAGAACCTATACAACAGAGCATCCAGCGCAGTACGCTACAACAGCAAGCTGGGAGATTGGTTCAAGACCACTGTTGGTGTTAGACAAAAGTGTTTACTCTCCCCCATCCTCTTCAACCTCTTCCTAGAAAGAATTATGACTGATGTGCTCGAAGACCATGTCGGAACGGTCAGCATCGGAGGAAGGATCATAACTAACTTACGCTTCGCCGATGACATAGACGGCCTAGCTGGCAGCGAGGACGAACTAAAAGAATTCCTTGCAAAGCTAGAGAAGACGTCGAAGGCCTATGGCATGGAAATTAATGCAGAAAAGACCAAGGTCATGGCAAATAAGAATTTCACAAGTGAAATACGGATAAACGGTCAAAAACTCGAGGAGGTCCCTACCTTCAAATATCTAGGGGCTGTAATATCCGATGAAGGCTCAAAACCAGAAATTCTTGCCAGAACGGCCCAAACAACTGCAGCACTAAGCAAACTGAAAAACATCTGGCAAAGCAAAAAGCTCTCCCTGAGATCAAAGATTCGACTAATGCGCTCTCTGGCGATGTCAGTCTTCCTCTATGGTTGTGAGGCTTGGACGCTCACCGCAGACCTCCAAAAAAGAATTAGTGCGCTAGAGATGAGATGTTTTCGAAAGGTATTAAACATCTCCTACACGGCGCACATCACGAACAAAGCGGTCCGCGACAAAATAAGTGCTGTCATTGGCCCTTACGAGGACCTTCTCACCTCAATTAAAAAGAGGAAACTACGATGGTACGGACACGTGTCAAGATCTGGAGGTCTCTCAAAGACGATATTGCAAGGCACAGTCCAGGGAAGAAGGAAAAGAGGCAGACCAAGGAAGAGTTGGGAGGACAACATCAAAGAGTGGACCGGCCTTTCATTTAGCGATTCCCAGAAGGCAGCTCAGAACCGTGACACTTGGCATGAGTTAGTGCGCAGCTCAAAATGGTGCCCCAACGACCCAGCGTCGGGTTAAGGGATAGTTCAAGTTCAAGTTCAAGAATATTTAAAACTGACAAGAAATGCCATATGATTTAAATAATTAAACCTTGAAATAAAGAGAAAAAATAATTACATAAGGCAATTAATTCTAACTTGGAAATACAACACAAAAATAACCTAATACAACCCTCAGACAGACATAAGCATAATGATAAAAAAAACACTTTCCTCATTCGTCTTTCGGTATGCCCTATGCAAGGACACATACAAATTCTCGTTTTCCCGTCCAGAATTCGGACGCCCAATGGGTTGCCTGAAGAAACCAGAAAAACGAACACTCTATCAACATTTAAAACTAATTAATATGCAAGACTATACATAGACATAGATAATGGATAAGTATAGGACGCAATAATGTTCTGTATAGTAGGCTTAGCAGAAGCTCCTTGAACAAATAAGTAAGAAAATTAAGATGCATATTGTTCTCATTACTTCACAAGGTACATATTTTCATATTATTAAACAAATAAGAAATGTGTATCATCCTTTTCATTTTTGGTGATGGTTTTACTGTTGTTGTTTTTTTCCCCTTTACAAAATCTATTCGCTGGCAAGTTTGTTTTTGTCTATTTTTAAGATTATCTCGGTGAAAACGTCATCTCTAGGTCATTTCCTCGTCCAGAAGTTTAAAGAAAATGGCGTCACCGGTTACTTGTTTATGTTTGGGAGCAAACTTATTTGTACTATTTATTCAAGTTTTAGCAGGGTAAAATACTTGTATGACTTTAAAAAACTTTAAAATGTAAAAAATATTTCACGAATGTTTGTTTTCACATTTTTTAAGCTTGCAGGACTGTTAAAATTAAACGAATTTAAAGCGAAAGTTGGGTGTTTCTAAGCTATATTCACCAAGTCTTGCGTGGTCCGCTGTGATTGGCTGAATTTCTTTACTTGATATAATATTATACTTCTCACTTCTACGTAGCATTTCATTTTTCCAATATTAATTACATTTATGAGAAATAATGTACGCATTTCTATATAGCTCTGATACCTTTAAATTTATATACTGTTAATAAATGGTTTAAATTAATTTAATTCATTGTTACTGTTGCCAACAGTGTTGGAAAATGAAGTTTTTAAATTTTTTATATATTATTAAATATTATATTATATTGTAGGTGCTTGGACAAAATTTTAAAATTTAAGCTATAGCTTTAAGTTGGTTTGAAAGGGCTTGAAAAATGCAATTTATTGATACCAAAATTATAGTTTTATGTTATTTCTAAAGAAAGTTATGATTTTTTTAGTGAATTATTTTGGAAAACTCTGCTAATTGAAACATATATCATATAAGAAAATATAAAACAGACAAAAATGAAAATGGGGCAGTAGGACTGAGACAGCTGTTTAAAATAGCAGTTAATTAAAGTTATGGTAAAAGCAAAGTACGTCGACCGTGACATCATGGCCATAGCGGCCTCCTTTGTGTTATAGCACGTCCTTTAAAAAGCTTTAAAATTAAAATTCTATAGCTATACCTAACCCAAACCCTAAAACCTTCAATTTTCCAAAAATTCTAAAGCTATACCTAACCCAAACCCTAAAACCTTCCATTTTTTAAAATCCTTTTAGAATTTATAGAACTCTCTTTTCCAGCAACCGGTAGCGTCGTGTCGTCACAGTCGACATACTTCACTTCAGCCAAAGTTATTTCAGAAATGACTGAAGATAATCATAACAAACCATATATTGCCGCAGTCGTCATATCATTGCCAAAACAAGCATCCAAAAATTAATTCTGATGTACCCAAGATCGGTTCATTAATATTCAAAAGGGCTGTCAAATTTGGATATGTGATATTTTAAAAATTGAGCACAATTTAAAAATAATTATCCAAAATATTAGGTCAAGCATATCAAACTGTTCGTGTTTAAAATGGAAAACAATAATTGACAATATTACTTTATTAAAATTGGTTGATGTAGTCGAGTGTCCCTAAAATATTACTTTTTTTTTTGTATCTCGGAAAGTTTTTTTTTATTTTTAAATACAAATGAAATATCTATTTATATTGTTTTTTAGTTAAGCTTTTATACCTTAAGTAACTTAAAATAATGTTATTAATATTGTTTAGCCGTTAGATTAGAACAAATTTGCAAATAATTGGTTGAGGAACAAAGAAGGCAGTTTCTTGAAAAATAGGAAAAACGTCATGTGGTGATTATTTTGATAAATTAACAGAAAATTTGGGGGAGATGGGATTTTATCAATTCTTGTAGATATTTGAATGCTGAAAACTGGGGTTACAATTAAAATGGCGTGTGATGGCGAATTTAAAAGATATTTAAATTATTTTACGTAGTTTATTTACTGTAACTCAATTAATTACATTTTACTAATGAAATTCAGCACACAAAAAATTGGAGAGCATAGTTAGTAATGTTCAGCATCCAATTATCTTTAACTCTTAAAGCCCCAGAAGGTTTTCAATAAACTTCCGCCTCAGTCCTGTAAGGATTTCCAGTATTACAATCAACCGGTTATGAAATTAAAAAATTTGCGTAAAATCCATTTATAATATTATTGTCATACTGACTTCATTATTAAGGCTAAGAATGGTTATTTTACGCATCCAGAAGACCGTACTGAGTTTGAAACAATATTTACCTGTAGTTTAGTACTATTATTTTAGTAATAAAGTATAACGAAAACGTATCTTCGAAAAAAAAACCATTAAAACTACAAAAAAACATTGCGAATCGAGCGATAACACTAGCGCGGGCAACGGCCGCCATTGCCGGAAGTCGAATACATCGTTTTTTAAGCATTGAAGAGTTTTTACTTTACGAGATCTCATTTCTAATGAGATTTGTATCTAGGGATGCATTACGACGCTTTAGAGATAGCGGGAAGAGACGCATTACGACGCTTTGCGACTTTAAGAGTTAAAATGATTTGTCCCAAATTCAATTTCATCAAGAAATAACACAGACAAATTTCAGTTATCTTTACACTCATGCACATTGTTTACATTTTTAAGTGGACAAAAAGTTGAACAAGGGGCGTATAACTTAGCAAAGATTTAGTAGTCTATTAGCCAGATCTTTGCCCCAAGATAAGTGATTGGGATATCTGTTTGGGGCTGGGCCGCCTCTGTTTTTTCCAGGAAGTATTCTTAAATCAAATTACTAACAAGAATGAATTATAAAAAATATAGAACAATAAATTAGTTATAATGAAATAATCACATTATTTTTTTAATGATCATTGTTTCATCACGACTTTATGAAATATTGATCTTTGACTTAATCATTTTAACATTGATTGAATAAAATCAATTGCAAAGTATCCACTATTAACATGTTAAGCAACCGTACAGATAGACTGGGTGGTATCTGTGCGGCAGTCTATCATGTGACCACTGCTCCATATTGTCACAATACTTGGATTTATGAAACTTAGCTGTATTATAATAAATATTTTTGTTATGGTCATTTAAAGAGTGTGTAAGTTTTTTGGGGAACTATAACCAAGTTGGGATTCAATGAGGTGGTATTTATTTCACGTTGATTTTTGTCTATCTTTGAAGAGCTGATGATATATACAGTATCCTTGATTTTCTTTTGGTTTTTTAATACAGAAGGGACTTCTACAGTATTCTTGGTGTCCCGAGGTCAGCTGATATATACCAAATTAAAAGAGCATACAGAAAGTTAGCCAAGGAATTACATCCTGATAAAAACAAAAATGACCCAGAAGCACAAGAAAGATTTTCTACCCTTGGGGCAGCTTATGAGGTAAATTTTACTGCTAAATGATGAATTGTAAAAAGAACATTTTCTTGCTAAATTATGTATTGTTTTTAAAAAAAATTAAATTGCTGAATGATGAATTGTAAAATAATAGTTATAGTTCAAGTATAAGATTTTAAAATATGCTCTTTACATTTGAAAAAACTGGAATGAAAATATTTTCCAGTTCTCTTATTACTTTTTAGAAAAAATTAGTTGCATTATATAATTTTAGTAGTATTTTTAACTCTTAAAGCCCCATAAGGTTTCCAATAAACTTCCTCCTCATTCCCGTAAGGATTACCTGTATTGCGATGAACTGGTTATGAAATTTTAAAATTGCATAAAATCCATAATTTATATTATTATTGTCATACTGACTTCATTTTTTAGGCTAAGAATGGTTATTTTACGCATCCAAAACACTGTCTTGAGTTACATACTATATTTACCTGTAGTTTAGTACTATTATTTTTATAATAAAGTATAGGAAAATCACATCTTAAAAAAAAAAAAATCTTAAAAACTACAAAAAAACTTCTCGATAACACTAGCACGGGCAACTGCCACCATTGCCAGAAATCGAAAACATCATTTTTTAAGCATTGAAGAGTTTTTACTCTCCGTGATCTCATTTCTAACAAGAGTGCTATCTAGGAGCGCTTTGGTAATAGCGGTCTGGAGCGCATTACAATGCTTTGAGGCTTTAAGAGTTAATTAAGTTCTTGTATTTTTTCAACATTAAATCAGGTTCTCTCCGATGAAGAGAAAAGAAAAATTTATGATCAACATGGTGAGGAAGGGCTCAAGCAAGGAGATATGAGAGGGGATCCATTTTCAAGGTATTTAACTCACAGATAATTATAACATGAAAAAAACAACATATTTTACATATTAACTTAATATTTGATTTATTTTTACAATGACAGCATATTTTTATTTTTGATAAGTTTAGACATTAGCAAACACTTTACTTTACAAGTTAATTGTATCCTCATTGAATTATTTAAGAAATAAGACTAGAAGACTATATATTACACTAGCACATGTCTAATTAATTTTACAGTTTTTTTGGAGACTTTGGGTTTGGTTTTGGCAATGTGAGAGAGCAAGACAAAGAAATTCCCAGGGGAGGTGATGTGATACTAGATCTTGATGTCACATTAGAGGAGTTGTACAATGGAAACTTTGTTGAGGTAATTGGTTTAGTTATACTGAGTTTATTTGCCTACGAGGGTGCTGGGTACTGGGAGAAGTGGTTCAATTAAAATATATATTATTTGTTCATCATTGGATAGACAAAGAATTGTAATTGTAGTGCACACAAGGAAAACTACTGCTAAGAGATTATTTAACTACCCCATGGGACCAACTGTAGTTATTAAAAAGTAGGATCAACCATTTTAGAGGAAGCATTACTCTACCCGAAGAAATGACATCAGTAATAGTAAAATCATGTTTTCTTTTAAAGTAAACTCTCTCCTTTAAGCATCAGTTCTCTCAAGCTATCCACAATGTACCGAAATGTGAAAGAGTAGTAAAACTAGCAAATCTGAAGAGTGTCCAATGAAAACCAAACATGTTACTTGCCTAAACACTTGTGAACAGATTATTATAACTAGCAAAGAAGAGAAGTAGCTCAACTGAGAGATGCATTTTGAACACTAAGTTCCAGTGCAAATCATAGCCTTTTAATCTCTCTGCAGAAAATACTTTTTACTTTTCTTAACTGTTTACAGCAACACACTACACAAAGAAAAATTTGGAATATTGTTTGAAGTGTAATGTTCTAATGTGCCTAAAAGTATTTGACTGAAATTATGATAATAAATTGAAGATAAGTAATGGCAGCCCTAAAAATTAACCTTTTGTTTCCTAGGTAAATAGTTTTTATCAAAACAGTAATTTACTACTTGATGTATCCAAGTATCACTTTGAATTTTTTCCTTTGCTTTATTTTAAACAATTTTGTTATATCATCGTAGGTATTGCGATACAAACCTGTTGCTAAACCAGCAAAAGGAAAACGGAAGTGCAATTGTCGAATGGAAATGGTAACCCAGCAGCTTGGGCCTGGTCGATTTTCCATGACTCAGCAACAAGTGTGTGATGAATGCCCCAACATCAAGTAAGTTATGTAGGATTATCTTTGTATTAATTTTATATACTTTTTTTTTTATTGAAAAAGGTAAACAATTCAAGGAATGTTACTCTTGATTTAACTTTTTAACATTTTCTTATTCTGTGTTGTGTAACTTTCAGCCTGTGGGAAGAATATGTTGGGTTTTTTAATTTTTTAAAATTATTATTTTTTATAAAAGTGCAAATAAAATTATTTAAATGAATAATCTTAAAATAAAATTCCACAGATTTGTTCCAGAGGAGAAACTTTTGGAAATCGAAATAGAACCAGGCATGAGGGATGGTCAACAGTATCCATTTGTTGCTGAAGGTTAGGCTTAATTCTTAGTGTTTTTTTCGTAAAGTAGTATTTCAAAAACTTTATTATTTTATTTTTTTATGTCAAGCCCTTATTATTTAAATTTTGTTTTTAAAACCTTAAACAATTTTTATCAACACAGTGGTTAACTTATTTAAGCTATTTGAAAATTGAAATCGAAATGGATTGAAATAATTTGTTTTAGAAGGGGGTCAGATTGGGTACTATATGTGACTGTTGCCAGATAGATAGGAGGTGGTGGGCATTGTGGACTGGCACCAATGGAAGTAAGGGGTCGATGTAGGTGATTAGTGACAAATTACAGGTTTTGTATTTTTTACAGGTGAGCCACATTCCGATGGTGAGCCTGGAGACTTGAGGTTTAGAATCCGGCAAGTGAAGTGAGTCTTACTTTCCAACACAATCATATGACTGTGATTCAACTTCAGTTGTTTTACAAGAGGTTGACTATCACATTATTAAAGAGAAGCTGGGCTCACAATTTAAAATTTAATCCTTGCAAAAAAAACTTGCCTTTAAAAAGATTTGACTTTTTAAAACAAAAAAATCTGTGATTTGTTTGCTGTTTAATGTTAATGAATTTTTTGTCTGATGCCTTTACTCTCATTATCATCCATTTTTTAATGTGCATAACAGACATGCCAGGTTTGAGAGAAGGGGAGACGATCTATACACCAACGTCACTGTTTCCTTAGCTGATGCTCTGACAGGATTTGAAATGGACATAAAACATTTGGATGGACATAAGGTAGGTTTTCTTTAGAGCTTCTAAACCTGCTAGATTTGGATGGATATTTGTCTGTAAAACTTGATGGATAAAATGGTTAGACTTTTTTAAAACACAGATGTTTCAATGTGTTTGTAATAAAGGTCATATGCCAAGTAGTAAAAATATGTGGAAGGCAGATGAAGATAATAAACATAATTGACAAATGCTGAGACTTGATTATATGAATTTTAGTTATATGATTGTTATTTTTGTTTGTAATTATCAAGAGTGATGTTTTGTGGAAAAAAGTGTGACAATACTTAAACCAGAATTTATAAATATCTTATTCCGTCTTTAGGCATTGTTGAAATTGAAAAAATAATGTACAACTTATAGAATAAAGATGTTTATTTTGTACAACATACCTTCCGATAAATAAAATCTATTGAAATATAATTAGAGCTGAAAATGTAGTTTCAAAACTTGTATTATCAGAGCTCCATTAAAAGTTTAAGTACTCACACCACATTCATTTTTGCTTCTCCCAGTAGGCAAAATTAAACAATATGACAAGCTTTGTCATAGGGTGCCATTGAATTTCATACACATAACTCACATAACAGCACATAATTTCATTGACCTATTTATCCATATCCATGCTGGTAAATAGTAAAACATGATTGATTTTTGTCATCATCTGACAGAAATTATTGTGTACTTTTGGGCACTCCTGACTAAAGAGCAAACAAACAAACAAATTATTTTTATGAAATATTTTGAACTTCTACTTGTGACTGTTCCAGGTTCATGTCGTACGAGACAAGATCACGTGGCCAGGGGCCAGAATGAGAAAACCCAATGAGGGGATGCCCAACTATGAGAACAACAACGTGAAGGGTTCCTTGTTCATAACATTTGATATTGAGTTTCCTAAAGGTGTTTTCACTGATGAGGAAAAGCAAGGTAAGGGGACATAACCTAGAGACATAAATGATGAAAGCAGCTGAGAGGGGATGATTTTTGTTTGTTTGTTTTAGTAAGGCAGTAACTTACTTTGTGATTAATGTTTACTTTTACAATCAATTAAATGTTCACATTTTTTTTTTATTTTAAAGAAAAATTTACTTTTTTTTTCTTTTGCCCTTCAACCTTTGCTGATCTGATGAGTTTCTGGTACTTCCTCCTGACATTCAGTTTTAAATAAAAATATTTTCAAATGTCCTGAATGTTTGGGTGTTACTTCTCTTGTTGAATGATTGGCTTTCTATCTTAATTCTTTTTATATATCTTAAAATGTTGCTTTTCTTTTTTTTTTTCCTTCAAATTTCATTTTGCATTTGGTCTAGTGTCCCTGGAGGTTTACTGGCATTTTGAAATAATTTTTCTCCTTCATTTAATCAAATCATTTGCTGAGAATTTTTCTTTTCCAGGAATCAAGAGTATATTAAAGCAGGACAGCAAACAAGCAGTTTATAATGGTCTGCAAGGGTTTTAATGTGTTTGGTTTCTTTAGGTATTATTAGCACTGTAAATAAATGTTACCATTTCCATTGTCTGCTTGGCTGATTCTCACCATTTGAGCTTTTTTCTAATTTTATCTTTTAATTTTTATTCTTAAATAAATATTTAGCTTTAAAACTTCAAACTCTCCTGGAAATTTTTGTTGTTTAAATTTTAGTTTCAATAATACTTCTCTAAAAGAAACCATTCTATGCTGTATTTTTTAAAAACTTCATATTTTAGATCTTTTTTCTTTTAATTGGCATTTGGATTTTTAAAAAAATTGTTCACTTCAATTATCTTGATAACGTTGTGCGCTCATGTCACTCAGTGATACTATGAAATTGTTATATATGCCTTATAGATAGTATGTATCCTTTTTTTAAATTAATGCCACAAAAACATTATTTTTTGTGAATCAGTTTAATGTGAGCTTTCAAAAGAGCGTCTGTGTGTTTGATAGTGGCTGGGAGATTCACATGGGTTGGTCTGTGGCAGAAAGGTTGGCATCTGTTGGCGAAGAGTGGGGAAAAAATTGGCAGTGACCAACCAATCTGCATCAGAATGGTTTATTATGAACTGCCAAGTGGTTGATTTTGATATCAATTGTTTTTATAAGTCCTGTGGCTGCAAATGTCAACAAAATGCTATGGGATATGCTGTGATTTCACTTCTTGAATGGCAGATGCCACATTAATGCTTTACACTTGAGGGGTTGACAAGTCTTGGTTTGTCTGGTGAAAGTGAATGAATGAAACCTTGGCCTCATCAGTGAATTTTATCTATATCTCTGACCAAATATGTGGGGGGGGGGGATGTCTTGCTCTTTATCAATTGAATGTCTAATGACATCTGATGTCATTGAGTACTTGATGCCATTACATGCAGGCCAACCTTTTGAGATGAAAGACTGTACATTAATGTTAAATCTTGTTCAAACAAGAAAAAAAAGTGTACATTTTATGTCATTACTTTTAAGTTGCTATGGCACATACAGATATATATGACAAATTTTTTAAAAGTAATTGTTACATACTGATAGTAGTTACCACCCAACAAAACTAATGTTAAACACATGGTCTCAGATAATCTCTGCTCAGTTTCCACATGTGTACAGTTTGAAATGAATTTGGTCAAAGGTCATTTTTTAAATATTATGACATAAGATTTCTATTTACCAACATTAAATGCTCTTTTAAATGTGTTATTTAATTTGGTTTTGTGATTGAAATGTGCAAATATGTCATTATACTAAAACAGGAAAAAAGGATTTCTAATAGTTAAAAAAAAAAGGTGTTTTAATTTATTTTAAACCAACATTTTATTGCTCATGGAGAAGCCTGAACATATCCTGTGCCACTCTTAGAAACAGTTTTAACCACAGCTTGTCATGATACCATAATTACAGGTTAAAATACTTTCCATTTCAGGCTAATTGCTCAGGCACCATGCCGTTTAACATCTTGTTGTTGACATTATCACAGTTCAAATAACTTAGGGTTTATATTTAATCCAAGAGTATTTAGAAAGAAAAGGTAGACTGCAGTTTTAGTTAATTTTAAAATAAGATAATCATTTATTTTTATTTTCATCATCCCATCACACACCTACCCACCCCCCTTCCCCCATATTAAGATAACTCTTCTCTAGCACTGATTGCCATTTTGATGACTTGTGTAATAAATTTACTCCAATGTTTTCTTTATTTCTTTGTCTTTATTGCTGAATGCTAAGTAATAAACAGTGGGGCAAAACCAACCTGCTGGACTGTAGCTTGTAAAGGGAGGTCTGTTGGAAATTTTGGGCAGCATTTCTACAAATTCTGACAAGTTACAAGAACAAAGTCGTTGGTCATATAACCTTGGCCCAGCCATACAGGCATGTTATAACATACCTGGCCCAGCCATACAGACATATTATACCATCCCTGGCCCAGCCATACAGACATATTATAACATCCCTGGCCCAGCCATACAGGCATGTTATAACATCCCTGGCCCAGCCATACAGGCAGATTATAACATCCCTGGCCCAGCCATACAGGCAGATTATTATATCTTTCCTTGCCTAGCCACCCAGGCCTATTGATATTATGTCCTCAATTTGTTACACCTCACTATGAATGTTCTAACAGAGCTGTGTCTAACTGATGAAATAGTTCCAAGGATTTTTAATGTTGTCAAGTCCTACAAAAACAAACCATTAATTTTTTTTTAATTAGAGTCAGAGAAAAGCTGTTGCCCACCGCAGCCCCCTCCCCTCCATGGTTTATCCAAATTTGTCCATGCAAATAATGTGCTGCCTGCTGATTTGAACTTAAATAAACATTTTTTAACCAAACCATTCTTTAGGATAGCTGTAAATCTCTGTATTTAAGTTTAATTTAAATAATTAAGTAAATGTGGTGTTAGTTCCATTGATTTTATTATTTTCTCAAGATTACACAAATGTTTGGTCTCTCCATTTTCCAGTCCAAGTTTTAATATGGTTCTATTTCTGCAAATTTTAGTTGATGAATGATACAGAAAAATAAAAATCACTTAAAAACTGACTTTAACTTCTTAAATTAAATATTGTTTTAAATTATAGTTTTAAAAAACTAAGAAGGAACAAGAAAAGAAGAACAAGAAAAAATCCACTGGTTTCAAAATACACTCTGTTAATATTTAACACATTTTCAGTTTTCTAAAAAAAAAAATTATTAAAAATTGATTTTTAAAAAGAAAGGTTTATCTAATCTCATATTCCGGAAGCTTTGCGTTTCTCTCTTACACTAAATCTTACGCTAACATCTGGGCAACCTGCTTGGTGTGATGATCAGTGCCGCCATAGAACATTGTATGGGCAACCTTCTTGATGTGATGATCAGTGCCGCCATAGAACATTGTATGGGCAACCTGCTTGATGTGATGATCAGTGCCGCCATAGAACATTGTATGGGCAACCTGCTTGGTGTGATAATCAGTGCCGCCATATAACATTGTATGGGCAACCTGCTTGGTGTGATGATCAGTGCCGCCAT
>MUZC01001264.1:76348-91003 GCA_002072015.1 Radix auricularia | reverse complement strand
TCACCCAGTGTGGTAGCTCATGGTTTCACCCAGTGTGTTAGCTCATGGTGTCACCCAGTGTGGTAGCTCATTGTGTCACCCAGTGTGGTAGCTCATGGTGTCACCCAGTGTGGTAGCTCACGGTGTCACCCAATGTGGTAGCTCATGCTGTCACCCAGTGTGGTAGCTCATGGTGTCACCCAGTGTGGTAGCTCATGGTGTCACCCAGTGTGGGTGGTAGCTCATGGTGTCACCCAGTGTGGTAGCTCATGGTGTCACCCAGTGTGGTAGCTCATGGTGTCACCCAGTGTGGTAGCTCAGTGTGTCACCCAGTATGGTAGCTCATGGTGTCACCTAGTGTGATAGCTCATTGTGTCACCCAGTGTGGTAGCTCATGGTGTCACCCAGTGTGGTAGCTCATGGTGTCACCCAGTGTGGTAGCTCATGGTGTCACCCAATATGGTAGCTCATGGTGTCACCCAAAGTGGTAGCTCATGGTGTCACCCAGTGTGGTAGCTCATGGTGTCACCCAGTGTGGTAGCTCATGGTGTCACCCAGTGTGGTAGCTCATGGTGTCACCCATTATGGTAGCTCATGGTGTCAACCAAAGTGGTTGCTCACGGTGTCACCCAGTATGGTAGCTCATGGTGTCACCCAGTATGGTAGCTCACGGTGTCACCCAGTATGGTAGCTCATGGTGTCACCCCCTCACGATTTACCCCATGACGTCATCCGAGTCTGCAAGTGCAACATGACGTCAAAATAACTAATTTCATATTTTGAGGTTACCCCTTGTGCCTGTGATGGCGTCACTTGGTGCAGTCCACACCCCCTAGTCCGCCTCTGCCCAGTGTATAGTATGCGTTAAGTATTCTGAAATTGGTCAAGTGTATCAGGAAGATTATACAGCGTGATTATGTTAATTGTAAGTTTTGTTGTAATCCCTAATTTGGATTATAAAAATGGTTTCTCAGTGGCTGGGGGGGGGGTATCCTGAATATGTCAACGCTAACTTCCTCAGCTGATGCTATAGACCAGATCAATGGACCTCAAATAGTCTTAGGTATTTGAATGATAAGAAATGTTATCCATGTAGGTGTGTGTTGATGTGTTACAACCAGGTAGGTGTGTGTTGATATGTTACAACCAGGTAGGTGTATGTTGATGTGTTACAACCAGGTAGGTGCGTGTGGACGTGTGTGTTATAACCAGGTAGGTGTGTGTTGATGTGTGTGTGTTATAACCAGGTAGGCGTGTTGTTGTGTGTGTTAACCAGTTAGGTGTGTGTTGATGTGTGTGTTATAACCAGGTAGGTGTGTGTGTGTTGATGTGTGTGTTATAACCAGATAGGTGTGTGTTGATGTGTTACAACCAGTTAGGTGTGTGTTGATGTGTGTGTTATAACCAGTTAGGTTTGTGTTGATGTGTGTGCTACAACCAGGTGGGTGTGTGTTGATGTGTGTGTTATTACCAGATAGGTGTGTGTTGATGTGTTACAACTAGGTAAGTGTGTGTTGATGTGTGTGTTAACCAGGTAGGTGTGTGTTGATGTGTGTGCTACAACCAGGTAGGTGTGTGTGTTGATGTGTGTGTTATAACCAGATAGGTGTGTGTTGATGTGTAACAACTAGGTAGGTGTGTGTTGATGTGTGTGTTAACCAGGTAGGTGTGTGTTGATGTGTGTGTTACAACCAGGTAGGTGCGTGTTGATGTGTTACAACCAGGTAGGTGTGTGTTGATGTGTTACAACCAGGTAGGTGCGTGTTGATGTGTTACAACCAGGTAGGTGTGTGTTGATGTGTTACAACCAGGTAGGTGTGTGTTGTGTGTTTTAACCCGGTAGGTGTGTATTGATGTGTTACAACCAGGTAGGTGAGTGTTGATGTGTTACAACCAGGTAGGAATGTGTTGATGTGTTACAACCAGGTAGGTGTGTGTTGTGTGTTTGTTACAACTAGTTAGGTGTATGTTGAGTGTGTAATAACCAGGTACGTGTATGTTGTGTGTGTGTTATAACCAGATAGGTGTGTGTTGATGTGTTTGTTACAACTAGGCAGGTGTATGTTGTGTGTGTTATAACCAGGTAGGTGTATGTTGTGTGTGTGTTATAACCAGGTAGTTGTGTGTTGATGTGTGTGTTATGACCAGGTAGGTGTGTCTTAATGTGTGTATTACAACCAGGTAGGTGTGTGTTGATGTGTGTGTTACAACCATGTAGAAGTGTGTTGATGTGTGTTACAACCAGGTAGGTGTGTGTTGATGTGTTATAGCCAGGTAGGTGTGTGTTGTGTATTATAACCAGGTAGGTGTGTGCTGATGTGTTACAACCAGATAGGTGTGTGTTGTGTGTTATAACCAGGTAGGTGTGTGTTGTATGTTATAACCAGGTAGGTGTGTGTTGATGTGTTACAACCAGATAGGTGTGTGTTGTGTGTTAAAACCAGGTAGGTGTGTGTTGTGTGTTATAACCAGGTAGGTGTGTGTTGATGTGTGTGTGTTATAACCAGGTAGGTTGTGTTGATGTGTGTGTTATAAACAGGTAGGTGTGTGTTGATGTGTGTGTGTTATAACCAGGTAGGTGTGTGTTGATGTGTGTGTGTTATAACCAGGTAGGTTGTGTTGATGTGTGTGTGTTATAACCAGGTAGTGTGTGTTGATGTGTGTGTTATAAACAGGTAGGTGTGTGTTGATGTGTGTGTGTTATAACCAGGTAGGTGTGTGTTGATGTGTGTGTGTTATAACCAGGTAGGTTGTGTTGATGTGTGTGTTATAAACAGGTAGGTGTTTGTGTATATGTGTGTGTTACAACCAGGTAGGTGTGTATTGATGTGTGTGTTATTACCAGGTAGGTGTGTGTTAATGTGTGTGTTACAACCAGGTAGGTGTGTTTTGATGTGTGTATGTTATAACCAGGTAGGTGTGTGTTGATGTGTGTGTGTTATAAACAGGTAGGTGTGTGTGAATATGTGTGTGTTACAACCAGGTAGGTGTGTGTTGATGTGTGTGTTATTACCAGGTAGGTGTGCGCTGATGTGTGTGTCATAACCAGGTAGGTGTGTGTTAATGTGTGTGTTGCAACCAGGTAGGTGTGTGTTGATGTGTGTGTTACAACCAGTTAGGTGTGTGTTGGTGTGTGTGCTACAACCAGGTAGGTGTGTGTTGATGTGTGTGTGTATTATAACCAGGTAGGTGTGTATTGATGTGTGTTATAACTAGGAAGGTGTGTGAATGTGTGTGTGTATTATAACCAGGTAGGTGTGTATTGATGTGTGTTATAACTAGGAAGGTGTGTGTTGATGTGTGTGTGTATTATAACCAGGTAGGTGTGTATTGATGTGTGTTATAACTAGGAAGGTGTGTGTTGATGTGTGTTATAACAAGGTAGGTGTGTTTTGATGTGTGTGTTATAACCAGGTAGGTGTGTGTTGATGTGTGTGTTACAACCAGGTAGGTGTGTGTTGATGTTTGTGTGTTATAACCAGGTAGGTGTGTGTTGATGTGTGTGTTACAACCAGGTAGGTGTGTGTTGATGTGTGTTTTTATAACCACGTCGGTGTGTGTTGATGTGTGTTATAACCAGGTAGGTGTGTGTAGATGTATGTTTTATAACCTGGTAGATGTGTCATTCTAAATGTTTGAAGCAGCACGTAAAAATATCCCTAGTTAAAGATGTCAACTCGTAATTGTCAAACTCCATAACACCAAATATAGAATTTATTTACAAGGCATAACACGGGTTTAGTGATCTGAAGCATTCCTGGCAGATCTAATCTCTATGTCACGGGTGTTGGTATGTTGGATGAAGGGGCGCCGCCCTTGGGTGCCGTGTAGAGATGTTGGATGAAGAGGTGCCACCCTTGGGTGCCGTGTAGAGATGTTGGATGAAGGGCGCGCCCTTGGGTGGCGAGTAGAGATGTTGGTAGAAGGGGCGCCACTCGTGGGTGGCGAGAGGAGATTTTGATGAAGGGGCGCCGCCCTTGAGTGTCGTGTAGAGATGTTTGATTTAGTGGCGCCGCCCACAGATCATGTTTAGAAAAGATATTGAAGGAAGTGGCGCGGCCCTCAGATCAGGTGTAAAGATGTTTGATTGTGGCTGTGGGCACCGCCCTAGGTCACGTGATAAGAAAGACAAAGGTTGATCTTGCGGATGTCTCCAGGCCAACATCAAAAGCAGACGACGACACGCGATCTGCGCTGCTCTCCCCTGAGGACTGCGTGAACCCGGTAACTCTGTCTGACTGTGTCACCGTCCTGCTTGGATTGTCTTTCCTTGATGTTGTAACTGATAAAATTAGACTTGACCCCACGACGGCTAAAAAAATAAATAATAATTTTTAAACATATTTTTAAAAACTTCTTTAGAGGCGCAAATTTTGTTGTTTTTTTTGCCCAGATACAATACTTTCTTGTAACTTGTTCCTAATGAGTCAGCTTTTTTGATAGACCAAAGAAAAGACACAAACATAAACGACATACATATAGTATGAGTTAGACTTGACCCTGTCATTCAGCTATGATAACATATGCCCTGTAAATCAGCCATGTGAACACGCACCCTGTGAAACAGCAATGTTAACACATGCCCTGTGAATCAGCTATGTTAACATATGCCCTGTGAATCAGTTATGTTAACATGTGTCCTGTAAATCAGCTATGTTAACATGTGCCCTGTAAATCAGCTATGTTAACATATGCCCCTTAAATCAGCTATGTTAACATATGCCCTGTAAATCAGCCATGTGAACATGTGCCCTGTAAATCAGCCCTTCTGTACAGAAGATTATTGCGTCCTACGTATTTCTATGGTTTGTGTTTAGCCCTGTATTCTTACAAGAGTTTTAAATGATGATAAAGTGTTGGCTTTCCTGGTTTCTTCAGGCAACCCATTCCAAGCCCGAATACCGGACGGAAAGAAAGAAAAATTGTATGTGTTTGTTCTTGCATATGGAATAAGAAAGGTATTTTTATCTTTATGTCTATTTGAGGGCTGTATTAAGTTATCTTTGTGTTGTATTTCTAAATTAGAATTAATTGCCTTATGTATAATTACTAATTTACTCTTGGTTCTTTTATCCTCTAGTGTTTCAAGGTTTAATGATTTAACTAATGGTGTTACTCTTGTCAGTTTTGAACTATCCTTTAGATACGCCCCTGTCCCGTAACGACACATCTCATCCTTTGCGAGTGTGTTTGAGTCTCAGGTCGACTTTGGAACTTGTTGTTAAGTGTCTCCTACTCACCCTACTTGTTTGTTAGATGTCTCGTCTTTAACACATGTGTACATTTTATTATTGTTTTGTTGTTGTAGTTGTTATTTTAAGTTTTAAAAAAGAAACAACTTCAACACAGCCAGGTGGCACTATCAGAGATCAAAAAAAAAATATTTTTAATTTTTATTTTTATTTCATTTCAGTTTTGACGGTCGTAAAGCTTGGGCACAATGTTCTCTCTGAGGTTCAGTCATCCGTTGTCAAAATAACAGAATTCTTGTGCAAAGTGCACAGCATCCATTTAACTATTTGTGTGGAAAATTTTAGGCCCAACAAACATAACTATTAAATTTATGCTTCTGAAAATGTGCTGCTTGGTAATTCTAAACTGCTGCGCCGCCAAGTATGACAAAGTTCAAACGTTAAAAATGGATAATTTATTAAAACGTTAATAATTGCATTCATGCCGTTCACTTATCATTTTAAAATGGTGGCAAAAATAAACAACCGCCATGATGGCTGGTATCGAAGACATTCAACTGGTGAATTTTGATGTGATTCTGACACTTATACTCACACATATATGACACATATGCTCACACAGTTATGGCACTTGTACTCATACATATAAAACACATATACTCATACATATAAGACACGGATACTCACAAATGTAAGGCACTTATCCTCTCACGTATATGACACATATACTCAGACATGTAAGGTACTTATCCTCACACGTATATGACACATATACTCACACATGTAAGGTACTTATCCTCACACGTATATGACACATATACTCACACATGTAAGGTACTTATCCTCACACATATAAGACACATATACTCAGACATGTAAGGTACATATCCTCATACATATATGACACATATACTCAGACATGTAAGGTACTTATCCTCACACGTATATGACACATATACTCACACATGTAAGGTACTTATCCTCACACGTATATGACACATATACTCAGACATGTAAGGTACTTATCCTCACACATATATGACACATATACTCAGACACGTAAGGCACTTATCCTCACACACATAAGACACATATACTCAGACATGTAAGGCACTTATCCTCACACATATATGACACATATACTCACACATGTAAGGTACTTATCCTCACACATATATGACATATATACTCAGACATGTAAAGCACTTATCCTTAAGTGCCTTCCATGGCCTTTCGATAGTTTGTGTTTTAAACTACAGAGTTTGGGTCAACAAAGTTGACGGAATGGTTTGACCGTTGGGTGACTTATGCCACGAACTTTAACAATAGCATTGCACGCACGCCTTTAATCAGACATCATTGATGTCACAGAACATCCATCAGCTGTTTTACTTGGCATAACCATCGCCGCTGACGATAATTAAAAAGTGATGGAATTGATAAAATTTAATTAAAACGTTAATGGTTAATTTAACCGACAAGAACCATATTATGACTTTATGATTAGTTATAGTTTGAGACTAACACTATATATTTAGGCAGCTTCGGGTAGCGGGCCTGTGTATTCCTTAGCAAAATAAATAAACATGAACAGAGGCGTCACTGGGTGGGGGTGGGGCGGACCGCACCGCGTGACACAATCACACGGGCAGACACCTTATTTGTAAAAAAATTTTATATCCTCTTATCTCGCACTGGCAGACTCAGAGGAGGTATATGGGGTAAGTCTTGAGCGGGTGACACCATGAGCTACCGTACTAGGGGACACCATGATCTACCGTCTAAGTGACACTATGAGCTACCGTACTATGTGACACCATGAACTACCGTACAAGGTGACACCATTAACTACAGTACTAGGTGACACCACGAACTACCATACTAAGTGACACCATGAACTACCATACTAAGTGACACCATGAGCTACCGTACTATGTGACACCATGATATACCGTCTAAGTGACACCACGAACTACCATACTAAGTGACATCATGAACTACCGTACTAGGTGACACTATGAACTACCGTACAAGGTGACACCATTAACTACAGTACTAGGTGACACCAGAGAAGAATATTGCGAAGAGTGTTGGTGCGAGTACACAACCTTGTTTAACTCCGCTGCTGACAGGGAAGGCCTCTGACTTAGCTCCATCGAACTGTACTGTGCCAAGCATATTTTCATGGAACTGTCTGATGATGGCAAGTAGGTGAGGGGGACATCCAATTTTTGCCAGTATTTGGAATAGCCCGTTGCGACTGACTAAGTCGAAGGCTTTTGTAAGGTCCACAAATGCAATGTATAGTGGCATCTGCTGCTCTCTGCATTTTTCCTGGAGCTGTCGTATGGAGAACACCATGTCTATGGTAGACCGACCGGACCGGAAACCACACTGAGATTCTGGATAGACGCGGGATGCTAGGCTTTGTAAACGTTTTAGTATAACGCGGGCAAAGGTCTTTCCTACAATACTAAGGAGTGAAATGCCGCGATAATTATTGCAATCACTCCTATCACCTTTGTTTTTATATAGTGTCACTATATTTGCATCCTTTAGGTCTTGGGGGATGTAGCCCTGTTCCCAGCAGAGGGACAGAATCTCGTGCAATGGTTGGAGTAAAGCTGTCTTGCCACTCTTTAGAACCTCACAAGCCTCGTGAGCAGCACAATTCCAGAAGCCTTTGTCCATTTTCATTTAACTTTCCTCTTCCAAATAGTCCAAGGCAGGTGGGCCAGGCTTCGTGGTCGCTCCCCACTCTAGCATTGAAATCTCCTAGGAGATAGATTGCCTCGTCTTTGTGGATGCTGGTTATTGCCTGGTCTAACGCTCCATAGAAATGGTCCTTCTCTTCCGGAGTTGAATAGAGTGTTGGGGCATACACACTAAGAATGTTTGCTGGGCCCGCAGTTGTTCTGAGTCTTAGAGTGAGGATCCTCTCCGTGCCTGATGACGGTGGTTCAATGGATGGTAGAAGAGTGTTTTTAACAGCGAAACCCACACCATGCTGTCTAGGTTCGTCTTTCGGTCTGCCTTGCCAGAAGAAGGTGTAATTGGCCTCTTTGAGTGAACCGTTGTCTGGGAGCCTGGTCTCCTGAAGGCATGCTATGTCAATCTTTAGCCTTTTAAGTTCTCTATCGATTATTCCTGTCTTCCGTGTGTCGTTTATGGACTGCAGATCATCAGTGATGCCGGGACACATAGTCCTCACGTTCCAGCTAGCGATTCGAAGAGCTGGGGTCTTCTTTTTCTTTTTTGTATTTCTTGGTGCAGGGCTTAGTGGCCCACTTGTTGAGTGGTACTCTAATCTCCACGCACCCAGTGGAGAAGGCAGGCCATGACGGGATAGCACCTATTTGACTGGGGGCTGNGAACATTGGGACGAGATGAAACCCGTCACTGAAGCAAAAAGGAAAGCTCTTATGGCTTACAAGGAAAAGCCTACACCTGACAATTTGCATGCTTTAAAAACAGCTAAGTCACTTGCCCAAAAGGTTGCACGTAAATGTGTCAATACCTACTGGCTTAAGCTCTGTTCCAGTATACAATCAGCTGCAGACATGGGCAATGCAAAAGTCATGTACGAAAACATCAAAAAGGCAACGGGCCCCTTGACGTCAAAAGCTGCTCCCCTAAAGTCCAAAAATGGAGAAATTATTCAAGACCAGGCAGCACAGCTAAAACGGTGGGTTGAGCATTATCTGGAATTGTATTCAACAGTTACCACAGTCTCCAGCACCGCTCTAGATGACATCCCAGATATGCCACTCATGGAAGAACTTGATGTCGTGCCCACACAGGAAGAGCTGAGCAAAGCAATTGACAGTCTAGCTTGTGGAAAAGCGCCTGGGAATGATGGAATACCACCAGAGGTTCTAAAGAGTGGCAAGACAGCTTTACTCCAACCATTGCACGAGATTCTGTCCCTCTGCTGGGAACAGGGCTACATCCCCCAAGACCTAAAGGATGCAAATATAGTGACACTATATAAAAACAAAGGTGATAGGAGTGATTGCAATAATTATCGCGGCATTTCACTCCTTAGTATTGTAGGAAAGACCTTTGCCCGCGTTATACTAAAACGTTTACAAAGCCTAGCATCCCGCGTCTATCCAGAATCTCAGTGTGGTTTCCGGTCCGGTCGGTCTACCATAGACATGGTGTTCTCCATACGACAGCTCCAGGAAAAATGCAGAGAGCAGCAGATGCCACTATACATTGCATTTGTGGACCTTACAAAAGCCTTCGACTTAGTCAGTCGCAACGGGCTATTCCAAATACTGGCAAAAATTGGATGTCCCCCTCACCTACTTGCCATCATCAGACAGTTCCATGAAAATATGCTTGGCACAGTACAGTTCGATGGAGCTAAGTCAGAGGCCTTCCCTGTCAGCAGCGGAGTTAAACAAGGTTGTGTACTCGCACCAACACTCTTCGCAATATTCTTCTCTGTACTTCTTCGATACGCATTCAAGGATAGCAGTGAGGGAATCTGGTTACATACCAGAGCTGATGGAGGACTTTTCAACACTGCCCGCCTCCGAGCCAAGACCAAAACGACGGATGTCCTAATTCGAGAGCTACTATTTGCGGATGATGCGGCACTAACAGCACATACAGAATCTGGTTTGCAACAACTCGTGTCAAGCTTCTCCAATGCCTGCAAAGAATTTGGTCTGCAAATCAGCTTGAAAAAGACAAACATCATGGCCCAAGACACTCGACCTCCTCCTACCATAAATATCGATAATGAAAACTTGGAGGTTGTGGACAGCTTCACCTACTTGGGATCCAAGGTCTCCAATACACTGTCCATTGAAGAAGAAATAAACAGCAGAATTGGCAAGGCAGCCGCAACAATGGCTAAACTAAATAAGCGGGTCTGGCAAAACACCAAGCTAACGGAGAAAACCAAACTGTGCGTCTATCGAGCCTGTGTCATCAGTACACTACTATATGGGAGCGAGACATGGACCACTTATACATCACAAGAGCGTAAGCTTAACAGCTTCCATTTGAGATGCTTGCGCCGCATCCTTGGTATTAAATGGCAAGAAAAAGTGCCTAATAGTGAGGTACTAACGCGTGCCAATACCCAAAGTATGTTCTCAATTCTTAGTGAAAGACGCCTGAGGTGGCTAGGACATGTCAAAAGAATGAGCCCCGGCCGCATCCCGAAGGACCTCCTATATGGTGAAATTGCTTCAGGAAAGAGGAAAACAGGTCGCCCACGCTTGCGATTTAAAGATGTCTGTCAAAGGGACATGAAAGCAGCCAAAATACATACAAGTGACTGGGAGTGTAAGGCAGAAGACCGATCTACGTGGCGCACAGTTGTCAAAGAGGGCGTCATAGTAGCCGAGGAGCGAAGAATGGAGGAGGCTGCAGACAGAAGAGCTAGGAGAAAGGCCAAAACATTTGGAAGCACAGAACTCGTGTGTAAAAACTGTGGCAAAGACTGTCACTCAAGGATAGGACTGCACAGTCACTCGAGGAAATGCAACCCAACCCAACGGTGATGCACCATCGTCTCGCGAGACGGAAGGATGCCGCACTAGGTGACACCACGAAATACCATACTAAGTGACACCTTGAACTACCGTACTAGGCGACACAATGAAACACCGTACTATGTGACACCATGAACTACCGTACAAGGTGACACCATTAACTACAGTACTAGGTGACACCATGAACTACCGTACTAGGTGACACCATGAGCTACCGTACTAGGTGACACCATGAACTACCGTACTAGGTGATTTCATGAGCTACCGTACTAGGTGACACCATGAACTACCGTACTGTCACATGATAATAATTTACATATTAGTAATTAAAAGAGATCACGTGACGAGTGAACGCTAGGTGGCGCGAGTGGAGTGGCAGTCAGTGGATTAAAAGGTGTGCAGGAAGATGGCAAGAGGCCAGACTGATTTCACTAATGTATAAAGTGTATATATTTCTAGTGTTGGATTAAAGTTAATAAGTTACCAACGACTTATGTGTTATTAATGCAAGTTGCAATTTGTCAGTTCATGCCTACAAAAGTGGAAAAGGCCTAATTAGAAACGTCACAGTTACACGTACTAGGTGACACCAACGCTAGTTGCGCAACTGAATATGAACAATAAAATAAAATTTGTAAACTTGCACTGTTCATGCTGATTGTTCTTTGAAAGATGACCGCACACTGTGATCACAGGGCCAGATTTAAGTATAAGCTACACACGCTATTACTTAGCCTTCCCACTTTATAGAGAGTCTTCCCACTTTATAGAGAGTCTTCCCCCTCCCCACTTTATTGGGAGTCTCCCCCCCCCCCCAATAAATAGTCCGAGTGAGTGATTGTGGCACTGAAATAAATTGTGTTATTCAAAGTTTCGTTCTGGCATATCAAAGCCTTTTCAATTCGCTTGAAATCCTTCCATTCTGTGTTCACTTCCTTCACCCCTTCCACACAATTGGCTACGCCATTCACGGTAACCAAATTTCCGTCTAAGGTTCGTTAGTCCGTGTGCAAAGTAAAAAATGCAACAAAAAAAAACTTGTATGCAAATTTTCACAATGTCCCTTTAAAAAAAAAAATTAATTGCAATAATTTACGAAGTCTGTTGCAAGTTAATTCTAAACTACTGCGCGGTGTCGATCAGATATTAGCGCGGCCGCGTAGCTTTACGGAACATAAACGGCAACTTGTCAAAACTACAAAATTGGTTGCTGTGTTTTTTCCAGTTCGTTATTACCACCAGTGGCATTTTTACGCTCCACGACAACCTCCACTTACACCTCCACATGGCCGCCCCAGCCCCCCTCCTCCCTCTATACAAGCACAACGTTTCTGATAGTATTTTGAATACGCCTGTTGCGTACAAGTACAAGCGACACAGAAAGGGATTATAAAAAAAAAAAAAAACGCGCGAGGCAGCCTCGAGTGCAAACTCGAGCTTTTGATTGGTCCGTCCCAAGTCCCGCCTCCACTGATTCATCGTCTAAAAATAGCTCACGCGGTTTTCGTTGCATGTATTGGAGATCAGCTGTTTATCGTGGTGCCGGCAGCGGGACATGGTACTAGCAACATCTCCCCATGGTGCAGTACTTGATTGAACACTGTTTTTGTTGACGTTTTGGGAAAAGAATATTGGATACATTCGAAAAAGTGATTTTCGTCATTATTTTTTTTTTTTGCAATTCCGAGTTGAAAAATAGTGAGGATTAGGCTTAGATAGGCTTTGGACTAGCGGATGGTAAGTAGTACGCGCTTTTAACTCTTTATCTTCCCCCAAATAAGTTAATTTGATAAGTCCGCTGACTACATGCTACGTTGTGCTATCTCACGGCCCTTTGTTTTAAATGACGGGTGTTGACGTTTGTAATTTACCTGCCCCTACCCCCAGCGTTTCGTTGGCGCACTTCCACCCCGAAATACGAGTCCGTTTCCTTATGCGATGGGTGCGCTGCTGCTTTGTTCAAACTGAGAGCGAAAGTGCACCACGACACCTGTTGCAGTGAGGGATGTGGGGAGACGGTGGACTGGCAGGTATTGAGGGAAGTCAGGTCTGATGATGCAGGTCTATTCGTCGTTGTGGTAGACAGGGACATGGGGGCTACTGTGTAACTATTGAGGGAAGTCATGACTGATGATGCAGGTCTATTCGTCGTTGTGGTAGACATGGACAGGGACATGGGGGCTACTGTGTAACTATTGAGGGAAGTCATGTCTGATGATGCAGGTCTATTCGTCGTTGTTGTCAACGACAGGGACACGGGGGCTACTGTGTAACGAGCCGTCACTTAGGCGGACCACGGGTCGTACAGTACATACAGACTGGGGGTTAGAGCCCATTTTATTCAGGGGCGGAACAGACGATTAGAACATAGATGCCTGAGGCTGTCAGCAATAGAGAAACAAGAACGGGTTATAGGAATCAAATGTTTATGGGCAGGGGCAAGGCCGTCTTTAGGCATAGACCGTTGGGCATTTTCCCCAGGGCACACGAGCATACTGGCCCCATGTAAATATGTTTATTTATATATATGATGCATATTTATTTTTTATTCCTTGGGGGGGGGGGGGGGTAAACGCACTCTTTCTTTTCCAAGGGGCCCAACACTTTTTTTTTGCCCAGGGGCCAAAATGGTGTGAAGACGGCTCTGGGCAGGGGGGGGGGATTAGTCAACGCATTATTGAATAGACACATGTAGGCACGTTTAAGCACATGTAGGCACACGCAGGCACATTTAGGCACGTGTAAGCACATATAGGCACAAGTAGGCACGTTTAAGCACATGTAGGCACATTTAGGCACGTGTAAGCACATTTAGGCACGTGTAAGCACATATAGGCACAAGTAGGCACGTTTAAGCACATGTAGGCACATTTAAGCACATGTAGGCACGTATCAGCACATGTAGAAACGTATAAGCACATGAAGCACGTGTAAGCACATGTAAGCACATGAAGGCGCGTTTATAATCTATAACGTGATTGAACAGTTTTACTAAAACATCCAATAACGTATATTTAACGTACTACACTAGGATATGGGTCTTCGCGTTTCATGGTACCCTCATAGCTCTATCTCAGATCTCTCTCTTTCGACTTTCTCTATAAATATGTGTCTTCACATGTGTTCCTGTGCGTTCATAGTGTCATTGGTAGTGTGTGTAATCATAGAAACATTTTAGTATGTGTAATCATATTGTCATTGGTAGTGTGTGTAATCATAGTGTGATTATTAGTGTGTGTAATCATAGTGTCATTGGTAGTGTATGTAATCATTGTGTCACTGTTAGTGTGTGTAATCCTAGTGTCACTGTTAGTGTGTGTAATCATAGTGTCACTGTTAGTGTGTGTAATCATAGTGTCACTGTTAGTGTGTGTAATCATAGTGTCACTGTTAGTGTATGTAATCATAGTGTCACTGTTAGTGTATGTAATCATTGTGTCACTGTTAGTGTGTGTAGTCATAGTGTCACTGTTAATGTGTGTAATCATAGTGTCACTGTTAGTGTGTGTAATCATTGTGATTGTGTCACTGTTAGTGTGTGTAATCATTGTGTCACTGTTAGTGTGTGTAATCCTAGTGTCACTGTTAGTGTGTGTAATCATAGTGTCACTGTTAATGTGTGTAATCATAGTGTCACTGTTAGTGTGTCTAATCATTGTGTCACTGTTAGTGTGTGTAATCATTGTGTCACTGTTAGTGTGTGTAATCATAGTGTCATTGTTAGTGTGTATAATCATAGTGTCACTGTTAGTGTGTGTAATCATAGTGTCACTGTTAGTGTGTGTAATCATTGTGTCACTGTTAATGTGTGTAATCATTGTGTCACTGTTAGTGTGTGTAATCATAGTGTCACTGTTAATGTGTGTAATCATAGTGTCACTGTTAGTGCATGTAGGCACACGCAGGCACATTTAGGCACGTGTAAGCACATATAGGCACAAGTAGGCACGTTTAAGCACATGTAGGCACATTTA
>MUZC01001264.1:47661-68162 GCA_002072015.1 Radix auricularia | reverse complement strand
CATACCACACACCCCCATCCACACCACACACTCCCATCCACACCACACACTCCCATCCACACTACACACTCCCATCCACACCACACACTCCCATCCACACCACACACTCCCATCTACACCACACACTCCCATCCATACCACACACTCCCATCCACACCACACACTCCCATCCACACCACACACTCCCATCCATACCACACACTCCCATCCACACCACACACTCCCATCTACACCACCCACTCCCATCCGCACCACTAATTTACCCAACTTCACACTCGTCGCCAACAATCCAACTCATCCAATAAATGTTGATGACATCAGCAAAAAAACCCGGGCTCCGTTTATTGAGTGCCTGATTGGCGTGGATAAATCAATAAATCGAAAAAAGCAAATATCTTGAATTAATTTTATTATCCACGATTTTGAGCTCACGCCGGTCTATGATGAAAATAAAATTATAGATACAAATATTTTAAAAAAAGTTTTTAAGATACCACGTTTTGTGAACTAAAAAGAAGAAAATAAATTTTTTCTTGGGCTCTGTTGGAACTTCCCTTCCCCTGGGCTGAGCCAGAACTGTTTTGTTGGATGCACATTGTGGACATTTTGTACATACACACTCTTGCACAGCAAAAAATTTTCGAACTAAAAACGTGGGGGGCATTCGGCTGAAATTTGGTCTATTAATGCTATTACATTAAACTTTTCAGTTTCAAATTCCTCCACAGTCTATATATGATACTTCATTTAATTTCAGCCGAATGCGCCCCACGTTTTTAGTTCGAAAATATTTTGGTGTGTAAGAGTGTGTATGTACAAAATGTCCACAATGTGCATCCAACAAAACAGTTCTGGCTCAGCCCAGGGGAAGGGAAGTTCCAACAGAGCCCAAGAAAAAATTTATTTTCTTCTTTTTAGTTCACAAAACGTGGTATCTTAAAAACTTTTTTAAAAATATTTTTATTTTATACTTTTTAGTTCAAATGAAAAACGTGGTGTTTTAAAAAGCTTTTTTATATATATATTATTTATTTGTTCATGTTTGAAATTAACGGTCATACATTTTTCAAATTTCAAGAAATTTTGAGAAAATTACCAAACTTAACGAAACATTTTCCGGAAAACACAAGAAATCATTGACATTTGATTAGTTATTCCATATAAGGAAAAATAGAATTTAATTCTACTATAATTAAGTAGAATTGAGTACTATAATTAATGAAATATTAAATTGTCATGTGAATCAAGTATGCATGCAAAATTTCATCAAAATTGGATGATCAGAAGTGGTTCAAATGACATTTGATTAGTTATTCCATATAAGGAAAAATAGAATTTAATTCTACTATAATTAAGTAGAATTGAGTACTATAATTAATGAAATATTAAATTGTCATGTGAATCAAGTATGCATGCAAAATTTCATCAAAATTGGATGATCAGAAGTGGTTCAAAAAAGGAATTCAATTTTTGCCCCGGTTCAAATGACATTTGATGAGTTATTCCATATAAGGAAAAATAGAATTTAATTCTACTATAATTAAGTAGAATTGAGTACTATAATTAATGAAATATTTAATTGTCATGTGAATCAAGTATGCATGCAAAATTTCATCAAAATTGGATGATCAGAAGTGGTTCAAAAAAGGAATTCAATTTTTGCCCCGGAAAGACAAACATCCAGACAAGAAAGCAAACTAAGAAAAACGTGGTAAAATGGACGTTATTGTAACGTTGATAACAACAATTTTATTTTTTAAAATTTATTTATTTTCTTTTTTTTTTCCTGAATAGGATTTATGGGTTGCAAACACAACGACACAACCAGTGGCGTAGGTAGAGATTAGGGGGCACGGGGACTTGGCTTCTTGGGGGGCCCCATCATCTTGACCTAGGGCGTAATATATACTTTTAATGTAAAAAATCTTTCAGAAACTTCTTTGTGGTCCCCTCCACCTATTAGGGGCCCTGAGGAGGGACTTTCAAAATTTAGACCCCCCCTCCCTAGCTACGCCACTTGACACTAAGTTATTTCGGTTAAATCTAATGTGTTTACGATAAAATGCCCAGAGTGAAGATATTTTACGATCTCCCCCACTCCCCACATATTTCGTCTGCCCAGTTACAATGTTGCACTACGGCGTTACAGTCGGTCACCACTGAATACCACTTGGACAGCTCCCGGCACCCCCATGTTAGGGATAAAATCCCGGCACCGCCATGTTAGGGACAAAATCCCGGCACCTCCATGTTAGGGACAAAATCCCGGCATCCTCATATTCCGGACAACTCCCCGATAACCCCATGTTCCAGACAACTTCCCGGCAACCCCATATTCCGGACCACATCCCGGCATCCTCATATTCCGGACAACATCGCGACAACCCCATGTTCCAGACATCCCAACAAACCCATGTTCCAGACATCCCAACAAACCCATGTTCCGGACAACATCCCGGCAGCCCCATATTTCGGACAACATCCCGGCAGCCCCATGTTTCGGACCACATCCCGGCAGCCCCACATTCTGGACAACATCCCGGCAGCCCTATGTTCTAGACAACATCCACACTAATCCACACCGTTAAGTATTTTAATTAAAATTCCTACTGGAAGCTCGGCTGACGTAGAAAATCTCCATTAACTGAAATTCGACAATCTATTTAGACACGGAACAACATGGACTCACAAATTGAACCGGTGAAACATTTTAATGGCATCTATAGCTGGGTGTACACCGGTTGAAAAATTAAACGTTGACGTTATTTAGTTTATCATCTTCCGACAATTGCAAGAAAGCACCGCCCAAGCGTTGATAGACTTGAAACCATAGCGAACAATTTAGAAGGAAAATTTAGCAAACAAGGTAGAAGAGAAACTGGAGGAAAATGCCGCATCAAGTGCCAAGTTTCACGCACAATAAGGTCGCGAACTTCCTAGAAAATAAGGACATGACATTGAATAAAATATCAAAACATTGACAGTAAGGAGACGACATTGAACAAAATGTCAAACTTCAGTGACAGTAAGGAGACGACATTGAATAAAAAGTCAAATTTCAATGTCAGTCAACTTCCACAGACTAATAATAATAATAATAATAATTTTTAAAAAGGAGAACTTACTGATTCACCCAACCTCCCCAACCCCNCCCCCCACAAACCTCACCATCACAAGACTCCGAAAAAGCATTCCCAGAATCTGATTCGCTGATTCCTTAGTTTTGTTATGTGTGTTCCTCATACTTCCATACGTCGAACCACGTATATCTCTAATCCACAATACGACACAAATCATTACATTAGCGGGTCCGCTGGATGACTCATCCAACGCGTCCTCAAAAACAAAGAGGAAAAAATAGGTTTTTAAAAAAATGTCCGTGCGTTATGTCCGCACGCGAGGTAAGCTATTTTCTCTCGCCCGCCCGCTCTCTTTCTCACTAGTCAGATCTGTCCTAGATGTGGACAGTATCGATTATCATTAGTACCCGCGCGTGTGATCGATGCGGCAGTTTAAAGCATTCAACAACACCGTGACGTCATGTGTTGTGGGGTAGTCGGGTACTGACATTTAAATCTGAATGTGGTCGGTTCCCATAGGCTCCACCCAAAGTTAAGACGGGAGTTGTTCCAATTTGCCAATTTACCTTGGTGTTGTCCCATTTAAGATATTTGTTTCCCTGATTTAGTTAGCTGTTGCCCCCCCCCCCTGAAATATTTGTTTCCCCGATTTAGTTAGCTGTTGCCCCAGAGGAGATATGTGTTTTCCCGATTTAGTTAGCTGTTGCCCCAGATGAGATATGTGTTTTCCCGATTTAGTTAGCTGTTGCCCCAGATGAGATATGTGTTTCCCTGATTTAGTTAGCTGTTGCCCCATATGAGATATTTGTTTTCCCTGATTTAGTTAGCTGTTGCCCCATATGAGATATTTGTTTCCTTGATTTAGTTAGCTGTTGCCCCAAATGAGATATTTGTTTCCCCGATTTAGTTAGCTGTTGCCCCATATGAGATATTTGTTTCCCCGATTTAGTTAGCTGTTGCCCCAAATGAGATATTTGTTTCCCCGCTTTAGTTAGATGTTGCCTCAAATGTGATGTTTGTTTCCCCGATTTAGTTAGCTGTTGCCCCAGATGAGATATTTTCCCAAAATTTTGTAAGGTGTTGCAACATTCGGATGAAATGGCACTACTTTAGGTTTTTGTTGCCCCCAAGGAAAAGATTTAATTGTTTTAGGCATCTGTTGCCTCATTGACACAGATGGTGCCCCAATAAAGGTAGGTGTTCCCTTATCTAAACTCCCAAAGTATATGTGGGGGTGGGGCTGTATATTTATAAATATAGGCTAGAAAAAAAACTTGAAGTAATGTAGCACTTTCAAAGAAATGCAGTGGCGTGGAAGGGAGTACCTGAGAGGGTAGGCACCCCGAGGTTGCACTTTTTCTCCACTGACAGTTTAACAGGCCAAAAGTGTTTGCTTGTTATTATTATTTACCTGATTGCGAGGGAAGGGGTCTGGCGAAATGCTAGAGTAGCCCCTAGAAAGCGTTTCTTAAAATGCAAGTCTAAAATCAAATTTCATTCCTAATCGCCTGCATGGCTGCTATTTGGGGACGAAGATTAATCTAAGTGGGGAACCCTTGATCAACAAATGCTTGTGTCACCAATATCGTATCGATCAAATATCGCATTCTGCCGTCGAGCGTCGGACTCGATACCAGTTTCCCCCCACACCGCTACCTTGACCCTGGGTCTATTTTTGCTGATGAGGCTGGATGCCTACCCGAGGGTTCCGCCGCTGTCCTGCTATTCGCTGAGGGATTAGGCGAGCGAGCAAATTATTGAGATAGTTTGGACGTTTCCATGAACGTTAGGAGACTTACCGTATCAGGAAACAGTGCCTCGTGTGTGGATGTGCAGTCATACGCTTTGTTGTGGTGGGGACTGTGTGTGGCATTTTTGTACAGTGGAGCTTACGTCGCGGGGACGTGGTTGGTTGTGGTATGGAGGAGCTGGTCTATGGCGGTGTTCAGATCGTTTGTGGAAGTGTTAGGCTGTTGGGTTGCGAGGCGAGGTAGTGTCAGGTAGTATGTGGCATGTTGCTTTTTTTTTTTTTTTAGATGGTCTGTGGTGGTTGTGTGGAGGCGGTTGTTTGGTTTTGTTTGAGTGCAGTCATGCGACGAATCGGTTCAACACGAACACAGGTTAAGAATGGATCAACACACTCTTAACCAATCTGGTCGTTGCGATCTATAGACCGCGCGAAATTTGGCCAGAGGCGTCACCTCCAGGGCTAAAGTTTGGAACATATCTCAGGTCGGCGACGTTAAGTCATACTATTATGTCATAAGTTTATCTCGGTGATTGCTAGTTGGCGTTTGTTTCAACCAGGTGGTTGTTAGTTGATAATTAATCCGTTTGTTTCAACCAGGTGGTTGTTAGTTGATAATTAATTCGTTTGTTTCAACCAGGTGGTTGTTAGTTGATAATTAATCCGTTTGTTTCAACCAGGTGGTTGTTAGTTGATAATTAATCCGTTTGTTTCAAACAATAAAACTATAAAATTATTTGTGTATTGTATGTTCGTTGATAAAGGCTCTTTGCCGAAACGTTCGCTGTTTTGTTACGTCCGGTCAGGCTAACCCTTACCTTGTTTACGTCTTTTCCATTTAATTTTGTACATTTGTCCGCGGGAGTGTCCACATTTTTCCGGGCTATGTATACCTCCAAGTTCAGTACCGTTTCCGCTAATGTTCCGGAAAGTTCCTCATATCCCAACATTCAAATTGTGAATAGAATGAACTCAGCTACACTGCATTCAGTTCTCTCCTGTCGGCGGATCCGTCCATGCTCATTCGTGTGAAAACAAATTCAATTCATAAAAGCATATCGCTCTTAACAATAATATAATAATTTGGTAATTTATCTATAGCGCAAGGAGATGGGCTCATAAAAGTAACACATATTTATTAATGCATTCTATGTAAAACATTTATATGCTTACTACAAAATAACAAAAGAAAATGGAAAAAATGAATGACATTACGGTGCTCATAATCCAATTAATCATTTAGGGAAACTTTGGATTGTTGTTTAATTGATTTGTAAAGTACAGTTTCACAAGATGTGTTTTTAATGCAGTCTTGAAGACCTTAGTAGTTGGAAAACTGTGACTGTGTAATGGCTTAGAATTCCATTGTTTGTGGGCACAAAGAGAGACAGACCTTTCTCAAAGAGAATACTTGTGTCTGCAGAACAGCGTTGTTGACGAGTGAGCGAGTAGACAGGAAGAAGTTCCGTAAGATAGAAAGGGCATGAGTCAGAAAGCAAGTGGTGGTACAGCGCGAAGACAAAACAGCTAGTTATAACGCTAGTCAATCAGCACCAACATGGACGCAGCTAATCCTGACACCATAGTTTTTACCTAAAAAACTGGCTAAATCGCTAACAGTAAAATGAATTATAACAAACTTGCTCGGACTCTCACCCCTTTAAAGAACAATATTAAACCAATAAGATGCGGTCCTTATAAGGTCAACGATCTAACAGCCCAAGTAACATTCCCTAACCCCTATGACCGTCCTTGCCACAATAACAGCCCCTGCAGCATCTCTAACCCATATGACCGTCCTTGCCACAATAACAGCCCCTGCAGCATCTCTAACCCCTATGACCGCCCTTGCCACAATAACAGCCCCTGCAGCATCTCTAACCCCTATGACCGTCCTTGCCACAATAACAGCCCCTGCAGCAACTCTGACCCATATGACCGTCCTTGCCACAATAACAGCCCCTGCAGCATCTCTAACCCCTATGACCGTCCTTGCCACAATAACAGCCCCTGCAGCAACTCTGACCCATATGGCCGTCCTTGCCACAATAACAGCCCCTGCAGCAACTCTGACCCCTATGACCGTCCTTGCCACAATAACAGCCCCTGCAGCAACTCTGACCCATATGACCGTCCTCGCCACAATAACAGCCCCTGTAAAAGTCCCAGCCACAGGTAATTCCCGAGTTAAATGGTCTTCCCCATCAACATATCTACCCCAATAAGGGCCGCCGCTACCGCCCTCTTTCCCTGTAACAGCCAACAAATCTTTCAAATCCCACCACCCACGCCATGTCTAGCCATTCCCCCTTTCATCTCTTAACTCAATCAAGCAGATTGCTTTGAAGCCACGATCGGCTCTCTAATGTGCTCGTGTTTGTAGCTTTTTTTTCTTCTTTTTTTTTTCTGCAACGGGATTTCTGCTGACATCGAGAGTAGGAGGAGGGCTAGTGATCCACGAAACCATCACTTCATTCTCTGCGTGTCCTTTCAGATTTTTTTTTTCTGCGAGGGTATTTTCTTAGTTCAAGCCCTTACACCATCTTTTACATGCTGTGGAGTTTTCACTCTGCATCTTCCGCCCAACTAGAAGCATCTCATGAATTGCAGAGCCACTTTGCGTTTTTTATTCCCCTGGTTTACGATTTGACCATTGAAATATATTTTTGTTTGTTTGTTTTTCAAATCTAAATAACACCAAGTGTCAATTTGTATCTTTAAAGGGGCTGCACTCGCTCTCACAGTCCCGTCTGAAAACTGTCACTGTGAATGGGCAGACTTCAATTCTTCCGGAATGCGCTTTTTTGAACTGATTGCTTCTATGTGATTGCTTCTATGTGATTGTTTCTATGTGATTGGTTCTATGTGATTGGTTCTATGTGATTGCTTCTATGTGATTGCTTCTATGTGATTGGTTCTATGTGATTGCTTCTGTGTGATTGCTTCTATGTGATTGCTTCTATGTGATTGCTTCTATGTGATTGCTTCTGTGTGATTGCTTCTATGTGGCTAATGATCGGTTCACCCAACTATCAAAATTTCTCTATCTTGGATTAAGATCGAAGCCTTAGACTTCGCTATTATGGTGGTGGTTCGGGGGAACCCACGGGGTTTCAAGGAGTACATGGAATATACTGTAGCTGAGCGTCCTGCCCGAGACGTGAGCGAAAGCATTGCCTTGCACTTCCCACGAGTGCTCTTCGTTCGTTCACTGTAAGAGCGGTCTCTTTGAATTGGGATGTTGGTGAGATTATTAAAACCTGCTCCGAACCCGACGTTTTGAACTGACAAGTCGGTCAATCCATGGGGATTAATCGGGGCTCGGGGTTATGATAGTGAGATGGGGAGAAATGTATTTGAGCAGTTGTGGGTCGGGGGATTGATGGGTGCTACCTAACAAATAATATCCAGTGACTGATCCGCGGAAATAAAAAAAAAGTTTTTTGTGTGTCCTGGGTATAATGGTCTGTTTTCGTATCATTACTTCTCGCGGAATTTGTGTGATTGTAAACCTCGTCAAGGCGAGCCCTCGATAAAACCCCCGGGCTGTATTTGCAGCGACGTCATCAAATGTCGTCTCGCCAAGACAGGGATAATTGAATGTGCCGAGGACAGTTTGTTTTCTTTATATAATTAAACCGTGTACGGGTATATAGATACAGTACAAGGCACATACAAGTCGGGGTATATTATAGTTACAGTACACGGCTCATACAAGTCGGGGTATATTATGTGCACAGTACACGGCTCATACAAGTCGGGGTATATTATGTGCACAGTACACAGCTCATACAAGTCGGGGTATATTATAGGCACAGTACACGGCTCATACAAGTCGGGGTATATTATAGGCACAGTACACGGCTCATACAAGTCGGGGTATATAGAGACAGTAAACGGCTCATACAAGTCGGGGTATATTATAGACACAGTACACGGCTCATACAAGTCGGGGTATATTATAGGCACAGTACAAGGCCCATACAAGTCGGGGTATATTATAGACACAGTACACGGCTCATACAAGTCGGGGTATATAGACACAGTACACGGCTCATACAAGTCGGGGTATATAGATACAGTAAACGGCTCATACAAGTCGGGGTATATTATAGACACAGTACAAGGCCCATACAAGTCGGGGTATATTATAGGCACAGTACAAGGCCCATACAAGCCGGGGTATATAGATACAGTACAAGGCCCATACAAGTCGGGGTATATTATAGATACAGGACAAAGCCCATACAAGTCGGGGTATATAGATACAGTACAAGGCCCATACAAATCGGGGTATATTATAGGCACAGTACAAGGCCCATACAAGCCGGGGTATGTAGATACAGTACACGGCTCATACAAGTCGGGGTATATAGATACAGTACAAGGCCCATACAAGCCGGGGTATATTATAGGCACAGTACAAGGCCCATACAAGTCGGGGTATATTATAGGCACAGTACAAGGCCCATACAAGTCGGGGTATATTATAGATACAGTACAAGGCCCATACAAGTCGGGGTATATTATAGATACAGTACACCGCTCATACAAGTCGGGGTATATAGATACAGTACACGGCTCATACAAGTCGGGGTATATAGATACAGTACACGGCTCATACAAGTCGGGGTATATAGACACAGTACACGGCTCATACAAGTCGGGGTATATTATAGGCACAGTACAAGGCCCATACAAGTAGGGGTATATAGACACAGTACACGGCTCATACAAGTCGGGGTATATTATAGGCACAGTACAAGGCCCATACAAGCCGGGGTATATAGATACAGTACAAAGCCCATACAAGTCGGGGTATATAGACACAGTACACGGCCCATACAAGTCGGGGTATATAGATACAGTACACGGCCCATACAAGTCGGGGTATATAGACACAGTACACGGCCCATACAAGTCGGGGTATATAGACACAGTACACGGCCCATACAAGTCGGGGTATATTATAGACACAGTACACGGCCCATACAAGTCGGGGTATATTATAGACACAGTACACGGCCCATACAAGTCGGGGTATATTATAGACACAGTACACAGCTGATACCATTCATGGTATACAGACACAGTACAAAGCTGATACCAATCGGGGTATATAGACACTACACAGCTTGTCCATGTCCGGTAATATAGACACAAAATACGGCCCAAGTCTGGATATATAGACACAAAATACGGCCCAAGTCTGGGTATATAGACACAAAAATACGGCCCAAGTCTGGATATATAGACACAAAAATACGGCCCAAGTCTGGGTATATAGACACAAAATACGGCCCAAGTCTGGGTATATAGACACAGTGCACGGATGGTACAAGTTTAGGTATATAGGCAAAACACGCCTAACGAGTGTGTGGTGGAGTGATCTAATGTAATGTATTCAAAGGAAAACTTTAATCCTCTGTTGTTTCTCTAACTCTGTTACATCCATAAAGGGAAACTATGACTCTCGCTGTCCCAGCGGACAGTACTCAGATTCTGACACCTTTTTTTCCCCCCACACCGCTGGGTGAGGGGGGAAGTCGGTGGGATGAACGGTGAATAGAGCGTCGAAAAATAAAACTGAAATCTCACCTTGGTTTGCCCCCCGCCCATCCTACCCCCTCCACCCGTGTCCTTGATGAGCAGTCAATATATCGATATTAACCCCCCCCCCATCTCACACATCGAACTACCACGCTCCCCAAGTCGGTCACGTCCACTGTTAAAAGGTCATTTACCGAGTTGAAGCGAGATGAAATTACGAGTGTCGAGGATGGCTAGTTTGTCGTGTTTGCCCAACAATTTATCCGTCGCCTTTAAGAGGGGAAACGGCCAAGGGAAAATGACGTGTGGAGGAGCCAAATGGTATTGGCTACAATTTACCGCTAAGGTTTTTACCAACGACGAGCCGCCTCGTGTAGTACCAGAACTGAAAATGGGTTTGACGCGGGCGGCGCTGCGAGTGAGGTAGGGAGGGAGGGGTGAAGTAGAAACTGTAACCCCGTGGAATGGAAGATTTTCTCTCATTCTCTCCTTCGTCTTGTTTAGGTGTGAAGAGCGTTGACACGAGTCCCAAGCCCTCGCCGGCCCCTCGTGGATTTCCATGGCATCAAGCTCGAGTGTCGTGAGTCACAGCTGAGACGCCTGGAGTTGAGGTCCAGAATTACTGACGTCAGTAACCGCTTATCATCTGAGCGACATGATAAGTCTGAACAGTATCATGAGCAGCAGCACGGCCGTCTCGGAGAATGTGTATCCGCTTCTCTACTCGCTGTCACCCCACGTGTCATCCGACCTCGTGATCGTGGACAAACGCATCTCGGGCGAGGAGCGGACGAGGGCCGAGGCTATGGATGAACGTGAATCCGGTTCGGAGTCGGCGCCGGCAGCAGTAGCAGGGGACGCAGCCTCGTCTGTGGTCCTTCTGTCAGACTATGACAAGCGCAACGTCCAGCTGACCACCGGCTACATTATCACTAGCGGTCTTGTTAAAGCCCTGCCAGCGTCCAGCACCGCAGACGACTCGGTTGTCCTTGTTGTGGCCGCTACCCAGAGCTCCACGCGCCCGCTGTATTTGTGCAGCACCACCTGCAGCAGCCTAGGACTCAGCAGCAATACTCAAAATACCACCAACAGCAGCAACACCACCAACTGCAGCAACAGCGGCGGTATCGCGCACGTCCACCCCACCGGCACAAACCAAACGATAAACAGCTCCAATGACATCAGCAGCAACAGTGGTCACGCGTGCTTCTCGCCGCAACAGGATACGCCGGTTGTATGGCCAGTTCCTTTTGCCAGGTCCGAGAAATGTCCCTTGTCGTCTACGCTGGCAGCGTCGTCGTGTCTTCGCCAGCCGATCAGCAGCTGTACCGAAGCGACAACCACGACCACCGGTCTTCGTGTCAGTCTTTCAGCTTCCCGAGGCAGCTTTGTCGGCGATGCTGGGGAATCCCCCTACGGAGCACCGCCTATACGTAAACCGCCGCAGAAACAGAACACTTTGAATTCGGGGATTTCGCAGCAATTGTTCAACGCCGATAATTTTAGAAACGGAAATTTCCATTATGGAAATAGTGTAAATATCGGAAGTGCCAGACCGTCTTTCTCAAGCCAAGGAAATCCATTATTAAGAAATGCCAACAACAATCGGGTTTATCCTGAAATCGGAAGAAAATGGGCAGCATCAAACAGCAGCAGTGGGATGGGGGATCCCCCGCCTCCTACTTCCAAGAAACCACCGTCTTTCACAGAGCTCGCCCTTGGAGTAGCACATTCCTCAGGGGTGAGTCGATCAGGGTCTACTGACCCACCTGACGTATCCCACCCGAGAAACACCTTGTCAACCGCAGTTAAGCCGGAGGTCGGCGACCTTGAAGGGAACTCTCCAGACACCGAAACCTTTCAGCAGCACGCGCGCTCGGAGTCGGCCCCCAAGTTCCGGGTCTCCGCTGCGGACGAGTGTTCGACCCACTCTACCAGCTCCACGCTGTCGCCGCCTTCGTCCTCGCCCCTGACAGTGCATGCGGACGATGTGGACGATGTAGAAATGGCCGCAACGACATCAGAAAGTTCGCCGTGGGGCGAGGGGCCGGTGAAGACCGCCGGTGCTCCGGAGCAAGAGACAGAGAAGCTTCAAGTACAGCAACTGGAAGTCGGCAATGTGGATACTGGCCGCCGACTGAGGTTGAGGAATCTAAGGTAAGGCAAACATTAGCATCACAATCATATGTCTGTCTGTCACTATATACATAATAATCATGTGTCTGAACGCCTTATTGTCTGTCACGAGACATACCGGAATCTTTCATCTGTCTGTCTCGGCGTGCAGTCCATCCATTGTCTAAACGTATGTCTTTCTTTCTCTACTTACATATATAACTCTATTACAAGAGAGTAGTTCTCATGGACTTATTTTTAGAATAGATTGAGGAGCCTGTCATATGTTGACAGAATAGATTGAGGAGCCCTGGCATGTGTTGTCAGAATAGATTGAGGAGCCCTGTCAATTGTTGTCAGAGTATATTGAGGAGCCCTGTCATGTGTTGTCAGAATATATTGAGGAGCCCTGTCATGTGTTGTCAGAATAGATTGAGGAGCCCTGGCATGTGTTGTCAGAATAGATTGAGGAGCCCTGTCATGTGTTGTCAGAATACATTGAGGAGCCCTGTCATGTGTTGTCAGAATAGATTGAGGAGCCCTGTCATGTGTTGTCTGAATAGATAAGAGAGTAGTTCCCTGTATAGCTAACGTGTCGCCATGTTTCACCAAGACGTTCTGTCAGTTCCATCAATATTTCAGACATTGCTACATGAAGCTTGTATTCTGCCAATGTCTTCACAGCCTCAACCTTGACACCACATATGCATTACAACCTCAGCAGCCGCCAACAACCTTCTCCCCCGCCCCACCTCAACCTACCTCTCCCACCACACGCCAAACGAAACAAAACAATAAAGTAAATACAGTGGTACCTCGAGATACGAAATTAATCCTTTCCGTGGTGGCTTTCGTAACTTGGATTGCTCTTATGTCGAACTAAATTTTACATGTAAAATACCTAAACCGTTCCAAGACTGATCGAAACAACAGCAAAAAACTGAAAATATCATGGGAAACTAGAGAATAACAAAGTAGGATTCTTCAATCCTTAAAAACATACAATATCAATCTATTAAATAATGGAAAAACGATGAAGACAGAATACAATAAATGAAAACCCTTACTTTTCAAGTGTTGCTCTTTTGCGTAGTGTCGGAGGAGGTGGTAGGGGAGGAGAACGGATGGCAGAAAACATTCGACACTACGTACGAGACTTTATAATAAAAATAAAATGTAAAAACCTTGCATGAATCAATGCGAAATAACCACTTACATTTAGTACAACTCTAAACTAAACATACGCAACATAAAACTTAAACTTAGCTCTATGCTCAAAAAAATTTTCGTTTCAAACAATTTAAAAATATGACATGGCAGATTGCCCTGTTTTAGGCATCTGTTGCCTCATTGACATAGATGGTGCCCCAATAGAGGTAGGTGTTCCCTTATCTAAACTCTAAAAGTATATGTGGGGGTGGGGCTATATATAGTCTAGGAAAAAAACTTGAAGTAATGTAGCACTTTCAAAGAAATGCAGTGGCGTGGAAGGGAGTACCTGAGAGGGTAGGCACCCCGAGGTTGCACTTTTTCTCCACTGACAGTTTAACAGGCCCAAAGTGTTTACTTGTTATTATTATTTACCTGATTGCGTGGGAAAGGGTCTGGCGAAATGCTTGAGTAGCCCCTAGAAAGCGTTACTTAAAATGCGAGTCTAAAATCAAATTTCCTTCCTAATCGCCTGCATGGCTGCTATCTTAAAAATTCTTTTTCGCATTTTATTTTATTTGCGTCGCTTCCGCCAACATGTTAGCTTACTAATTGTCACAGCAATATATTGATCCTCGGACGCCTGTCTTTGCAATGTTTCTGAGATAAGTCCTGTAAATGTCAATTAACTGCCCAACAACACCAGCTGTTTGAACTCTATCGGGGTGGTCCTTAACTGACAAATAGGAGAGCAGAACTATTGGTGGCGAGTTGAATGAAGTCACGTGATGTCCAGTGTTGTTAGCTGCGCGTTTTCAGTATCTTGGATCTTTTTCATATCTTTGAAACAACATTTTATTCGCTTGGCCGTAAGTATCTTGAATTTTTCGTAACTTGAAGCTTTCTATCTCAAGGTACATAATATGTGTATATATTTAATCTGTATATTATAAGAATCAACAAAACTATCTATGAAGCGCTAAACTAACAGTTGTCTATGGCAAAACTATGTTGACATCAGTGAATATGTTATATAATAGTTACCTACCAATTTAAGAATGTAAACTGAAGTCATTGGTTACCATGACATCATGTGATAGATGCCGTCTCCATGACAATTCTAATAACAACAACAATTGATCTCTCTCTGTAACGACAATGAATGGCTGTGATGTGTTAATGAGTGACTTTTTTTACTTTACACATCACGTGGATACACACTTTGTGTTCGGTCTTCCCAAGCTGTAATAATAGTTTGAGAACTTATCTAGCGCTAGCAGCTGGGCTCACAGCGCTTTATTACATAACGGTTGCAACATAAATATTTCTACATGCATTCAATTTAAAACATTTCTATCCTAATCAAATAAAACTTATAACGATTTGACTTAGACAAGTTTATTGTTAATTTGGAAAGTCCAGTTTAAAAATATGTTTTTATTTCTGTCTTTAAGGCCTCAGCGGTAGGAATACTACGATTGTGTAATGAAAATACCAAAGATATTGTGCGAAATGTTTCAGTGGGGGTGTTAGGAACAGAGAGAAGAATACGTTTTTAAACAATTGTTTTGAATGTAAAGTTAACAAATTCTATTTCAATCCCATTATACATTGTTCCAACTTTGTCCTAAAGTATCAGTTACACAGAAAACGTAAATAGGACTTTAGGGAAACGGGTCATTGTCATGACACATGTTGATTGATATTCAAGTTTGAAAAAAAATGCCTTTTACATGGGGTCAAACAAGAAGAGGTCACACCGTACAACCTCATGAAGTCATTTTTATTGTGTACAACCTCACAGCTGCCACTATGCCATACACGTGATGCAGGAGTACGCGGTGACCCCTTGGCCAACCTCCATTCCACGCCCCCATGGCTCACGTGAACAGCGAAGATTTAGACCGACCTTGACCGACACGGAGTCCAGGAGTGGGAACGCAGCGATCCACGGGGGGGGGNGGGGGGGGGGGGGGCAATCCACTTTGTATCATCCGATCTACAAAAGGATTAACTGTCCAATATAATTATTTACTCCAGGGGACTCAAACTCGGCACGTGCCATTTCATCACTTAAGACATTATCAAGACCAGCCCCCCCCCCTACACACACACCTTTTTCCCCCTTAATCCCTTAACCTTTTACTAATACATTTTGTTTTTAAAATATATTTTTTTAAATAAAAATTTTATTACGCGCAAATATTAAAACACTGTTTTATTACCTACAGTTGTAGTTATATGCTTAAATCGGATTTTATTTTAATTAGTATGTTAGGCGCATCAAATTGACAAAATATATTTCAAGAATAAATTTCAGGATTTGTATTTTTCTTAAACCAGCTTACATGCGGGCCACAAAGTCCACATGTTGGGTCGCATGCGGGTCGCTTGTGTTAGACCCATGATTTACTCGCTGGCCCGCGATTTGTCATTGACAACGATGACCTCATCAACGCCCCCTCACCCACCCCCGGTCTCGCTAGCCGCTAAGACACACTCTCGTCTTCATTATTTCCCCATCCGGCCCATCCATGTATGACATGAAAAGGTACCGCCTTGACAAAACCCCCACCCTTTAGTCTATAACAGAAAGGTGCCGCCTTGGGCCTTGGCAAAACCCCCACCCTTTAGTCTATAACAGAAAGGTGCCGCCTTGGCAAAAACCCCACCCTTTTAGTCTAATATAGAAAGGTGCTGTCTTTTCAACCCTTAGTAATTCACAGAATGATGCCGCCTATATTTGACCTTCCTCCCATACCACCTACAACCCCCCCCCCCCCATGCAGACACAAACCTCTTCCATAATTGTCCAGCCTTGCACACAGTGCCTTCTGTCCCACCCCTCTGCTTCACCCTCCCTACCCATCACCTGTCATTTATTGTGGGTCATACAGAAACAACGTCCAGTGTGACAGCCGCACGTTCTGTGACAGGTCACGTGTCCCATGTCCAGATATGTCACCGGGGCAGTAAGTCGTCCAGTCAATCCCTGCTGACCGCTCGTCCCATTCCATCTGGGCGAATTGTCTGGCGGCATGTCCAAAAAGCCGTCCAAGCCTACTGGCAAGTCAACTATTTATAGCGCTGACGACACGGCACGCGGTGTGAGCTGTCTTTACGACCTGGGGGGGTGAGAAAGAATGAGCAACGGATTGAGCCAGACAAAGCGTAAGTAGAAAGAGAAGAGCGGGATGTAGAAAGAGAGAGTGGGATGTAGAAAGAGAGAGTGGGATGTAGAAAGAAAGAGCGGGATGTAGAAAGAGAGAGTGGGATGTAGAAAGGGAGAGCGGCTTGTTCCCACTCTTATAGACAAGTGTAATTCTAATGTAAATTTAATTTAAAATACTTGTCTTTTCTTGATACAGTTGAAGAAATTATTTCTATAGTCTATAGAACGATGTTTAATTTTTGTAAAAGTAATTTTTTAATAGAATAATTCTAGTCATCTAAAGCATTATTACTAATATTATACATATATGATTCTTTAGAAATCATGATAAACAAAAGCACAAGACGCGGGCAAACAAGCATTACGAATGACTCTCGCTAGGGTCGACCAATCACAGTTTATGGTTGGCAAATAAGGGTTATGCAGTGGGGGAGGGGGATTCTCAACCTCAATGCGCATATCTCAAGACCAAAAATGCGTCAGCGATCTCCCCCCCCCCAACGTTTACTCCCGTTTCTGCGTTTCTCCAGACTTGATTGCACGATAACTAAAATCTCAACAGCCCATTTAAGAAGTAAGCTTTAGTGGAAATTCTCTTTTTGATTCCTGCGCAATATTTTAATAAAAACCCTCTCGCTGGAACCGACATGACACCAGATTTGTTTCCCTTGCAAACCGTGGCGCTGACTTGAAATCTCATGAGCATATTTATTTATTAGTATACAATCGAAATATGTTACTGTCCTCAATATCTCCCACCACGCACCATTCTTGCCCCTCCTCCTCTATCACGGTTATTACTCTTTTCGTTCAAAAAAGGAATGCGCTATTTTATTTTGAGAATCCCTGATCATTCTTTTCTTCACCTACGTATTACTTTAATATTACTTCGAGTAGTGTAATTCATGCCCAATACAAACCAAGAAGCCTAAATATCCGCCACATGGGGGCCCATAATCAATGCCAAGCTGGTAGGTCAAATGCGCCCCCCCCCCCTTGCCATCGGCTGTTATCAAGATGTGATGAATGTTCCGGAATAAATCACACAGGGACCTGACTTTTTGCTGTACACATGGTGGGACAACTCATGTCTTCCATGTTGCAGAGTTGCGTCTTGTCGGATCACGTGGGTGGGGGTCGTCTGGTGCACCATTGGCTGATGTCAATGTGTGCCTCTTAGTAGTGATTGTTTGGTGCTAACATGGTACTTGGACATGCTTTAATCGTTTCAAAATTTGGGGTGCATGAGGTGCAATGCTTTGTGTATTACAATGCCGGGAATTTCAAAGTTTCGGGGTGAAGTGGTGGCGCTAGTGAGTGGGGGGGGGATGAAGAACAGCCTAATGATGCGCATTCTTGTCCCGTTTTCACTAATAATAATGAGAGGGGATGGTTTGACTCAATGACGTTATAGCAAGGGTTGTGGCTGTATGGTGTGTGCCCAAACTGTTTGAAGCTTCCCTTTCACCGAGACACACTGGAGGCAAATGGCACAAAGGAAGGCTTATATGTTTATTAGATGGAGAGATGATATAGAGAAATATCTACAGCACTTGGGCATCCAATCTGGGAGAAGAAATCCATTGGTTAGGCCTGAGTGGAAGGTTCTAGTGAGGCAGGCTAAAGTCCTACATGCGGAGGCGTCACTAAGGTTGGTGTCACCCGTTGCTGAAGCTCCCCTTGTCACCCCCCCTCATAACTTAAGGGGTCGTCTATAAATGACGTCACGTGATTTCGGCCCATTTTTACCCTCCTTCCCCCCTCGTCAAACTTCGTTTAAAAAAACGTATGAACGCATTGTTGGTCTCGATGACCCCCCCCCCCCGCCACCCCCTCTGCACAACCTTTTCTTGCCAGCTGATTGATCGGCGGGGTTAGACAGCTGGTGTCCGGCATGGTTGAACCATGAGGAGAATTATTATTTAATTGTTGATTGTTGGAACTTTTTTTATTGTTGCACGTTAACTTATATTTTTTAAATGAAAAGTTTTCGCGTTTAACGTATTTCATTGTATTTCGTGATTTCCTTCCAGGTGAATTTTTTAAAATATCTTTTTAAACCATAAAATCGTACACAGTGAAATTTTATATTTTGGTGTCACCTCCCCCTCGATGGTGTCATCCGAGGCGGCCCGCCCACCTCCTAGTAATGCCACTGCCTACATTGGATGGATGGTTCTGTCGGTTCGCCGTTGCTAGATAAATATCTTGGATTCTTTCAATTTCTAGAATTTTGCTTTCTTTATGGATAGCCCTGCATTAAGTTTCTCTCTGCCCACCTGGTGCCGCCTTGCCCTGTGGTTGCCACATGAATTTCCCTCGGGGTATTTATTGCTGCCCATGCCAAGTGCAAGCCGGTATAAGAACATCGTTCTAGTATATGTTAGATGCGACGTAAGGTCGTCCAGAAATTATCTTATTTCAGCAGATGTCTTGAAACTGAACCATCGTATTGTAAGGTTCTGAGATGCATTTTTTCTGTAGAGCGTTGTTTAGCTTGCAACTTTGTGGACTTGCAGCTGTCGCAGCCATAAATAAATTGAGAAGTGCTATTAAGCAAGCGTTGCAGATCTTTAAGGGTTAGCATCGACCTAGACATAAGGAATGTTGTATCCTGTACTCCGCCTCTTCTAACGCTTGCAGCTGATCCGCGTGTTTATTTTAATAAAATATTGGATTCTATTCAACTGTTAACGTTCAACAAATTTTACGTCCTCGAATCATCTCGATAATTTTATTTGTTCACCCATATTTTTTTTTTCATTTACTTTTGAAATGAAATTCTAACTAATCTTATTCTCCATTACATCAGTGCTCGCGATCAAAGGGGAAATAATGACGTTTGAACAACGTTTGTGTGTTAGTGAAAAGGATAGTTCACTGGTCGCAAGGGCTGGAAGGGAATAGACACGAGGTATCAAGGGCTTGAAGGGAATAGACACAAGGTATCAAGGGCTGGAAGGGAATAGACACAAGGTATCAAGGGCTGGAAGGGAAAAGACACAAGGTATCAAGGGCTGGAAGGGAATAGACACAAGGTATGAAGGGCTTGAAGGGAATAGACACAAGGTTTCAAGGGCTGTCGACACAATGCTATTTCACAAGTAAAACACAATGTCACCTTTGTGTAACGTTCCTCCGCCAATTATCCACCAACTCTCTCCTCCCAGACCAACTCCCTCCTCCCAGACCAACTCCCTCCTCCCAGACCGACTACCTCCTCCCAGACCAACTCCCTCCTCCCAGACCAACTCCCTTGTCCCAGACCACCCCCTCTCTCCGCCAATCCTACCCACACGTCTCCATCACCACTCTACTCGCCAACCCAGATAGCAACAGGTCGCGTCGCATGGCTTTGTGCCGTCAATAAATTGTTACCTGTCAGCCTGATGGCTACAGGTGGCGACGTCCCTGTGATACAAGGCCACGCGCCCGAGGCCACATTGAAAGGTCATATCTTTAAAACTAAGTTTTACCTCTTTATGTCCTTAGAATTTAAAACACTCCCTTACTCCCACCAAACTCTTCCCTAACTCCCACCAAACTCTTCCCTTACCCCCACCAAACTTTTCCTTTACCCCCATAAAACTCTTCCCTATCTCCCACCAAACTCTTCCCTTACCCCCACCAAACTTTTCATTTACCCCCATCTAACTCTTCCCTTACCCCCATCAAACTCTTCCCTTAC
>MUZC01001264.1:35619-47577 GCA_002072015.1 Radix auricularia | reverse complement strand
CAAACTCTTCCCTTACCCCCACCAAACTCTTCCCTTACCCCCACCAAACTCACCCCTTTCTCCACAGTATTACCTGTACCACAACACTGGGGTATTCCAATGTCCGCCAGAATTTCAAATGGTCCCTGAAAACTTCATGTCACCGTGCACCATCACCCCAGCCACCGGGCACCATCACCCCAGGCACAGGGCACCATCAGCCCAGCTACCGGGCGCCATCACCCCAGCCACCGGGCGCAATCACCTCAGCAACCGGGCGCCATCACCCCAGCCACCGGGCGTAATCAGCCCAGCCACTGGACGCCATCACCCCAGCCACACCACAAGATACTCGACCTGGAAAAGTCAATAAGAAATATTTCCTAATATTTTTCCTTTGTCAAGCGAGTCGAGTGCTAAATTTAAATAGATTATAAATCGTTACTTAAATTTGGATTCTGCTAACTAAACATAGGGGTGGGAGTGGCGATGTATGATATGTTTCACATCCCACACACCAACGATGATACACACGATGATACACACACACACACACACACACACACACACATCTAGAAATGTCTGTCAGCCACGTTTGAGGCAGACTTCTAGAAATAATAACATCGACCCAGTGTTGGTCATCTCTAATATGGTGGTGGTCATTCTCAGTGGCAGCATATTTTAGAGAATTGAAATGTGGTTAAAGGTGGTCAGGGGTGATCGGAGGTGATCAAATAAGATGAAAGGTGATCAGAGTTGATCAAATGTGATCGGAGGTGATCAAATAAGATGAAAGGTGATCAGAGGTGATCAAAGGTGATCAGATGTGATCAAATAAGATGAAAGGTGATCAGAGGTGATCAAAGGTGATCAGATGTGATCAAAGGTGATCAGATGTGATCAAATAAGATGAAAGGTGATCAGAGGTGATCAAAGGTGATCAGAGGTGATCAGATGTGATCAAATAAGATGAAAGGTGATCAGAGGTGATCAAAGGTGATCAGATGTGATCAAATAAGATGAAAGGTGATCAGAGGTGATCAAAGGTGATCAGAGGTGATCAAAGGTGATCAGATGTGATCAAATAAGATGAAAGGTGATCAGAGGTAGGTGATCAAAGGTGATCAGATGTGATCAAATAAGATGAAAGGTGATCAGAGGTGATCAAAGGTGATCAGATGTGATCAAATAAGATCAGATGTGATCAATTTGTGGTCACAATCATAACTTCTCTATCCCTAGTCCGTGTGTGGTTTCGCTTTACATAAAGTTTGTAGTCATCTAGAGGGGAGGGGGGGGGTGTTTCTCAAGTTCCCCGGGAACAAACGAAGCTCTGATAGTAAGGCAAGGGGTGATCCCACGTTGGGAAACAAAGACGGCGTAATTGGAGGAAATGACGTCATTTTCTTAGGGGAAGGGGAAAGGGGTGATTTAAAAAAAAGGTAAAGGGAGTTTTTATGGTGGGCGGGAGGGGGGGTTGGTGGGGCTTAGGGCGTGGTCGTGTTATTGCATCTTGTGTTTTCAAGTCTTTGGGCGAGATGGTGTTGAAAGGTGGTGTGCTGACGTCATAGCTGTGACGTCGTAGCTATATATGTCATCGCTAGGAAGTCATCTTCGGAGACCGCTTTTGGGGAGATGACGTAATAGCCGCCACGTCATTGCCGGCATGTGCTAGCTGTAAATGTCATCGTAGTTAAGTCATCGTTGGCACTCGATGTCGGAAATGATCTAGCAATTAAGCAACTCATGTCTTTGTCGTCACCAAACGTGGATTTTTTTTAGTAAAGCTTTTGTAGCAATAAAACTTCACACGTAGAATAATCTTGATTCTGATGAACTTTCTTACACTTGTGTTTTTGACTAATCACACACAAACACACACACACCAGTGGCGTCACTAAGGGGTGCGTTGGGGGCGGGCCGTCCCCGGTGACAGTAAAATGTAAAATTCTGTATTTTCACGTTATTAAACACTGGAAAATTCGGAGGGGTTCTTTGGTTTAAGTCATGAGGGGGTGACACCATTAAGGCTACCGCCCCGGGTGACACCAATCCGAGTGACGCCTCTGACACACACACACACTTATATGCATGTACATATAAACAATAAATATGTTGACTTTAAAACAATTCATAATTATCAGTAAAATGGTTAGGCGCTCACATGATTAAAGAGTTGCTTATCCCTTGATTGTACAGTAGGCGCTCCCATGATTAAAGAGTTGCTTATCCCTTGATTGTACAGAAGGCGCTCCCATGATTATAGACTTGGTTGTCCCATGATTGTAGAGTAGGCGCTCCCATGATTATAGAGTTGGTTGTCCCATGATTGTGAGTAGGCGCTCCCATGATTGTAGAGTTGGTTATCCCATGATTGTAGAGAGGGTGCTCCCATGATTATAGAGTTGGTTATCCCATGATTGTAGAGTTGGTTGTCCCATGATTGTAGAGTTGGTTATCCCATGATTATAGAGTTGGTTGTCCCATGATTGTAGAGTTGGTTATCCCATGATTGTAGAGTAGGCGCTCCCATGATTATAGAGTTGGTTGTCCAAAGATTGTAGAGTAGGCGCTCCCATGATTGTAGAGTTCGTTGTCCCATGATTGTAGAGAGGGAGCTCCCATAATTATATAATCGGCTGTCCGATAAGTCAAAAAGGATGTTATCAAAAAAATGTTATACCCCTTCTTGTAAACAGCGCCCTTTCCTCAGCACAGCCGCCCCTGGATCCCACAGCGCAAAGTTTGATTGTCAGCTCCTTTAACCATCAGGAGATGGGGTCGAGATCACATAAATTTGAGAACCCGTTGTGTTAGGGTGTTATTGGAGGTGACTGTTATTGGACCAGGTGAGTTTCAGAAAGCCTCGGAGAAACATTTGGGTTAAATTTGGTGCAGGAACTACTGTCGGTGGTTGCTAGCGCCTCCCCCACCTCCCCCACCCCACCAAACAACCCTGAGACAGCAAGTTGTTTGTAAATCCAGCCCGGATTATCGGGTTTTTTGTTATACACCTCCCAGTGGGGCTTTGGTTGTACGGCTATCATTGTGGATTTGGTTGTACGGCTATCATTGTGGATTTGGTTGTACGGCTATCATTGGGGCTTTGGTTGTACGGCTATCATTGGGGCTTTGGTTCTACACCTATCATTGGGGCTTTGGTTCTACACCTATCATTGTGGCTTTGGTTCTACACCTATCATTGGGGCTTTGGTTCTACACCTATCAGTGGGGCTTTGGTTCTACACCTATCATTGGGGCTTTGGTTGTACGGCTATCATTGGGGCTTTGGTTGTACGGCTATCATTGGGGCTTTGGTTGTACGACTATCATTATGGCTTTGGTTCTACACCTATCATTGGGGCTTTGGTTCTACACCTATCATTGTGGCTTTGGTTCTACACCTATCATTGTGGCTTTGGTTCTACACCTATCATTGGGGCTTTGGTTGTACACCTATCAGTGGGGCTTTGGTTGTACGGCTATCATTGTGGCTTTGGTTCTACACCTATCAGTGGGGCTTTGGTTCTACACCTATCATTGTGGCTTTGGTTGTACACCTATCAGTGGGGCTTTGGTTGTACGGCTATCATTGGGGCTTTGGTTGTACGGCTATCATTGTGGCTTTGGTTGTACGGCTATCATTGGGGCTTTGGTTGTACGGCTATCATTGGGGCTTTGGTTGTACGGCTATCATTGGGGCTTTGGTTGTACGGCTATCATTATGGCTTTGGTTCTACACCTATCATTGGGGCTTTGGTTCTACACCTATCATTGTGGCTTTGGTTGTACACCTATCAGTGGGGCTTTGGTTCTACACATATCATTGGGGCTTTGGTTGTACACCTATCATTGGGGCTTTGGTTGTACACCTATCATTGGGGCTTTGGTTGTACACATATCATTGGGGCTTTGGTTCTACACCTATCATTGGGGCTTTGGTTGTACACCTGTCATTGGGGCTTTGGTTGTACACCTATCATTGGGGCTTTGGTTCTACACCTATCATTGGGGCTTTGGTTGTACACCTATCATTGGGGCTTTGGTTCTACACATATCATTGGGTCTTTGGTTCTACACCTATCATTGGGGCTTTGGTTGTACACCTATCATTGGGGCTTTGGTTCTACGCCTATCATTGGGGCTTTGGTTCTACACCTATCATTGGGGCTTTGGTTCTACACCTATCGGTGGGGCTGGTAGAATATTGGTGGTGGGCGTGGTAACACGTGAGTGGAAGGGAGGGGTGGGGTGCCGGTAGATGACTGAGTGTGGAAACATGGCGTTTGGAGATGGTAGTAAGGTGCTGAAGAGAGATGGTTTTAGGGCTGTTAAGCTTTACGTATGGCTACCATAATACAGGAACTTGAATACACTTCAGTATTTTTTAAAATAGTTTTTGTGGATTTTAAAAATTATTGAAATTGTTTCATGATCACACACCCCTCTGTCTAGGAATTATAACACACCACTAGGTATACCCACAAACTTAGGAAGGACAACACATCAGGATTTTCTGGAGGACATTAACAGGAATAGGTTTATTAAAGCCCCTAGACAAGTTTTACTGGACACTGAGGATTTGGGGTATACTGGTTATTTAAACATGGAGCCATAGTCTCGAACTCCCAAAGCGGTTGATCGGGTGCTCCGTAACGGAAGCAATTACCTCCAGAGTTCAGGCGCTTGAGTCACCAGATGTTTGCGACCTTACGTTCCTAAACTTATACGGCTATACGGCTATCCCACTCTTTCTTTCTCTCTCTCTCTCTCTCTCGCTCTCTCTCTCTCTCTCTCTCTCTCTCTCTCTCTCTCTCTCTCTCTCTCTCTCTCTCTCTCTCACACACATACTCACACACGCACGCACGTACACAGGAGAGAAAGACATCATCCCAAAGAAAAATTTAAATACCTTTCTTATCTTCTCTTTATAGAGTTTTTTGAAAATCAAAGCGCTAGTATATCCTGAATAATGTAGGCACTAAAGAAGAAAGCATTTATTCATTCATTCAAATCGTCCCCTATATTCAACGTACGGGTCCTATTGTTTATTATCGCCAGACACACCGGCCCCCCTCTCCCTACTCATTCTTCATGCGACTCCAGTTTTAGAACCTGTGCGCCGCAGGGATTATGTCAACAGAAGAAGAAATAGTGGCGGGGGGGGGGGAATCGCTCGACAGCCATCATGTAGGGTAGATAACCAACTGTCGACATTCGTGTTTGGCCGCCGAGATTTACCATTGTTATCTCTCCCGCTGAGCGGTATTCGGTATCGTAATCGCTGCCAAAGACGTGTGCGCCGCTTCGATAAACGTTCGCCGCTCGAAACTTTGTCGGAAACGTGCGACTACCTCTGTCTTGGCCAAACGGATGCTCCTTCTATCTGTCTAGTTTTGTCGGAGATAACCACAAACACCACACATTTTGAGAAGTTATTGTGTAAGAGCAATACATTATGTTTAAAAACTAAAAATTCAAGTAAATGTGTGCATTTTTCTGCAATTTTAATGTTATCACTATAGTACAATAATTATGTGTGTGAAATCTTCTTAATAACATTTTTAGGCTGTTTATTTTATATGCAGATGAAAGGAGTCTGACTATTTTTTAAAAAGAAAATAATCCAAAATGTGTCTAAGAGCCAGATGCAGCTTTTAATAGAGCCACATCTGGCTCGTGAGCCACGGTTTCCCGACCCCTGATCTAGAAGGATATTGTTACAGCGTCCACAGTCCATGCTGATCTGTTGACAAGTGCCTCAAAGTTCCCAGGTCACAGCTATGAGGGTTCCGTTCTAAACCCAGCCACCTTTGTTTCCCTAACTACCGGTAATATTAATTAATTTGATAATTTACGTAGCCCTGTACCCAAGTAAGAAACTGAGCTCACAGCGCCTTCACATGAGATGTAAGTATTAAAGAAACATTCACATCATAACCATCACATAAATAACAGTACGTTACGCATAAGTTTAAACTACGTTAATCATTAAAAAGAAATTTCGTTTCATTAAATTTAAGAATACATTTTGAAAAGATGTGTCTTAAGATGTGTTGAATGACTTGGTAGTTGGAATACGTATGTGTAATGGTACAGCAGGGGTCTCCAAACTACGGTCCACGGGCCAGGTGCGGCCCACATGTCCCTCTAGTCCGGCCCCTGGAGACATGTTATCTTTAAAAAAAATATACTATTTTGACTTGTAGTATACCACAAAACTTAGTAGCCGGCCCTCAAACTGTTGTTTGACCGTTAATGCGGCCCTTCGGCAGAAAAGTTTCGAGACTGACCGCTGGGGTAGAGAATTAGTTTTAGGTACCCATTCAAAGTGGGGTGAACCCAGGGACATCCTTGGCACAGGGAACCTCTCCCACTTGACCAGCTTCTTTTCTTTTCACGCCCCCCCCCCCGACACATGTATATAAATATATTCAGCTTGTTTTCGTGACGGTAATTGGAGCGCGCCTATACTTCAGTTGGCACCGGTGACCTTTAAAGACAGATTCAGTCGATACATTCATTTCTCATCAGCATCGTCTTGTTCATTAAGTTTCATTTCGGTATCGTGTATCGTGTCACAGATAGAGCGATATCGATTACCCGATGGCGTAGTTGAAGTCTAACAGCAAGAAACCTCCACTGTAAGAAAATGAAAACCTTGTGATATGCTTGTGTGCAGTTAATGATGAGCCTTGTGCCAGAGACGGGTCTTGGTGGAGTCAAAAAGGTTGTGATTAATGATGGGTCTCACCACCTGTCAGGTGTCAATAAACCTACAGGTTGTGATATAATGATGGCTTACACCACCTGTCAGGTGTCAATAAACATGGAGGTTGTTATATAATGATGGGTTTCATCACCTGTCAGGTGTCAATAAACATGGACGTTGTTATATAATGATGGGTTACACCACCTGTCAGGTGTCAATGAACCTACGGGTTGTGATATAATGATGGGTTACACCACCTGTCAGGTGTCAATAAACCTACAGGTTGTGATATAATGATGGGTTTCACTACTTGTCAGGTGTCAGTAAACCTACAGGTTGTGATATAATGATGGGTTACACCACCTGTCAGGTGTCAATAAACCTACAGGTTGTGATATAATGATGGGTTTCACTACCTGTCAGGTGTCAATAAACCCACAGGTTGTGATATAATGATAGTAGGGCTGGTACTGCTAAAAAAATTATTCTATTAAATGGGGACAATTTTAATCGATCAATCGATTGATTTCGATTAATTATAACTTTATAAGTAGATATTCTTTTTTTTAGCGAAATCGGTTACTTGAACTTGAACTATCCCTTAACCCGACGCTGGGTCGTTGGGGCACCATTTTGAGCTGCGCACTAACTCATGCCAAGTGTCACGGTTCTGAGCTGCCTTCTGGGAATCGCTAAATGAAAGGCCAGTCCACCCTTTGATGTTGTCCTCCCAACTCTTCCTTGGTCTGCCTCTTTTCCTTCTTCCCTGGACTGTGCCTTGCAATATCGTCTTTGAGAGACCTCCAGATCTTGACACGTGTCCGTACCATCGTAGTTTCCTCNAGGAAGACTGACATCGCCAGAGAGCGCATTAGTCGAATCTTTGATCTCAGGGAGAGCTTCTTGCTTTGCCAGATGTTTTTCAGTTTGCTTAGTGCTGCAGTTGTTTGGGCCGTTCTGGAAAGAATTTCTGGTTTTGAGCCTTCATCGGATATTACAGCCCCTAGATATTTGAAGGTAGGGACCTCCTCGAGTTTTTGACCGTTTATCCGTATTTCGCTTGTGAAATTCTTATTTGCCATAACCTTGGTCTTTTCTGCATTAATTTCCATGCCATAGGCCTTCGACGTCTTCTCTAGCTTTGCAAGGAATTCTTTTAGTTCGTCCTCGCTGCCAGCTAGGCCGTCTATGTCATCGGCGAAGCGTAAGTTAGTTATGATCCTTCCTCCGATGCTGACCGTTCCGACATGGTCTTCGAGCACATCAGTCATAATTCTTTCTAGGAAGAGGTTGAAGAGGATGGGGGAGAGTAAACACCCTTGTCTAACACCAACAGTGGTCTTGAACCAATCTCCCAGCTTGCTGTTGTAGAGTACTGCGCTGGATGCTCTGTTGTATAGGTTCTTGATCACAGTAATGAGGTTGGCGTTAATATTGTACTTGTGCATGGTTGCCCACAGTGCTGCATGTCACACTCTGTCAAACGCCTTTTTGAAGTCTATGAAGACATGAAAGAGGTCCCTCTGGTGTTGCAGATGTTTTTCACAGAGCACTCGCAAGTTGAAGATCTGCTCTGTTGTGCTCCTTCCTGCTCTGAAGCCTGCTTGTTCTTCTGCAATGATCTGCTCTGCTTGTGGTTTTAGTCTGTTTAGTATTACCATGAGCATGACTTTGCTGGGGTGACTGATCAGGCTAATTGTGTGGTAGTTCTGACACAATTGAAGATTACCCTTCTTTGGGAGCGTTATAACCAGCGATTGAGTCCAGGATGTTGGCCATTCTCCTGTCTGCCAGATCTTGTTGCACATGCTAGTTAGAATGTTTATTACTGGGTCACCTCCTGCTTGAATCAGTTCACCTGGGATGTTGTCTGGGTTAAGTCGCTGCAAATTCATGGCTCCCAAATTTTGTGACGTAACACAGCAAATTCGTTCAGCTGTACATGAAATAAGGAAGAACAACCCTTTTTTAAAAACTTATGTTATGCTAAATAAATAATAAAAAATACGAGGGAAAAGTATGAAAGTAACAAATTTAAAAAAAAACTCTTACAAAGAACATTTTTTACTATAAATCCTTTATTTACGAGACATAACTAAAAGTATGTTCATTACAATACGCATCGCACGACAATAAAAAAAATCCAACATTTTAGTTATTTCTCTATATAAAGGATTTATAGTAAAAAAAAAAAAAACAGTCTGGCTGGTAAATTTCAGCTCGATTTGATCACGGGAGAAGGGTTACAAAAACATGTTTAATATAATGCGCTCCGTGCGACATATTGGCATAATCATTTACAGATCGGGAATATGTTTTTTAAAAAGTATCGTAAATAAAATTCGGACCGCAACGCGTGACAGGAAAATAATTAAAAGGTCGTTCGATATAATACGCACAGAGACACTCTAGCACTAAATCAACATGCTACATAGAGATAAATAGAGATAATCTAAACATTCATTAATTTTATTACAGTACAGTCGATCGGTCTGAAAGTTTAAAAGATCATTTTTTTATTGTCGACATGAGTCTGCCTGCAAAATTTCAGCTCGCTAGCGTACTGGGAAGTGGGCTAAAATCGATCCAAAGTTTTTTCGACAAGCAAGCAAGCAACCAGACGCCACGTGTTAAAATACCGTAAATGATTTATCAATCATTAAGAAATTGGGGGGAGGGGGGAATATAAATAATTACTTAAATTTAATTCGAATTTTAATAGGTCAAATTAATTTTAATCGATAAAATTGTCAACGATTAATCGATTAAATTTTCAACTATTAATCGATTAATTAATCGTTAATTTCTGCAGCTCTTAATGATAGGTTTCACCTTCGTGTCGGGTGTAAACAAACCCACAGGTTGTGCTATGACATAAGGACTGGGAACATGTCATATATCACCACCACGACATTTGAACCAGTGGCCGCTAAATTATTCAGGTACGCGAAAAGATTTATGTTTGGAAAACAAAATATTATAGATGAAAGTTGAAATTACCGAGTTGTTCACACCTTAACATTTTATGCTTATATAAAATATGTTTATAAGTTTTTACCACGGTTGTTTAAACTTAAAACTTCAGCCATTTTCACGGTTTATTATATTGTTATTTAATTTAGTTTATATTTAGTGTGGTAGACACGATAGCAGACGTCCGGAAGTATCTTTACGTTATTTATTATGTTTAACGCAATTTCATTTGAGAAATTGCGTTTATATATTTGGAATTTCTGTCCTGTCTGTTTAAGGCATTCTCTTTATTTATATTTACTGGGTAAATCGTTCCCGCTTTTAATAGTAGCATTAGTGTGCTTTTTATTTTGTTGTATTACTTTTCATTCCATAAACATGTGTCTCTCTGTCTCTATTTTTAAATATTCACAGAGAGGGCATCTTGGTTTCTGGAGTATCTTATTGTTGAGTCTTTCTGAAGTTGGCCTCATATTGTGAATTAGACGAAGCGTTATTTCTCAAGCTCACTGTTCTATTTCTTTAATTTGTAAGTTTTTGATGGTGCCCTCTATTTCGGTTGTATTGAATTGTTGCATCCAATTGATCCGCTCAAGATGAGCGGTTTTCTTTCGCTTTCTCAAACGGTTGTAAATTTCCTTGTTTGTTTTATTGACTAACGTCTCTTTATTTTTTATAGCGAGTAAGCGTGCCTAGTGAAAATAGGGGAGTTTTTTCCCCAGGTAATGTGGTGAGTTATTGTTGATAGGGGTCGGGCGTGTCAGTCTGACCCCTATGTTGTAATGTGTTAGGGAATATTCTCGTGATCTTTTATGGTCTTTCCTAAAAATTTATCCTCATAGCTTCTATTATTGTATCTATATCTTGCAGGTTTATTCTTCCTTCTAATCAGTGGCGTCGCTAGGGGTGCGGTGGGGGGCGGGCCACCCCGGGTGACACCATCAATGGGGTGACACCAGACTGTAAAATTCTATATATTCCCGTTATTTTGCACTGGAAACCTCGGAGGAGTTCTATGGGTTAAATCGTGAGGGGGTGACACCATGAGCTACCGCCCCGGCAGACACCAAACCTTATAGTGACGCCTCTGCTTCTAATTCAGTCTGTATTAAAGTTAATTTCTTTATGCTCCATTTAGAGTTCTTAAAAATAAATCTCCTAATCATTTGGTTAATTGTGTTTAGAGTATGAGGAGGAATGTTAAAAATGTTCCTTACGTAAATTAATTTTGGTATTATTAAAGTATTTACTAGTGTACTTCTCCCGAATATTGTTTTTGTTGTGTATGTATATCGGGTGATGATTTTGTGAAAGAATTATTTCACTAGTGAATCTCATGTTCCTTTATGTGTTTCCCATGGATTGTTAGTGAAGGTTAATCCGTATATGAGTAGTTCCTTCTTTCCTGCCAAGTTACGGAAATAGTCGTCCTTATTCAAGAGTTTTCCTATTGCTATCATTTCCGACTTCTTGATGTTTATTCTCGATACGCTTGCTAATCGGAATTCCTCGAAAGTTTCCATAATTCTTTTCATCGAGTTGTTGTTTTGTGGAAAGAATATAGTAAAAAAAATTAAAAATTACTATATAAGCGGGTTACTGAACTTATAAAGATACTTTATAAATGACGAGTTATGGAAAATGAACTAACCGTTTAAGCGTTTCTTATACTTTCCCCTACCCCACACCACAACTGCATTCCCCAACTTACACTCGCCAACTCACACTCCAAAACACTACTCCTCTACTCACACTCCCCAACCCTGCTCCCCTTATCACACTCTATAACCTCACTCCTAAACGCACATTCCCTAGCTCCCATTCCCCAACCCCACTCTTCCAGTTATCCTCTACAACCTCACTCCCTAACCACCACTCCCCAAATTAAACTCTACAACCTCACTCCCTAACCATCACTTCCCAAATCAAACTCTACAACCTCACTCCCTAACCACCATTTCCCAAAATAAACTCTACAACCTCACTCCCAAACCACCACTTCCCAAATTAAACTCTACAACCTCACTCCCTAACCACCACTTCCCAAATTAAACTCTACAACCTCACTCCCTAACTACCACTCCCCAACTTCCATTTCCCTCTCCCCCACTCATCCATTCTTACACGCTGTCCAATCAGTGTGTGACAGTTACGAGAGCGCGTATAGTCGACACGCCGCATCACCTGGACAGCATGTTCTGCTTACGTAAAACCCTGGAGGTGGTCAGACCAGGTGGTCGCCGTACCCATTGAACCTGGACAGGACGGTCGTTTTGTGTATGTCTGTGTGTGTG
>MUZC01001264.1:18006-34333 GCA_002072015.1 Radix auricularia | reverse complement strand
GGGGGGGGGGGGGCGTGGCTTGTTTCTGCCTGCGGAGGGAATACCGGGATATTTTTAAGCTGTTACCCATGGAGGTAGGGGCGGGTTTTATGCGAATTTTTTTCCTCGATGGATGTAGGGTGTGGTTTATTACTATTTTATTTCCGAGTTAAGATAGGGGCGTGGTTTATTGTTCTGTGTTTACCAAGCGGGGAGGGGCAATGGGTTATTGTGAAATTAATTCCTTGTGGAGAAGAGGCGTGGTTTAATCTAATGATAATCGGTGGGAGTGGCGTACTTTATGTTATTTCCAATAAATGGCTTGTCATTATACTTTTTTTTTTACACGATATTTAAAAATAATATAGATTATTGCATAGAGTATCAAAGCACAGAGGCTTGGTTTGTTCTTTAATTTTCTCGAAACCCGAGGATGGGGAGGGGGGGCGGGGTATTTATTATCTTCTCCAAATTTGAGGTTTTTCTTTTTATTTATTGTTCTCAGTGTTTAATATGGAAGACAGAAAACGCATTTCTCCAAAAAGCGCACCGATTTTCTGTTTCGTAATAAAGTAATTGAATTCGTGTTTTTTTTCCCCCAACATACAAAGGATATTATCAGCACTTTTAGAAAATAAAAACACTAACCTCTCACAACAACTCTACACACAGCAAATCACAATTTTAACCTCAGTACAACAATACAAGCTGAATATAAATGCTCAACATTGAATGTGTACACACAATTGTACTCATTTATTTCAGTATCATCCATTAAAATTTGGATTGGATGAAACAAACGTTGTGGAACACGATTTTTTGAAATATTTGTCCTAATTTGAGTGCGGTATTTTAATGTGACTTTTGAATGAACAAAAGATTGACTGTAGTAATATGCGGTGATATTCTACCATACTGTTTGACTGTAATATTATGCCATGTCATTGGACTTCACTTGTGTTTGTGCATATATATCATAGGTACCTTACCTTTTTCGAGTGGCGACCCATTTATTATAAAAGCAATGCATTTCAATATTTTTTTAAATAGTTTTTTTTAAAATAGTTTTTTTTAAATCTATATATAATATATATAAGCACGAAGCTTGGGACACTCAACACTACTTTCCATGTCTCCAGTAGATTGTTTTTGTCCTCGAATTTCTTCACAAGCTGCACGTTATTTTTCATTTCGATGCACGAGGTCTTTTGTCGAACATTCCTCTTAAGATTTTTCACGCAGATCTTCCTTGGATCACCGTGTAACTGTGCATAGTTGTGTGATGCGTGTCGGCGAAACAGTTGCTTGACATTGTCCCTCTTGACTTTTAACAGTTTTCACATCACCGTAGATTAGAGACACTGCATGAAATGGTTCTCTGCCGTAAAGAAATCTAACTCGCATTGTACATTAAAGCTCCGTTTTTCTTCTTCCAATGTTCTTTTCCTTTTTATCGACATGATAAAAATACAAGCTGTATAACTGATACATCTAATCGTTTTCATTAAAAGCTTTTTGACTGTTAATACTCTTATGTTTATTCACTGCTACGTCGGGAATCTGTCTGGATTTCTGGTGCAGCTGCCAGCTAAGAGTGGTGTTCACAGACCTACTGAAGTTGACCGACGTGTTATACGGTTATAAGTTATACAGCGCAAGCACAATACATCGAATGTGCGCATCACACGGTTCCAGCGCGCTTCAATATTAGGCTGCTAAACTTTATGGCCTGCCCTCATGAGCTACAATGTATGTACATGAGCGCCAAACACTGCAGCTAACGCTATAGATGCCGGAGTCGTAATTTCTTTCGCAGTAACAAGTGCTTAAGATTATTTTTTTGAAAATTCGATATTTCGTTTATAACTTTATATAATGTATAGCTAAATGGCAAATATTTGACGTCCGCAGGTTATTATAATTTAAAAAGATTTCCACGGCCGCACTTTTTGTGCCCACGGCCGCACTTTTTGTTCCCACGGCCGCACTTTTTGTGCCCACGGCCGCATGTGGCCGTACGGCCGCAGGGTGCGCCCCCTGGACTACACTTATAGCTATGGACACAAATCATCTTACAACTTCTCTATGCGTGTTTAATGTATTTATATTTGTCGAGTAAGAATTTAGCATTGCAAGATTGCATTATAGTGAATATTTTTGTGTCAAACTTGTGAGTTGGTGACCCCCAGAAAACCCTTTTTGATCCTCTTGGGGGTCACGACCTACAAGTTGGTAACCCGGGATACATATATATAATCAAACGTTTATTTATCACACATTTTTATTTTAAAATATCCTCTTGAACTTGTTTAATTATGGAATAAATATTCTCTCCCTTGTGATGTAACGATAGTTCAGATATCACATCTTTTCAAGCTCTCCACATCTTACAGAGTTGCAGTACCTTAATGTTTAGATAAGCCTTTCTTTTTTCCCTTAATGCTGCGCAGCGGTGCATAAAGGGCTTTGAAATAGGAAGCTGGAATAACACCAACACGCACACTGACACTTTAACCTACACGCACACACACAAACAGACCTACACACATAACTTTCTCTCTCTCTCTCTCTCTCTCTCTCTCTCTCTTTCTCTCTCTCTCTCTCTCTTAAATAAGTAACTCAAGGCAGTGATTCATTAACAGAAATTTTTGGACAATACCGTTCCACACTAGACAGTTTCTAAATATAGAACCACACTCTCGTTAATGCGTCATTAAACTGTCAAAACTTTTTAAAAAAATAATATGTCAAGGTTAATTTTATTTTAGGCTAATATCAATATTCTTTTTACTCATAATTAATGATCTCATATCCAAAAGTTTACCCCTTTCTTTTAGTACTAATAGTTTGTTTTTTTTTTTCATTATAATTACTTCTACAGCTTTCCCCGCGACTTTCTTCTTTTTCATCTCTGAAATGTTTCACATAGTCAAGGTTAGCGCGAATCAGCATCTTCCACGGAAACTTTGGCTCAAATTACCGCTTGGCTGAACATACAATTTCGTTGAAAATACCGCTTCGTTGAAAACACCGCACCCCTTGATTTTCTTTTCATTAAAAAATATTGTGCTGGTTGCAATGCCCCTATCAGTTTTCCTCTTAATTCTCTTTCCACGGCACTGACTATTAATCAAATACATTTATTTTAACGTCCTTGTTGCACGACGCTCATCATTTTGAGTTATCACTGATAACGTCCCGAAATCACTCTAATAGTTAAAGATGACATTATTAGAGAAAAAGAGTTTTCACGTTTTAACATTGTACAGCCTCCCGACATTTGCCAGGAGATGCCGTATTTGGTGCCGGGAGGGGGAAGGGGGAACACTGCTTGGAATTGCATCTCCCCCCTCCATAAAGCTTTCTGATCAAACAAGCGGCCTTGTCCTCGTATATTTCAGTAATCTTCTCACTTGCCACACGTTTCTTCACTCGAAATGGGGAGGGGGGAGGGGTAGAAGGGAGATAGCGAGAGAAGAGGAATCAGCCCTCTACACCTGGCTCGGGATGTGATTTAGTGGCTTCTGCACTTTACCCGTGCGGCTGCCACGGGAAGCTTGTTTATACTTGTTAATTTCTTGAAACGCTGAACAAAATATAAGCACTTGTCTATCGCTCAACAATAACTTGATACCACTTTGTTCTAACACAATTCAAAACTGCCCCGCGCATACATCGTACACGCGGTGTTATGGGTATTCAGAGAATGTACTTCACGCCTCGCTCATCCAACCGCAGCATGACTGGTTTACGAGCTGATCGAGGTGCTATTCAAAGGGCCTGCGATCTTCTACGAAGCCCATTCTGAAATTTCCAATTTGGCTGGACACATGAGGAAATCCGTTGTAGCGCGCTCTTCTTAATCAGCGACAACAACATTTTGGAACAGTTTTCAAAAATTGTTCAATGAAAGTGAAATAAAAGATTAATTTTGCGAAAAATTCATGTTTTTATTTTATTTAATATTTAAACATGAAATCGCAACGAGCCTGCTGGTCTAGCTTTGAAGGTATTAACGCTATAGGAGACATCATTCATTAATTGATTCTATAGAAATCAAATCCCTATGAAAGTTGATCAAGCGAACCAAAGCGATTTAAGAAACCTTTCATCACCACGCCTTCAAAGTATTTCACGTGTTTAAGATGACCGCGCCCCCCTCCTTTCCTAAAAAAAAAAAACAACAACACCTTCATTCGGTCATTAATTTTAAAACCCCATCCCAGCCACAACAACAAATATTTAAAATGCCCTTTAAGCGATCTACATTTGGCAACAGACATGGATACCTGTGCAGCGAACAGAAAAACAGAACATAGGCACCGAGTTTTCTCATTACCGGGGCGGAAATTCCCGCATGTCTTTTGAATTGACGATCGCACCTCACGTCCTAATTTCACGTCATAAACCCCCGCTTTGATGGGCGACATGCCCTCCCCTGTAATTACAGCCATTGGACCCGTTTCAACTCGGCCCTTCCTCCGTCTGGAACTGTGCCCGGGACCTGGGTGGGGGAGGGAGTGCTACGGGGGCTCTCAAATGCCAGAGTCTATTGACATGAATGATGTGGGGGTTTGGAGATCTATTGGCACGGTTGATGTGTGGAATTGGGGATCTATTGGCACGGAAGATTTGTGGGTTTGGGGATCCATTGGCACGGGCAGTGTGTGGGTTTGGGGATCTATTGGCACGGAAGATTAGTGGGTTTGGGGATCTATTGGCACGGAGGATTTGTGGGTTTGGGGATCTATTGGTACGGATAATGTGTGGGTTTGGGGATCTATTGGCACGGTTGATGTGTGGGTTTGGTGGGTTTGGGGATCTATTGGTACGGATAATGTGTGGGTTTGGGGATCTATTGGCACGGTTGATGTGTGGGTTTGGGGATCTATTGGCACGGGTGATGTGTAGGTTTGGGGATCTATTGCGCTTTGGCTAGTAAGTAGATTTTTGTTTAATTTTTTTTTATAGAAAGTAAGTTTAGTTAAGATCAACCAAAGCCACCGCCATTGCTTGACGTATAATATCGCTTGATGTTGCAAAACAGGTAGAATGTCTATTGATGTACAGTAAACCATATACATTCATACCTTACTTTAAACTGCCCATATTTTCGTTATTGGCTTTCAGACTAAAAGTAAATGATCCCTCCACATGGACTTATCTATCCCCTATCTTGACTTACCTGCCATATACCTGGATTTACTCTGATTAATTCGTTGATGTTATATATACCTACTCAAAATGGCCAGTAGTCTATCTCTGTTGTTGTATAGGCCTACATGTATACATGAACTGGGCTTCAGTTCGTTGTGCGTCTGTTTGTTTTCATCATTGTTGTTATTGTTCCGGTTGACATTGAAAGCTGCGGAACTATGTGACACGCTCGTGTAGGCTAAAGAACAAAATGTTTAGTTGGTGCATGTCATTCCCACATGAACGCCAATATCGTCGTCGTGCATTGACATAACACGAATTAGAATAAGATACAATGTCTTATAAGCAGTCACCAAACTACGGCCCGCGGGCCTGTGACGTCATTTCATCCGGTCCGCCAAAAGTACCCAATTCTGAAGTCCATGATAAAACACGTGGCGTGCGAGACGTTTTTCATGATTTAAATAATAAACTGTTAGTATATGAATTCATCTAGAATTTACTCTTTTCAATTATCTGCACTTGTGAGAATAATATTTAATATAAATATTGAAAAAAAAAAATTAAATTCGCCTTTATTGACAACTTTTTAGTAAAAAAATATGTTAGTAGTATATTTGTTATGCTCGAATTTAACCCATGTTTAACAGGATAGGCCAAACTTAAATTTATTTTATTTTTCTTTATCCGGAGTGGTATGCGGCCCACTCTCGTCATTTTTAAAGCCTTTCGGCCCGCTATGAACGTTTTCATTAAAAAGACAATAGAATGTTAATGTTGATGTGTTGCAGCTCTGCTGTTTAATTAGCATTACTTGAATACGCTTCATCGAGTTTACAAGAGAAAAAACTATTAAAAAGTATAAAAAAACAATTTTCAGTACGTGGCGTTCACAAATTTCATTAAACCTCAGTAACGAGCAAGGGATTGTGTGGCTAGTACAATACCCAGGGGCCTTGCCAGCACCGAGGCTCTTTTGCCTCGGTTCGGCAGTCCAGCGCGCTACCGCTAGACTACCGCGCCCCCTTTTACAAGCAACTGACGTGGTTTTAAGAACAGAACATGGTTTTACCAACTGAAATGGTTTTACCAACTAAAATGGTTTTACCAACTAAAATGGTTTTACCAACTAAAATGGTTTTACCAACTAACATGGTTTTACAAACTAGCATGGTTTTACCAACTAACATGGTTTTACCACCAACACTACTATCGTGTCTACAACACGGGGCAAGCCACCCTGTCCCACAAAAGTTACTCGAGATGTGCCCTTTAAAGTTTACGTGAAGCGAAAGTTTTTTTCTAAGTAGTGGGATGGGGTTGATTCGGTGTATCATTCTATCAGCTAAATCCTCACTTAGCCTTTTTGTAATGACTTAACGAATCATAAACAAACCGATGCGATGCACTGACGTCACTTCCTTTTCAACAGAATTCGTTCAGCGGCAGAGCAGAAATGTAAATGCACTGCGCTCCTACTTGTCATCGTAAGCCTTACAGAAAAAAAACAAAGCTTCAAAGAGAAACTTCTACATTTTAAATAACCTGTCTTGTAAAATTCTTTAAGCGTGCTCTTCTTGCACGAGATAAATGAATGCACGTGAAGAAACCCAACGAGCAGCTGGTAATATGAGACCTAAGTGTCGGCCACAACTTATGTAACGTCAGTTGTGTCCTGAACAAACAAAAAGAGAACAGCAAATGCCGTAACAGTTATTTAATACAATCGAGACTGGAATACTGCAGCACTTGCCTATGGGAAGTGTCTCAAAACAAAATGCAGAGACTCCAAAGAGTACAAACATGGCGAAGCGTGGATTGTGTTGAGGATGAGAATGTCAGAGCACATTAAAAAGGCACTTAAGGACTTACTCATACTACCAGCGGTTGAAAGAATAGTCCATTAGATTATGTCACTATGTCTGTATGGAAGGATCAGCGCCAAGTTAATTACAGGAGCAAGTCCCATGGCGTGCGCTGCTTCAAATCGGAGCAACCAAATAAGTGAAAAGTCTTCCGAAATTTATGTAAGAGTTTGATTTTTTTTTTTTAAATTAAGAAAAATTGCAAGACTTTAAAAAAAAAAAATTGATATATGTTTTCAACATCGGATCGAAATGCGCACATGCTAGTGCCGGGTTAAAACTTGATAAGGCCCCAAACTATTTGAGATCTGCGGCCCTTTATGAGTACTGATTTTCTACGTCAGGGCCTTATATGAAATTATTTAATTTTAGCCCACAAGAAAGTTGGTGCCCTAGGCTACTGCTTGTGTTGCTTTTACGTTAATCCGGAACTGTAGCATGATAATCTAGGATGGATAATGTTTGCGCTATAGAAGAAAGCATTCATTCATTCATAACGCATTTCACTGTCACGGATGCAATATGAATTATTTAGGGAATAATAGTGAATGTTCTAAATAAAACACATACAAATTTAGCAAATGGGGCAAATTCAACCTGTGTGTTGCCCATAAGCCCCCTCATTAAAACCATTAAGCGTAACGCCAAAGCGGTGGTGATGACGGGAGTGATCGAGGGACCTGAATCACAGTGGGAAGGTGTTTAAAAAATATCCCAAGAGCTCCCAGAGACGGAACAATTAAATCGTGCATAGTTCCACCTGCTGCGTGTGTACAGGTGTCAGCGGCCTGCTGCTGTTGTGTGGACCAGTTCCAAGATGAGATAACCACCGCCTCGTGTGGACCAGTTCCAAGATGAGATAACCACCGCCTCTCACACGTTCACGCTGGCAGATGGATTCATTTATACATCACGTCATTTAGATAACTATTTCTTTTTTTGAAAGATAAGATTTTTGAAAGTGTTATCTGCCGGCAGTTACCACTCTCCCCAGCCAGGCCAACGAATTTCAACACACAATCGTACATCTGCCGTGCAAAGCCCCCCCCCCTCCCTCACGCATGTCACACGCCCACCCCATCTGGCTTGTACCTATAAACCAGGGGAGATAAGAACTCAGCCCCCTCACACCTGCTGTAAGCACCAGGGATGTACTGTCGTGTTCTCAAGTGAGTCGAGGCGTAGCGCGCATGGGGTGAAGACTTAAGTCTTGTTTCTGTTAGCCGAATTTAAGTCTGTTTAGTGGTGGATGGTAGGTCTGTCAATGGTGGATGGTAGGTCTGTTTAGTGGTGGATGGTAGGTCTGTTTAGTGGTGGATGGTAGGTCTGTTGAGTGGTGGATGGTAGGTCTGTTGAGTGGTGGATGGTAGGTCTGTTGCGTGGTGGATGGTAGGTCTGTTGCGTGGTGGATGGTAGGTCTTTTAGTGGTGGATGGTAGGTCTTTTAGTGGTCTGTTTAGTGGTGGATAGTACTTCTTTTTATTCGGGGGTGGTAGGTCTTTTTGTGGATGGTAGGTCGGTTTTTAGAATGCAGGTACCAGTTGCAGGCCTGCGGGTATGCTAGTCCATGTGGTGGGCTGGGGGTATGCTAGTCCCTGTGGTGGGCTGAGTGTATGCTAGTCCCTGTGGTAGTCTGGTGGTATGCTAGTCCCTATGGTGGGCTGCGGGTATGCTAGTCCCTATGGTGGGCTGCGGGTATGCTAATCCCCGTGGTGGGCTGGGCGTATGCTAGTCCCTGTGGTGGGCTGGGCGTATGCTAGTCCCAGTTGTGGGCTGGTGGTATGCTAGTCCTTGTGGTGGGCTGGTGGTATGCTAGTCCTTGTGGTGGACTGGTGGTATGCTAGTCCCTATGGTGGGCTGTGGGTATGCTAGTCCCTGTGATGGTCTGGGGTATGATAGTACCTGTGTTTGGTTTGGGGATATTGGTAGGATTGGTGGTCTGTAAGGGTTAGTCGCTAACGGGATTTAATGACATGCAGACTGACGGGACCCTATCAAATGGCTGACTGTAGGTTATTGTGAACTAGTTAGTGGCATAGAGATCATTGGGGCTGGTGGGTCATTGATAAAACAGTTGTAAATCGTTTCTCTTTGAACTTGTTCATAGAACAGTGGTAAACCGTTTCTCCTGGAACTTTTTTTATCCAAAAGTTGTAAATCGTTTCTCTTTGAACTTGTTGATAAAACAGTTGTACATCGTTTCTCTTGGAACGTGTTGATAGAACAGTGGTAAATGGTTTTTCCTGGAAGTTTTTTTATCCAACAGTTGTAAATCGTTTCTTTTGGAACGTGTTGATCCAACAGTTGTAAACCGTTTCTCTTGGAACTTGTTGATCCAACAGTTGTAAACCGTTTCTCTTGGAACTTTTTGATCCAACAGTTGTAAACCGTTTCTTTTGGAACGTGTTGATCCAACAGTTGTAAACCGTTTATCTTGGAACTTTTTGATCCAACAGTTGTACATCGTTGGAACTTGTTGATCCAACAGTTTCCAACATTAAACCTATAAGTTAAAAGAAGACCTATTTTCACGACCTAGTTGCAAGCATGCGTCATCTCCTTCTCTTGGTTCTACCTTTATTTCTCTCCCAATGTCAAACTTCTACTTCTCTCTGTGTTATCTATACTTATCCCCCTCTCTCTTTGCAATCTCCACTTATCTTCCTCTTTGCTACCTCTACTTCTTTCTCTCTGCTATATCTACATTTACTTCTCTCTCGTTCTCTTTGATACTTTTTCTTCTCTTCATCTCTGCTTTAACTACTGCTCTTTCTATTTGCTACATCTTCTTCTCTGTCTCAGTTTCTCTCTCTCTCTCTCTCTCTCTCTCTCTCTCTGCTTCCTCTCTCTATCTTCGCTACATCTACTTCTCTCTCCTCTCTACCCTCTCTCTCTCCTCTCTATTTTTTTCTCCCTCTCTCCTCTCACTTCCTCTCTCTCCTTTCTCTGCTCTCCTCTCTCTCTTCTCTCTCTCCTGTCTCTTCTCTCTCTCTCCTGTCTCTACTCTCTCTCCTGTCTCTCCTATCTCTCTCTCTGCTACATCTACTACTCGTTCTCTTTTCAACCCCGGAGATCAAAGATAGACAAGACCAGACTTATAAAAGTAACCCCCAGCTTCGATGTGTGGTCCAGTCAGACATCAAACAGAAGCTGGCTGATCTAGTTGACTGTGTGTTGAGTAGGTTTATGGCTGCGGCCGCTACTCAACTATGAAATATGACAAAAGCTTAGACTCGACGTGGAAATTGTGGATGTAAAAAAACCAACAGCGCAGAATGGCGTGAAACATTGGTCGCCTCTTAAAAGGAACACGTTTTATTGACATGAAAGGAGCGTACACTAAATCCATATAGCTTACAGCCACAAAAATATTTTTCTCCATCAAGCGGCCTGAAGGTCTATAGCTGAGAAGGATCTTGAATTGGGGGGGGGGGGGATTAGCTGAGCTATTGGGGCGGCTGTGTGAACAGGTTAATGGCGAGATAGATGGGTGGGGAGTGGTAGGCAACGTAAAAGGTTTGAAAGTGCTGTGGCGTCATGACAGATAACATCGAAGTCGCTCACTTGGCGCCAAGGTGAACGGTCAAAGGTCAGCCTCGGGATAAAATAACAACATCCGGTTTACACTACCGGAGCGGTGTTAGGAATTATGGGGTCTTAGGCGGGAATGGAAATTATTGAGCAAATAAGTATCGGAGGCGAAACAAAGTTAGATTCGCGGGAACAAAAGTGCATGTGCCTTTATACATGTTTGTTTCAGGACTGGCTTAGGTACCCGGGTGTTGGCGTACAGGCTACTCGAGCAAACGTTTGTAAAATAATAAGGAATACCGAAACAGATGACCTTTACCAAAACGAAGTAGATTACCCATTTCTTAGATATACAGACGCTCCTTCTATGTAGAAGATAATTGCGTCTACAGACCATGAGAGATGGTCTGTTGGCAAGTGATGCAGCTGTCACAGGCCACGGCTATAAGGGTTTCACGTATTACCCAGCCGCCTAACTATTGTCTAGCTAGGAACCCATTCAGAGCTGGGTGACTCGGGGACTCCTCAGGTCCCGGGAACAGGTCCTCGCCTTCGCGTGGATTCGAACTCGTGACCATCGGTACGCCATTCGAGCGCGCTACCACTCGACCACCGCGTCCCCTGCCCATAACAGGACATGTGACTTCTCCCTTAACAAGACAGTTGACTCCTCCCCTAACAAGGCAGTTGACTCCTCCCCTAACAAGGTAGTTAACTCCTTTCCCTAACAAGGCTGATGAGTTGACCCCTTCAAAATATTCTATAGTTCTTGAGCTCAACTGTGAGTCATGGGTTGCCCTTATTCCCAACATGTTTGATACCTTAAGGCTAATTGTTTGACACCGGTCCTCAAATCACCTGTTCATTGCCCCTTAAATTGTATTAATCTTCAAAGATTTCGGAAATAGGATTAATTGAAACGAGACCCCTGTCGCTGAGCCCCTATATTCACCAAGTCTGGCAATTTACTTGCGGGAAGCAAGTTGCCGCTACTCCCTTAACACGGTGCATTATTCAACCCCACCCATCCGAGGATTGATGCAAGGTCTTTTCGTAAAGTCATACAATTGTGGGAATGCGTTGTTCTTGCGTGGTCTCCCTTTGTAATATGGTCTCCCTTTGAAGTATGGTCTGCCTTTGTAGTATGGTCTGCCTTTGTGGTATCGTCGCCCTTTGTGGTATGGTGTCCCTTTGTAGTATGGTCTCCCTTTGTAGTATGGTCTCCCTTTGTAGTATCGTCACCCTTTGTAGTATGGTCTCCCTTTGTAGTATGGTCTGCCTTTGTAGTATGGTCTCCCTGTGTAGTATATTCATTAAGTCTGACAATTTACTTGCGGGAAGCAAATTGCCGCTACTCCCTTAACACGGTGCATTTTACAACCCCACCCACCCGAGGATTGATGCAAGGTCTTTTCGTGATGTCATACAATTGTGTGAAGGAGTTGTTCTCGCGTGGTCTCCCTTTGTAGTATGGTCTCCCTTTGTAGTATGGTCTCCCTTTGTAGTATGGTCTCCCTTTGTAGTATGGTCTCCTTTTGTAGAATGGTCTCCCTTTGTAATATGGTCTCCCTTTGTAGAAGGTCTCTGTGAATGCTGCTTGCTCACTCACCCCCAACCCTCTCCGACACACAACAACTTTAATGTGCATTCAAAGGAACATTTTTAAATAAATCGTTTTGAAATAATTCTCATTAGCGCATGACGTTTAGTCCGGTCACAATCTTATATATATAATTTACACTTACTGGGGCCGGAAATTTGGGTCCGGCCCCAGTAAGTGTAAATTTTAATATTTTCCCCCTGTTATCATCGTGGAAATGTACTCAACAACTTCCAAAGTCTAATGCTCCTACCTATCTTGAAATAGCAGGAGTGATGAGTCAATTTTTAATATAAGAAAAAAATTAAAGTTGGGCCCCCAATAAGCGATAATTAATATAAATTTAAATAAATTTTTTCCTATTACCCTCGCGGAAGTATCCTTAACAACTTCCGTAAGTTTCATGCTTCTACCTACATGGGAAATATGAGAATAATTGATTTTTAATTTATTATTAGCCCAAATAAGGAAAACAAATGATTTTGGGCCCCCGGCCCCCACGAGTGTGATTTTTTAATTTCATTTTCGTCAATTATCGTCATGAGAAATCGCTCAACAACTTCCCAAAGTTTCATACTTTTACCTACACGGAAAATTGGATAATTAGGGATGAGTCAGTTTTAAAATATTATTGAAAAGATTGGGCTCCCGGCCCCCAGTAAGTCATAATTAAAATAATCTTTACGTATGTTACCATTGCGGATGTGTACTCCTCAACTCCCCAAAGTTTCCTGCTTCTATCTACACGGGAAATCGGAGCATTAGTGATTTTCAGTTTTTATATAGCTCATCTTAGGGGAAAGAATACATTTGGGCCCCCGGCCCCTAATAAGTCATGAGTTAAATATTTTTCTCCTGTTACCATCGCGGAAGTGTCCCCAACAACTTCCTATATTTTCATGCTTCTACCTACTGGGGAAATATTCACGCTTAGCTGCTGAATATTGGGATTTCAGTTAGCGTAATACCCATACGAAACACAAATTGATTGTATTCTAGATCATGATGGATATAATAAATATATTAACTTCAATGTCTTTTCTGTATGTCTTTCGTGGTCCCACGGAAAAACATAAGTCAGTTTTTAATATAAGAAAAAAATATGTTTGGGCCCTGGGCCCCCATGAGTGTGACTTTAAAATTCTTTTTCACCTATTATCGTCTGGAGAATTCGCTCAACAACTTCCCAAAGTTTCATGTTATTACCTATACGGAAAATCGGACAATTAGGGATGAGTCAGTTTTAAATATTGAAAAAAAAAAATGTGGGCCCCCGAACCCCAGTAAGTGCTAATTTAAATATCCTTTATGCATGTTACCTTTGCGGATTTGTACTCAACTTCCCGAAGTTTCAGGCTTCTACCTTTAAGGGAAATTGGAGAATTATTGATTTTCAGTTTTTTTGTATAGCTCATATAAGTATAAGGAAAAAAATTACATTTGGGCCCCCGCCCCTAATAAGTGATAAGTTAAATATTTTTCGCCTGTTACCATCGCGGAAGTGTCATCTACAACTTCCCAAAGTTTCGTGCTTCTACCTAATCGGGAAATAGGAGAATTAGTGATGAGTCAGTGAGAGCTTTGGCTTTTGTTACTATAGATTCACCAGTTATTAGGACAAGCGCAGGACGTGTGCAAAACAGCATGACGAATTACAGTGTAAGGTTGTGCGCTGATGGTGCAGGGTTGGGGGCAGGAAACGACAACCGCAGTGCGCATGTCTCCAGAGGAACAATTTGTCTCCAATATTCTCAGCTGTCCTTTGATGTCCCGTAGTGGTCACCCAGTCTCGCCCTGGCAGCATGTGATGCTATGACGTCAGAGTCCAGTGCCCATTGTCTGATCTCTTATCTGAATTTATCTCCTGGTTACCCCCTCCACCCCCGTTTATTTTGTAGGTACTTCACAAAATAAAATACCAACCAACACCATTGGGACAGCTTCAGATTCGCACAAACAGCCCCTACCACCCAGGTCAGGTTGACCTTATGAATACCTGTATATTAATAGAATGGGGGGGGGGCATCTTTTTCGCAATAATTTCAAATAAGTTGAATAATCTCATGAGCCATGTAATAGGCTTCTTTCGTTGAATGGAAACCTTTACGCGCTTAATAAATTTAGTTTTTGTTTAATAAATTTAGCTTTTGTTTAACAAATTTGTTTTTTTTTTAAATATAAGTTAGATTTTGTAATGTAGTAAGTTAGTTTTTGTTGTAAATTTTCAGACAACGTAAATAAATCATTTGATGCTTTAAGAAAATTATTAAAAATTTTGAATAAATGTAAGACACAATAAAACAAGAGATTACTACGTGAATGTTATTCGAACCAGGATGACAAAAACAAGGTCCAACTTTTTTTAAAGATGATAAAAATAGACAGTTATGGCTGCACAAAATAGACTATCCTATCAACTAGGCGACCAAAATAGACTTACATCAACTAGGCGACCAAAATAGACATACATCAACTAGGCGACCAAAATAGACTTACATCAACTAGGTGACAAAAATAGACTTACATATACTAGGTGACAAAAAATAGGCTTACATCAACTAGTTGACCAAAATAGACTGTGATATCATCTGGGTGACCAAAATAGACTGTGGCCGTGTTTTGAAAGTCCTAAAACTGGGAATGGTTAGGTTGAAGCCGATGAATTAAAGAAAGATATAAACGTTTTAGTCGGGGTGGTGGTCAATTAAAGAAAGATATAAACGTTTAAGTTGGGGTGGTGGTAAATGTTCCCTATCAGCTACCATGCAGATATCTGGCCCACGCCGCGGATCACTGTAGAATCACCGCGCAGCTAAGTTTGATAAGGATACTATAATCGGTTATTTAATTATAATATTTTAAGGTGTACAAATTTGTTAAGAGAATGGATGATGGGCAAAGCTGCAGACTAGCTAATTATTTTGCATACGGACCAAGGTAATATAGCAGAACAATATCTTAGGTGAATTGTTTTAATTTACTGCTGAATGTAGTCTCCGGCACTTTATATGTTTAGTTACTGAAAATTAGTTCGTCCGTGTTCTACACGCATATGATGCGTTAAAGAACATTTTTGACCCTCATTATTGACAAATAGCACGCTGCGTTGTACCCATTGACATGAAATACTTATTTACGTTTTATGTTTTGACCTCGGCCAGGGCGTCTAAAAATGTTGGTGCCTCCAAACCAAATAATACTCACAGTGAGCTTAACATTTTAGATATTATACTTGATTAGTCTCCCCACCACACCCCACAAACCCCTTTTTTCCTTCCCGGTGTTTGGACTGAAACCTATCACGAATTAGGAATTTTCTAGTTAATGAAGAAGACAAAAACCCAGTCCTTCAATGTTACTCTTGGATTCAGAATACTTTATGATATTGCTTCCCTTGAGACTACTAACGTGTTGTTGTTGTGTGAGTGTGGAGGGTGGGGTGCGTGGGGATGCTGATGAAGTATACAAGTGAAAGTCTCACCTGCTAAACAGATGTACCACAGCCTCGTGTCTTGCACGTGTGGCGCGGCCAAATCTAACCCGGGCTTCCACTGTAAACTATTGAGCAATACTCACTATGTGGTTGATCTTAAGTAAAAATTTGTAATTGAGCACGGGCCAAAGCCTGGAGTGGACTGCTGGCCAGAATCTCGAGTTTACCACTGGTTCAAGTGTTGATTTCAGGCAAAGTTTTTTTTACGAACCATTTTTTAACAGACCAATGTAGGCTTTGCAATAATAACCCAATTCAGATAAGGGTGTGTGTGTAACAGACATGAAACGATTCAAATAGGCTCTGAGCATGTGCCACATCATCACGTGCATTCCCCATGCACCTCATTGTCAACTTTTTTCAGCTGCCTTCGGATTTAAACCCTTTCAACAGCTACAAATCCCTTATCAGAGTCCCCGAAAATTAAATTCATGACAACCACCTTGTGTTAACAACGAAGTGCCAGTTCATAACATATTATTCTGCAGGTCTCTAGTAATAGGTTTCTAGTAATAGGTTTCTAGTAATAGGTTTCTAGTAATAGGTTTCTAGTAATAGGTTTCTAGTAATAGGTTTCTAGTAATAGGTTTCTAGTAATAGGTTTCTAGTAATAGGTTTCTAGTAATAGGTTTCTAGTAATAGGTTTCTAGTAATAGGTTTCTAGTAATAGGTTTCTAGTAATAGGTTTCTAGTAATAGGTTTC
>MUZC01001264.1:7681-17732 GCA_002072015.1 Radix auricularia | reverse complement strand
GGGGGGGGGGGGGGGGGGGGGGGGGGGTTAATACAGCATCCCCGAAAGACGTGGGAAGATCTTTTTGAAAAGTGTCGGAGCTTGACTGTCATAATCTTCGTGTCACGATCATAATTGTGTGAGGACCACTACCGTCGCTGGCACCTAGTCATAATGTCGTGAGCACCACCGTAATCAGGAGGAACGTGTACCCTTATAAGAGGCAGCGTCATTCGATTGTAACGGGCCCTCGAGCAGTGTAAAGCGCCATGCTGTAATGTAGAGGTCAATATCAGATTGTCGCGATGTCACCATAAAAAGTGGAACGTCACTCAGTAAAGGACGATGTCACCATAAAAAGTGGAACGTCACTCGGTAAAGGGCCATGTCACCATAAAAAGTGCAACGTCACTCAGTAAAGGGTGATGTCATCATAAAAAGTGCAACGTCACTCGGTAAAGGGCGATGTCATCATAAAAAGTGCAACGTCACTCAATAAAGGGCGATGTCATCATAAAAAAGTACAACGTCACTCAGTAAAGGGCGATGTCACCATAAAAAATACAACTTCACTCGGTAAAGGGCGATGTCACCATAAAAAATACAACTTCACTCGGTAAAGGGCGATGTCGCCATGTAAAAAAAATGGAGCGCCCTCGCCACAACATAGAAGGAGAGTTGTCATCATTTAAATGAAGGGCATTGTCACACCGCAAGAGCAATATCGCAATTAAAGGAAGGGCCTCGCCCCATCGTAAAGGGTGGTGTCGCCATGCAAATGTTACCTCCTGCGTGTCTTGAGAACTCCTGACCATCCATTGTTTGCTCGTCCAAGAAGACATAAAGTAGGCAGCGACTCGAGGCGCACGAGCTTCTCTTGAGCGCGAGGCTTGTTGTTTCACGTGCTGTCAAGATGTGACGTTTGCTGATGAGGAGGGGAGGGGGGAAAGAAACAATGCCGTGAGTTCCCCGTGTCAGAAATACCGCAGACGTGAAGGTTGCATTCCGCACATAATAGATAGAGTAATTGTGAATCCGACAGCCAGCAACGACCTCGCCCGGGATCCTCACAATATTCTCATAGAACCCCAAATATCATTTTCATGGTGGTTACGCCAGAGGCGTATTTATTTTGCGCCCGTTGTATAAACGTAAATATTGCTTGACCCCCACCCCGTTATTCACTACCTCTGCTAATTTATTATCGTGTAATGCAGTAGATTGTAAAGCAGCAGCAAGGGCATCGTTTTTGCGTCACTTAACTCAATGTCTGGGGACTTATGTACCCAACCTCCCTCCCTTCGCAACGCAACAGAAGAAAGGCGATGTATAGGACTTGTCATATCTAAGACCGGAAAGCGTCGTACCCCATTCCGTCAAAGCTATTTTTCGGTGATTGAGGTCAAACTTCTGAAATATTAATAACAATAGTGACTTTAGGTACACTGATCTCACTAAAAACGATCTCCTGGGTGCAAATTTTGTGCAAAAATATTTCTTTGCACTTAATTTTGCAGCGGAATAAATTATTAAATTGATGAATGCCTACAAGTTATGGAAATAAGCCTAAACCTTTTTAAAGATGAGTGTAAGCGGTCGTTCGATAGTCGTCAACAACAGTCCTAGTCACAGTCCTAGTCATAGTACTAGCGGTCAAGTATTCACTTATAGTTAATGTAATATTGTTTTCCTTGGTCCTTATAAAAATATATGTGTTAGTATTTATTAGCAATAAACTAATAATAAGATTAATACTTTAATTATAATTACAGCATTAGTATAACTATTAAATTGGATAAATGAATAAAAATCACGAACGAAGAGCGAATGATCTAAAATCTAGAGTAGAGTCACTCATATCTTTACATGATACATACCGGCAAGGAAGCTCTATTTCGCATAATATATCACACTAGATTACGCCGCAGATTTGCTCATAGATAGTGCAAAGAAAGTGTGTGTGGGGGTGGGGGAGGGGTTGAACATACTCAAACTACATCCCGATGAAATCAGAACAACGCGAATGAACCTCGGATGCGGGGATAACTGAGGATCATTGTTGATTTGGAAACATGTGCACTGTGGTTAGCCACTTGCAACCCCCAACTCTGCACCACCCTAGCATGCTAACCATAAACTAATTGGCATAACCTGACAAAGGTCATTCGTCAAGCTTATTCGCACTCGCCTTGTGCTTGTTATGGTGATCGAAAAGATTGTTGGAAATGAACAGGCACAAACACGAACATTTAAAAAAATAGTGATTGACTTCAATTCAACGAAATATTGAATGTTCACTACCTTTTCTTGCAATCGATTGGTCGGTGGGGTCAGAGGTCAGACAGCTTCTTATCCGGCATGGTTGGACCATGTAGAGAATTATATATATAGATAATATACATTTATATTTTCATTAAAAATTCTATAAAGTTAAGGTTTTTTACAAGTTTAAGTAAATTTTAATGACCCAATTCGCTTTAATAGCAATGACCAAATAGATCTATTTACTAATTGTCCCATCGGCACCTCCGGAAGTGACCGAGTTATAAATAGGTTTCATTAATAGATTTTAAAAAAAGAAATTGACCAGCCTTATTATAGAATCAAGAGGTGATGCGCTGGCGGCTCTAGATTCTTGGTGTGGAAGGGGAGAGACCAGAGATTGGGAGGGGGTTACATACACTTCAGCTGATTCCAGCAAACGATCTCTTACAAACATCAAGTCCATGCAATTTGGGGAGGGGATGAGAAACTTATTTTTAAAAATTGCCAACGAACACTTCCACGACATTACTGAAACAACGCCATCTCAGTTAACTGTCAAACCCGCCCCACCCCCCCAACCATGCCACTCGGGACCGTATTTTCCTCGGAGACCGCAGAAGTTCCGACTTGCTCGCCTCAGAGAGTTGGCGGAAGTTGCTGACGCTGTCGCTTGTAAACATGCAGCCGACGCCAGGAATGTTTTGAAGCGCAACAGCAGCTGTTTATCAGAAATAGCTGTTTCTGGTATTTGAATGTGGAAGGCGGCTTAACACTTGCGCGCCTGAAGGTACCTTACAACTTCTGGAAACTGTCATTTTTGAAAGCCCTTCCCCCCTACTCAACACACACATTTTGGGGGGGGGGATGCCATGTTATTTATAACAAATTAGAAATAGTACTTTACTTATTATAATTAAAAAGAAAAAAAAGAAGAATTTAAGACACACACACAAAATCAATTTACCATCAGGTTGTCCACAGAACATTATAGCTGTGTATTACCAAACATTTAAATATTCGTTGACATGGCCTTCATAACAAATTTTAGAAGAAGAAAAAAACTTTTCAAATTCGTTATACTGACCGATTACGGGATATTAGACTATTAGTATTAGATTAAACAATGATCGTGGGATATTAAACCGATTAGTATTAGATTGGACAATTAGACAATGATCACGGGATACTAGACCTATTAGTATTAGATTAGACAATGATCACGGGATACTAGACCTATTAGTATTAGATTAAACAATGATATACGGGATACTAGACCTATTAGTATTAGATTAGGCAATGATCACGGGATACTAGACCTATTAGTATTAGATTAGATAATGATCTCGGGATACTAGACCTATTAGTATTAGATCAGACAATGATCACGCGATACTATACCTATTAGTATTAGATCAGACAATGATCACGCGATACTATACCTATTAGTTTTAGATCAGACGATGATGGCATGTTTCGTGACTCATTCAACTACGTGGCTTTTGGCGTGAGATGAGCAGTACGAAATTATGTCTCGTCTAATGTTATAGTTATAGAGTCGCTCCTTCTGTTTTTTCAGCTTATTGGGTCATAAGCTTATTCAATGCTTTATTGAATTTTTAATCGCATTTTTATCAGCGTTTTGAATGTTGATAGTGTGTTTCTTTCTCTGGTTTGATCAGGCAACCCATGCCACTCTCTGAGGCCAGGAAGCGAATTTCTATGTGTTTGTTCTTGAAAAGGCGTAAGTATTGTATTCGATTTTTGTATTTTGTTTTTTCAAGAGTTCAATTCCCAACGGTCAGCATCGGAGGAAGGATTATAACTAACTTACGCTTCGCCGATGACATAGACGGCCTAGCTGGCAGCGAGGACGAACTAAAAGAATTCCTTGCAAAGCTAGAGAAGACGTCGAAGGCCTATGGCATGGAGATTAATGCAGAAAAGACCAAGGTCATGGCAAACAATAATTTCACAAGTGAAATACGGGTAAACGGTCAAAAACTCGAGGAGGTCCCTACCTTCAAATATCTAGGGGCTGTAATATCCGATGAAGGCTCAAAGCCAGAAATTCTAGCCAGAACGGCCCAAACAACTGCAGCACTAAGCAAACTGAAAAACATCTGGCAAAGCAAGAAGCTCTCCCTGAGATAAACGATTCGACTAATGCGCTCCCTGGCGATGTCAGTCTTCCTTTATGGTTGTGAGGCCTGGACGCTCACCGCAGACCTCCAAAAAAGAATTAGTGCGCTTGAGATGAGATGTTTTCGAAAGGTATTAAACATCTCCTACACGGCGCACATCACGAACGAAGCGGTCCGCGACACAATAAGTGTTGTCATTGGCCCTTACGAGGACCTTCTCACCTCAATTAAAAAGAGGAAACTACGATGGTACGGACACGTGTCAAGATCTGGAGGTCTCTCAAAGACGATATTGCAAGGCACAGTCCAGGGAAGAAGGAAAAGAGGCAGACCAAGGAAGAGTTGGGAGGACAACATCAAAGAGTGGACCGGCCTTTCATTTATTGATTCACAGAAGGCAGCTCAGAACCGTGACACTTGGCATGAGTTAGTGCGCAGCTCAAAATGGTGCCCAAACGACCCAGCGTCGGGTTAAGGGATAGTTCAGTTCAGTTCAGTTCTAGTGTTTTTAGGTTTAGAGTATACGAATGAGTCGTAAATTGAGAAATTTAACAACTACAGCGTTAATTGTTTTTAATTTGCAGCTCCACTCGCAAACTAGACTCGAAACCTCATAATCTTGTAGATGGTCTCCAACCGTTCGATGTGCCGTCAACTAAATTTGTGAGAGAAGGGGGGGGGTAGACAATGTACTAGTTAAAGTTCATCATCAGAGTGCAAATAACACAATTTTATTGCAATGTTGCACATCATCCATTTTTGTGCGCACTATTTAAAAAAATCATGTTAAGCCTGGTCCCTTTTGGAACTCAGGACGTGTTAGCGCATTTTCGTATTATGTATCAGTACTTATGTTAGATATCAGCATTATGTAGTTATCAGTAATTGTGTTTAGATTTTAGACATATTTTTATGAATTTTCTTGTGTAATGAATATACCTGACATTTTTTTAAATTTAAAAGTCATTTCTTTACATTTAAAAATTTTTTATTTTCTCTTTAATCTAACTACAAGTCACCACAAATGATGACGTAAAACTCTCTAAACTTTTACACATATTCTAATGACGTCAACAAAAAAACAAAAAAAAAAACTAATTCTTTTGCACGCCTTCGCACCACTCTTGAATGCTTGAAAAATGATGTATTCGACTTCCGGCAATGGCGGCCGTTCCCTGCGCCAGTGTTACCTCTCGATTCGCAAAGTTTTTTGGTAGTTTTAACGGGGTTTTTTAACGGATCGAGTAACTGAGTGTTGATGCACAAATGGCAGGTCAGGACATACAAAAAACATATATACATCATGGGTCTAGGACTTATGGATGCTGTGATCACAGGTGATGACAGACGGACAAAACGGGTGCAATAGCGCATTCGGCTTCTCGAAAATGCGCTAAAAATGTTCTGCTCGGTTATTTTAAATGCTGCACGGCGTCGGTCAGATAATTACGCTGCCGTTCATCTTAAAGGGAACATTGTGGACAGGTTGACCTCAAACACCACTATCACCCCTCCAATTTTGTCACCTTTGACCCCAGGTTTACCCTGAGCCATCAGATTACACTTGAGCCGACAACGAATCCGTCAATTAAGGCCCTTTTTAAAACACGCGGGGAGGGAGGGATTTCGTGAAAAGTATATACTGGGTAGGGGGGGAAATGATTACCTAAGGGATTAAAGGTATTCGCTCAAGCAGCGGTAAAGTTAATCCACCTCGGGCTTACGTGCACCGATTGTATAACTAGAAAGTATGTCACCTATGAACTGGGTGCGTTATGCCTTCTGTATTATCTGCACGCTCGTCAGACATTCGCATGGCTCAACTATCGGTGTTACTGGTGCTCAATGAACTGTACTGTGCAGTTTTGAAATTTGATGCACTGTGCAGTTTTGAAATTTGATGCACTGTGCAGTTTTGAAATTTGATGCACTTAACGATTTGAAATTCTATGTACTATGCAGTTTTGAAATTTGATGCACTGTGCAGTTTTGAAATTTGATGCACTTAACAGATTTGAAATTCTATGTACTATGCAGTTTTGAAATTTTATGCACTGTGCAGTTTTGAAATTTGATGCACTGTGCAGTTTTGAAATTTGATGCACTGTGCAGTTTTGAAATTTGATGCACTTAACAGATTTGAAATTCTATGTACTATGCAGTTTTGAAATTTGATGCACTGTGCAGTTTTGAAATTTGATGCACTGTGCAGTTTTGAAATTTGATGCACTGTGCAGTTTTGAAATTTGATGCACTGTGCAGTTTTAAAATTTGATGTACAATGCTGTTTAGAAATTTGGTGTACCATGCAGTTTTGAAATTTGATGTACTATGCATTTTTGAAATTTGATGTACTATGCAGTTTTGAGATTTGATGTACTATGCAATTTTGAAATTTGATGTACTATGCAGTTTTGAAATTTGATGTACTATGCAGTTTTCAAATCGGATGAATTACACACTTGTTAGATTCATCTGCTTCCAACTTTGTAATTTATTTTCCCTTAAAAACACTTTAAAAATATGGGATTTAGAACTTGATGTATTATGTACTTTGTATTGTGTCTGATTGGTTGGTTCATGTGTGTTGTGACCTTTGACTGTGTGAAAAACTTTGCGTGTATAGCCATCTTTTATTTCATTGACAAATCATTTTATTCACAACGATTCTTCATCTTGTAAAAGTTTTTATACCCCAAACTTCATTTGTTTGCTAGTTATTGCGAAAGAATTTTATCACTTAAAACAAAAGTTATAAGTAGATGGACAGATAACATGCAAACAGGGAGTGTGTGAGCCTGACAATTCGCCACAAAACAGCGAATGTTTCGGGAAAGAGCCTTCTTCAACAAACAAATAGTACACAAACAAATAAAACGAATATAAAGCAATTAAAAATTAGTTTGTGGTGAAATCCAGAGCCAAAGAGAGCAATTGTAGGAAGAGAGTAGTAAGAGTTAATATAGGAAAGGAGAGAGTGGGCGTGGCATTCATCCTATGTGGTACAAGGGTCCCTTGCTCTTGGATTAGTTTCAATATTTTAAAAATGATATTTGTCCTGAACCCGTGGCTGACCCCGCGTAAATTTGTTCAATATGTAAATGAGATTTTATTTCTCTCAGCTAGTGATTGGCTGTAGGAGTCAGTATGAGTTTGAGGGACCAATTGCTATCAAGGACCGCACAGACAACCGCCTTTTATTATATAGGATATTACTTTTTTAAAAAACAACATATCTGCGTGGTTGAAAATTCTATTGGTTTGAACATTCTACATGTCAATTGAATATTTTTGAGTGGTTTAGAAATCCAGTTAAAGTCTAAATCTAATGAGAACTGAGAATCGGACACTTCTTTTCATCATATTGATCTAATTGAGTTTTATTCAGTTTCATTTAGTGCTGAAGCTTCTGAACTCAGGACAGATCATCAATTATGAGTGAGATTGCAATCAGGCTTTTAGAAACCAAATAAAGCTTATTCAAATAGACTATATATAAGACCTGAAAATACGTCAAAAAAATCCTAATAGGAATGTTTTTTGTGACACCCTGTCAGGCCTAAATATACCATGTTAAAATAACATATTTTTTGTGTGGACTGGGTCCTTGGGGTCTAGATACTGCCCGTTGCATTGACCTCACAAAATACCAGATGTTTCTCTCAGCTCAGAGATCGTGTAGATTTTTAGTGGAACTTATTACATGACTTGTTTTCACTATCCTCCCTGGTTGGCTTGGTTGGGAGGGAGGGGTGGGTGATAGATTTCTTAGCAATGTAAAAAAAAACAACATTTCATTGCATTATTAAATTATAGTTAAGCCAATACACAGAGCGGGTACAAGGGGATGTGAATCGCCAGCTGGGAGACTGTGATGTGTTTGTGGAGTTGCCGAACCTGGCACCGAATCGCTGACCAAGCAGCACCCACCTGTTGAAAAAAACAATGAAAAGCGGTCATTGAACCTGCCCGTTTAAATACCTGACATTTATCTCAAATCAAGCTTTCTTGAACTAAATGGAAGGATATTTAACTTTTTTTTTCTCTTCTAGATCTCTGTAACATCTCGCCGGAATCTCAACAAGTTCACGGGCAGACTCGGTGTAGGCATTTTTAAAATAAAAGTAGTGGTACTTCGAGATACGAAATTAATCCATTACGGGCCTGCTTTCGTATCTTGGATTTTTCGTATCTCGAACAAAAGTTTACACACAAAAAGACCCTAATATTACATCCTTTCCAAGCCATACAGAAACAATAATAAAAATAGAAAAATATCAAGGAAAACTTTATAAAAATAAAGCTGGAATCTTCAGTCACAGCCATAATTAACCAATGCCAACAACATTCATAATCGCTTTGTTACAGCTGGATGTAATCATTTTATTTTCTTATTTTTAAAACCTGTTTTATATTGTTCGTTTCCACGTAGAAGGCAACTTGCCGAAGCCCTCTTACCTTGCGCCAGCTATTAAGCAAAATTTTCACACACCTCGTCATACACTTGTCTTTCACCTATCACAAACCCAAGTGCACATTCACAATCAACCAAATGACAAGCACAATTTGAAATCTGGACTTCTACGGGCCAGTCAAATTTTGTTTCCTTAACTTTATGATTACTTTTTGTTTGTTTTGTTACAAGAAATTATAGATCAGAGTTGTCTGTACTTGACACCTTTCACCCCGCGTTACGTTACTTAGTCGATCCTGTTTGTAACGCGGCAGTTTCTGATGTAACTCAGCGTTGTGTATGCCTGTAAATTGTGTACTCATCCCATGCTTTGAATATTTCATGTCGTGGAAAAGTTAAACTCCCGACAAGATCGATTCTTTTTATCGTCAGCCACACGAGACTCCAAAACATACCCGATTACAGTGGCGTAGCTAGAGCTTTTGCCGCCCGGGGCGGTCTTTAATATGCCGCCCTTTTAGAGGCCGCCCATAAATGACGTCACGCACCATTTTTTATGGGGGGAGGCAACACACATATTACGTCATTCAAAACGCGTAACTTTAAATAAAAGTTTCACTGAAATATATCATTAATCACAATGAGGTTTTACGTGGTTTCACGCGTGTTACGATATTTGAGTGCAGCCTTACACTAAAAACATATTTATATGAAAAACATTTTTTTAAATTTTAAACACCCTGGTTTTCAAATAGAATATACCGCTTGTATGGGAGGTGGTCTCTGTCACGTCACATTAAGGAAGGGGTCTAAGTTTTCTTTTCATGACGCCGTGTGATGAGGGGGCAGGGGGTGAAAAATCAGCCGAAATCACCTGACGTCATTTATGAACGGCCCCTTACGTCAATCATATGATGGTTTTTATAAACTTGAATAAATAATTGTAATTGAAACAAAGTAGATTGTAAAAGGTGGGGAAAACTTTTACCACTGCATGTCCTATTTATGTAAGTAGTAAAAAAAAAGATGCAATATACGATGATTTACCTTTAATTAAAACATTATAAAAATACAAAATAATTTTTATGAAGGCCACAAGAAAGTTATAAAATTCGCTCCCCCACCCACCCAATGAAACAAAAGATATTCCAAATTTTACACCCAAAAATCATTAACAATTAATAAGCTTTTACTTTTTGTTTATAAATAGATTTATAAGATTTTTTTAAATAAAAAACTAAAATGTATATTT
>MUZC01001263.1:721379-781027 GCA_002072015.1 Radix auricularia | reverse complement strand
TTATACTAGCACTAATACTTGTACCGCTTACACTCACCTTTTAAAATGTTCAGGCTTATTTCAATTAATTTTTAGTCCTCTACATTTTAATACGTTATTTAGAAGCAAAACTAAGAGTGAAGAATATAAAACATTTCTTTTTGCACAAAACTGCACCTAAAAGATCGTTTTCAGTTAAATTAATTTATCAAATCGCAATTCAATTAGTGATATTTCAGAAAAGTTTGTCCTTAAGTTCTAAAAATAGCCCCTGACAGAAAGGGCTTTGGCTACTTACTGTCTATGAAACGACAAGCCCCATGCGTATCTGTTAGACGGAGCCTCGTTCTCATTATTACAGATACGACGCAAGGTTCGTCACCGCTGTAATAGTATAAACATAAAATTGTTCGACACCATTTTTATTTACCTAAATCCACCCATGAAAGTAAAACATATTAACCAAGTCAGAGGCGTAACAACGACTTGGCATCGGGGCATTAGCCAAGGGTGCCCAGGGCTAGTCCTTTAATTTATTCACATTTTTTCTAACCATTGAAAAAGCCGCAAAGCTGAAATTGGTCAAGGGCGCCAAAAATAAATTAGCCAAAGGCGCGGAAGACCCAGTTGTGCCCTGAAACTAGTGAAATGAAAATGAAACGTACAGCGTTTAATATACACATGGTTTGTTAAGTTTTATTTTTATAGACAATTTAAACTTTGGAAAAATGTAAAAATGAGAACTGGTTGTTTGTGAAATATACACTTAAATGGGAATTTAGTTTAATTATATAGTTAATTATAACTACTTATAAGACTCAGGGTAATTGGTGCATTAAAATCACTTTTTTGTTTTTCATCGTCTCTAACCATCAAGAAAATAATCAGCATAAAAAACTTAGCTATGACGTCAATTCGTAAATAAATCAAGAAATTATTTATCTTCGCCTTCCCATAGTTCACATTTAATCTCTACACCAAAGTGACTGTAATAGAAAAAAATCATGTTAAGCCTGGTCCCTTTTGGAACTCAGGACGTGTTAGCACATTTTCGTATTATGTATCAGTACTCATGTTAGATATCAGCATTATGTAGTTATCAGTAATTGTGTTTAGATTTTAGACATATTTTTATGAATTTTCTTGTGTAATGAATATACCTGAAATTTTTTTTATTTAAAAGTCATTTCTTGACATTTTAAATTTTTTATTTTCTCTTTAATCTAACTACAAGTGGTTTGTGGTCACTGAAATAGGACTCATAAATGAAACATTCTAAATTGTAATCAGCTAATCGCCCAAATACTCCGTCAATTGTTGTTTGATAGATCGTAGTTGCCAATCTTGGTGAAAGTAGTTGAATGTTGAAGCTTGTTTCGAAAAAGTTTTCAATTTCTGCCCCTGGGCCGCTAAGATCTTGATTGAAGTCACCACAAATGATGACGTAAAACTCTCTAAACTTTTACACATATTCTAATGACGTCAACAAAAAAAAAATACTTTTGATAATACTAAGACTTCCGGCAATGGCGGCCGTTCCCTGCGCCAGTGTTATTTCTCGATTCGCAATGTTTTTTGGTAGTTTTAACGGGGTTTTTTAACGGATCGAGTAACTGAGTGTTGATGCACAAATGGCAGGTCAGGACATACAAAAAACATATGTACATCATGGGTCTAGGACTTATGGATGCTGAGATCTAGGGTGATGACAGACGGACGGACGGGCGGACAAAACGGGTGCAATAGCGCATTCGACTTCTCGAAAATGCGCTAAAGAAACTCAACGCAAAAAATACGTAGATCTAATATATAACTTTTGTATGACAAAATACAAATAGATTTTTAATAGATATAAATCTTTAGGACGAAATAAAATAAAATAAAACACTCTGTAAATTAGCATAGACAATTTATTCTTTGAGTCCAATGTTTCTTTTATATCTTGCAATGCAGTTGAGTACATTAACCGTTTAATTATACTACATTAGGCTACCGAGTGTCAAGTGTAAATTACTGACCATACAAGTGACACTGTCCATTTCAAATATTGTCTAGGCAATGAAAAAAGTACAGTAACATATTACAACCCAGTTAAATAGCCCGTGTGTTCCTTTAATCACCGAATGATCAAACACTCGAACAGACACACGGTGAATTAGAGGGTGTCACGTTATATCAATGGAAGCTAGTGGACCAGAGAGTTTGATTTATCGATTCAACTTATAATATAAACCTATACATTCATACCGCGGTAATAACTTCCAACATTCATACGTCGGTAATAACTTCCAACATTCATACGTCGGTAATAACTTCCAACATTCATATGTCGGTAACAATTTCCAACATTCATATGTCGGTAACAATTTCCAACATTCATATGTCGGTAACAATTTCCAACATTCATACGTCGGTAATAACTTCCAACATTCATATGTCGGTATAAATTTCCAACATTCATTTGTCGGTAACAATTTCCAACATTCATATGTCGGTAATAACTTCCAACATTCACTTGTCGGTAACAATTTCCAACATTCGTATGTCGGTAATAACTTCCAACATTCATTTGTCGGTAACAATTTCCAACATTCATATGTCGGTAATAACTTCCAACATTCATTTGTCGGTAACAATTTCCAACATTCGTATGTCGGTAATAACTTCCAACATTCATACGTCGGTAATAACTTCCAACATTCACACGTCGGTAACAACTTCCAACATTCATACGTCGGAAACAACTTCCAACATTCATATGTCGGTGACAACTTCCAACATTCATATGTCGGTGACAACATCCAGCACAAAGTTGGGTTATATATTTTACCTTTGTTATTTTAACTGGTCATAACGACATATATAGCCTACTATAATAGAGATAGTTTTATCCGAGGAAATCGATTTCGATGAATTAAATGTCTACAATTTCCATGATAATCTATTATCTCATTTTGTTTAGATTTTTTAGGTGCGCAAAGCGTTATATAGCGGGATTTCTTATTTGTATGCACCAATATAAAAATCATATGATATTTAGTTTTAATGAAGATCTCTATCGGGAATGAGTGGATTCATAATCTCACCATGTGAAATTGAAATTATGCAAAACTCTAACAAGATAAGGTTTGCTCATTTTTGAGATACAATTTTATTGCAATCTTGTCATTCATAATATTGACGTTGCTTAATGTGGACGAGACGTTTATATATTCAACTGTACGGGAGTTTTCAAATGGTTTGATGCCCTAGATGTGATTGTGAGATATATTTTAGTGTTGAAAGTGTTTGTATAAGATCATGGCCGACCGTTTGATGCCCTAGATGTGATTGTGAGATATATTTTAGTGTTGAAAGTGTTTGTATAAGATCATGGCCGACCAATCACTGTTCCCAACGATCATTGCTGGCGGTTCACATATGAGCGTAGGTAACCTCATAGATAACTCTTCTGTGTTGGATGTATTCATCACACAGAAAGAGTTCATCCCCCTGATGGGCATGTACACGTCAGTCGATATGGTCCTGTCCACTCTGGGGGTCATCACCAACGCGGTCAACATCAGAATGTTCCTGGTCATGGGGGCTAACGACGGGGTCACCGTGGCCTTTCTCTTCCTCTCGGCCTCTGAACTCCTGTGTAGCGTGGCCGCCCTCGGCCAAAGACTCTCCATGGCGTTTTGGCTTACGGAAATGGTCACGAGTTACAAAACATGGTTTCATATCAACCCATACACATTTAACAGCTTCTTTGGGAACATCCGCTCTTGCCTGTTTGAGATTCCCGTCTTGATAACCACTTACCTGGCAGTGGTCAAGTGCATGTGCGTGACCAACCCGCTAGGGTTTAAAAGCACGTTCTCCGTGGCCAGGACGGTTAAAATGATGGTTGGTATCTGCGTGTTGTCTGTCGTCACGTACATCCCTATCCTGGCCACCATGGGGGTCACCGAGGTCTTTGACCACCAGGTCAACGCCACGCGCCGTATGCTGTGGTTCTCGCCCTATCGTGACATCGTTAAAAGCGTCATCTGGAACGCTCGTGACTCCGTGTCTGCGATCGCTTCGGAAATCATCATCGTTGTTTGTCTGGTGGTCATGTCAAGGTCACTCTCCAAGGCCGTCAGTGTCAGAGACACTTTGACATCAAGAACTGGAGCAAGACGCGTTGAAAAAACACATGGTAAAGATCCGAGTGTTGGGAAAACATCGTGTACAAAGCTTGGTGGGAAGGAATTACAGGTTATAAAACAAGTGACGTATATTTCTTTGGTGTACATCGTTGGGAACACGCCCAAGATATGTGTGTACCTGGCCATAGCTCTTGTACCTGGTCTAACGCAAGGGGGGCTGTACCAGAACCTGTATGTGGTAATCATAAAAGGGAAAGAACTTTGTGAGCTGGTGGTATCGTGTGTGAATATTGTCATCTATTATAAGTACAATACAAAATTCAGGACATGTTGTATATTCAGAACCTAAACCAGATTTGATATCAAAGAAACATGAACGGGATCAAAACAATCAATGAAAGCTTTATTTTTTACATAGTAAACAAATAGACGTATTCGATGATGCCCATCATCTCTATGAATATCTTATACAAATTTAAAGTTTATGTACATTGTATAAGACATTGTTAAACATGCGAAATTTAAAGATTAGGTAGAATTTAAAAATAACCACATTAACACCAACCAAAATGACGCAGATTATAAGAAGAGAAAGGAAGTATCCAATAAAAGTCCCAACCAAAACAAACTTCCACAATTATATACATTTATGAAGTTGATTTAATCCATATGGACCCTAAGCAACGCATCATTATTTAAATCTATTTTCCATTGACAGCCATTCATCCTTCAACCTTAATTTGATTCTATTACTATTGCTTTGTACTTATTGTTCCATTCATAAAAATTGGTCATGTGTTAAAAAAGCCTTTTAACTATTGGTTAGAATTCATTATGAGTCAAAGTTGAAGGTTCAAAATAAGTTGTTTTTTTAAATTGTATTTGTCGTGACCCATATGTAGATTTGGATAGATGTGCCACACATTGTCATTGTGTGAACTGGAACTTTGAAACCAAGAAGGTACACTTGTGGTCAGTTGGACGGTTGGGCGGTACGGGTCAGTGTGAGAAGTAACTGGAGTTGAAGAAGTGCAGCAATAAACAGAATTAACAAGTGTTCATGTCGTCTTACAGTCTTGGTGCTTGACTTGAGTGAAAGTAGAGGTCAGTAGAGAGGTCAGTCACACGAGTAACGAAGTTCGTTACAATATATATATAAGGAAAGATCTGAGGACAGGGGAACAAAATTAGTAACGATAAGAACACATATAAAACGTAGAAGATGATAGGAAGTGACACGGTTGTGAAATAATAAAGAAAAGAAAATAAACATTGAAAAAAATAGGAAATAAGGGAAATGATACGAATAGTTAAGAAAGTTTATTAGACTACAGAATGTAAAAAAAATATGAATTTATGAAGAAAGATTGAAACAAGTAAACTGATAAAAACTTTAATGAGCATTTAATCGCAATTTACAGAAAGGGTTTCCAATTATTTTTATTCAACGGAAATCATTCTAGATGACATTAAAAATAATTTCTAATCAGTAACTCAGAAACTTTACAAAATATGACGTCATATGCGCTCACGCTACACCTCAAAAAGAATGTGTCAATATAATGCGCACCACGCAACAATTTAACATTAACATTCACAAAGCGGGAAAAACCATTAACTATCATTCTAGATTACATTAAAAATCATTTCGAATAAGGGAGGCGTTATCCCCAGAATTCTGCGGATAACTTTGAGCGTTATCCCCAGAATTCTATTAATAGTTCGATGTGGAAGGGAGAATTCAGTGAAATATTCTTAAGTCTCAGTGCCAGCCTTATTGTTTTTCATGTCGATTGCTGCCATTTTGTTAAAATTAGGGCTGTTATCGATTAATTAAAATTTAATCGTTAACTTTTGAAAAATTACCGATTAATTAATCGATAATTTTGATTAAGTTACAAATAAGATGTATGAACGCGACCTCCTTAAGGTGAAAATTTCAAAGGAACTAACAAAAACAGGCAATTAACATTTTTAAATGTAAATATAAGAGCTTATTTTAAAGGTTACACTTTGAAAATCTGTTTTCTTAATTGAGAGGTTTTTAAGTAAAAAATGCAAACTATTATTAATTATTTAAAATTTATTAATAAATCGAAACAACTGTCTAAAACAACCTCTTCAATTTATTCACTATTTTATCGATTAAAATAATTTTAATCGATAATTTTTTTACCGATTAATCGAGAAATTAATCGGTAATTTCCGCAGCCCTAGTTAAAATGTTGTTAATTTCATCGCTAAACCTCACCCACACCCTAAAACCTATCACTAAACCTAACCCACACCCTAAAACCTATCACTGAACCTAATCTACACCCTAAAACCCATCACTAAACCTAACCCACACCCTAAAACCTATCACTAAACCTAAAAAACTTAACCCACACCCTAAAACTTATCACTAAACCTAACCCACACCCTAAAACCTATCACTAAACCTAAAAAACTTAACCCACACCCTAAAACCTATCACTAAACCTAGCCTAACCCACACCCTAAAACCTATCACTAAACCTAAAAAACTTAACCCACACCCTAAAACCTATCACTAAACCTAACCCACACCCTAAAACCTATCACTAAACCTAAAAATCATGTTAAGCCTGGTCCCTTTTGGAACTCAGGACGTGTTAGCGCATTTTCGTATTATGTATCAGTACTTATGTTAGATATCAGCATTATGTAGTTATCAGTAATTGTGTTTAGATTTTAGACATATTTTTATGAATTTTCTTGTGTAATGAATATACCTGACATTTTTTTAATTTAAAAGTCATTTCTTTACATTTAAAAAAAATTATTTTCTATTTAATCTAACTACAAGTCACCACAAATGATGACGTAAAACTCTCTAAACTTTTACACATATTCTAATGACGTCAACAACAAAAAAAAACAAAAACAAAAAACTAATTCTTTTGCACGCCTTCGCACCACTCTTGAATGCTTGAAAAATGATGTATTCGACTTCCGGCAATGGCGGCCGTTCCCTGCGCCAGTGTTACCTCTCGATTCGCAAAGTTTTTTGGTAGTTTTAACGGGTTTTTTTAACGGATCGGGTAACTGAGTGTTGATGCACAAATGGCAGGTCAGGACATACAAAAAACATATATACATCATGGGTCTAGGACTTATGGATGCTGTGATCAAAGGTGATGACAGACGGACNAAAAAAAAAAAAAAAAGATTCGGCAACAGAGAATCGAACCTCATACATAACTACCAGCTATCCTTCGCACTAATGGTGAGACCAGGAAGACTCCAACACCGATGGTCTATTAAAATTTATAAAGTCAATTATATAAAATCATAGTTTACTAAGTCTAGCGGGTCTGAATAGCGGTCATGTGACCGAGATTTCTATCTCACGACTCAGAAGATTCATTTAGAGTTCTGCGAATAACGTTTAGCGTTATCCCCAGAATTCTGCGGATAACCACTTCGTTCGAATAAATAATTTAGAAACTAAACGAAACAATTGCTATCTACAAATGGATGCTAGAATTACGGGAGTCGAAAGGAGTTGTTTCGAAAAAAATTCCTTCTCCGGCATTATTCTAAATATTAACAGCTACCTTTGGCGTTTGTCTCCACCCGATGAATGGTTAGCGAAAAATAGACAAAATTGTTGTAATTTTTTTTTATTTATTTTTTTAAAATTATTTTTTTTTTAAATAAATTTTCTAGGTAATCTAATAAGTTTTTTCGATTTTCGTTTACTTGTCTGTTTCTTTGTTGTTGTTTTTTTGTTTGTTGTTGCTTTGTGTGTGTGTTTTTGTTTTTGTTTTGTTGTTGTTGGTTTTTTTTTTGGGGGGCGGGGGCGTGGGAGTTGGCCTGTGCCCATCCTTGGGACATTCTTAACATATTTGCAAAGGACCGAGCCCTCTATCCTGAACCAGGTGGAGTTGCCGTTCAAAGGTTGAAAAGACCGGCCAGACATTTCAAATGTTTAAACGAAATATTTCCCAAGGGAAATTGCATTAAAAATGTGAATATTGTTGTGCAATGATGCATCCTTCTCATAAAGATAATTTTTCATGTTTTAACTTTTTTGTATTCCGATTTCAATAAGGGGCCATCCATAAATGACGTCACGCACCTGGGGATGGGGGTCAAGCATATGTGTGATGAGTGACAATGGGGTGGGTAGGGTAAAATAAATGTGACGTCACATAAAAAAATCGCGCATCTTTAAATAAAATGTCCCCTTAACTACTGTAATTCATTGCTTGCAATTCATTTAATGACGTTTTCAATGTCTTCACGCTTGTTTTCTATCCAAGCTCTGACAAATGACATGGTTTTTGTTACAACTTTTCACTCTGAACATAAACTAAAAATTATATTTAAAAATAAACGTTGTGTTTACTTAATTAACAATAACAAGTTTTAAATTCATTGACATTAAATTGAATTACTTATATTTAAATACTAGAGGCAAGCACCCGGCTTCACACGGGTTTTAAATGAGGTTTTCTGTAGAAGCTTACTATGCTGTTTATTTACATGAAGTAAAAGGGTACATTTATCTTAAAGAATTATCATGCTTCTACCTAAACGGGAAATAGGAGAATTCATAATTTTCACTTTTTATATCGCTCATATAAAGAAGAAAACTACATTGGGCCCCGGCCTCCTTAGAGAGATAATTTAAATATGTTTTCACCTGTTACCATTGGCATTGGAGATGTGAAATACAGCTCATTTATGGAAAAAATACATTTGTTCACTCCAGCCCCACATTGAATTTTAAAAGACTTTTTTCTCCCCATTTTTGTTGGGAGAGTGTGCTCAATAACTTCCAACAGTTTCATGTCTTTACCCTCAGTGGTAACAGGTGAAAAAAATATTTATATTATCACTTTCTGGGAGCCGAGGGCCCAAATGTAGGGTTTTAAAATATTTTTAAAATTTCTTTTTTACTAATACTAATAAACTATTTATAAATACTGAAAATCCCCCATTCGACTATTTCCCGTGTAGGTAGAAGAATGAAACTTTGGGAAGTTGTTAAGTACACTCTCCTAACACTAATTTGCACAAACAAATTTTAAACTTCCCACTCATTGTGGGCCGGGGGCCCAAATATAGTTTTTTCTTATATTTTAAAAATTCACTCATCACTAATTCTCAAATTTACCGCGTAGGTGAAACAATGAAACTTTTGGAAATTCTTGAGCATACTCTCCCGACAATAATGGCAATGTTCCCTAAATTGCCACTCATGGGGCCCGGGGGCCCAAAAACATTTCCCCCCTTTAGTTGAGGTAGATAAAATTGACAATAACTAATTCTCCTATTTCTCGAGTAGGCAGAAGCATGAAATTTTAGGATTATTGTTTAGTACATTTCCCAAATTATCGCAGGCAAAAATATATTTCAATTATCACTTTCTGGGGTCCAGGGGCCCACATTTTTTTTCTATATGAGCTATATAAAAATTTTAAAACACTAATTCTCCTATTTCCCGTGTAGGTAGAAGTAAGTATCTTTGGCAAGTTGTTGTACGCTACCCCGACGATATTTTGCGAGAAAGAATTTTAAACTTCCAACTCATGGGGAGCCGGGGGCCCAAATGTATTTTTTGTGTGCTAATATACGCTATATAAATACTGAAAATCCCCCATTCGACTATTTCCCGTGTAGGTACAAGAATGAAACTTTAGGAAATTGTTAAGTACACTCTCCTAACGCTAATGCGCAAAAAATAATTTTAAAATTCCCACTCTTGGGGGCTAGGGGCCCAAATGTAGTTTTTTCTTACATTAAAAACCGTATTATTTCTTATTCTCAAATTTACCGTATACGTAAAGACGTGCAACTTTTGGAAGTTTTTGAGCACTCTCTCCCAACAAAAATTGATAAAAAGTCTTTTAAAATTCTCACTCAGGGTGGGGCTTGTGTGCCCAAATGTATTTTTTTTCTTAAATGAACTGTATTTCACATCTCCAATGGTAACAGGTAAAACATATTTAAATTATCTTTCTAAGGGGCCGGGGCCAAATGTAGTTTTCTTCTTTATATGAGCAAAAATTACTAATTCTCCTATTTCCCGTTTAGGTAGAAACATAATACTTTGGAAAGTTGAGCAATACATATCCGCCATGGTAAGAGGAGTAAAAAGAAATCACCCCCCTGGGGGCCGGGGCCCAAATGTATTTGTTCTGATATAAAAAAAAAACAGACTCATCACGTATTCTCTAATTTTCGTTGACGGTAGAAGCATAAAAGTTTGGAAATTTGTTTAGGAGGCACTCACGACAAAAATTAACAAAGAAAATATTAAAACTCCTGCTCATGTGGGGCCGGCGGCCCAAATACGTTTTTTCCTTACATTGGCTATGTAAAATTTTAAAACCACTAATGAAATGTTTGAAAGTTGTTGAGTACACTTCTGCGATGGTAAAAGGGAAAAAATATTTATAAAACTTATTGGAAGCCTGTTGCCACAAAATAATGTTGTTTTTTTTACACATATAAGTTGTATAAAAATTGAAAATCTTTAATTCTACTATTTGGAATAATGGGATTTTGGAAAGTTGTTAATTATACTATCACGATAGTGCAGTCTTACCTGGTGTCTTGGGATTGCTGGTATAGAATCGCAGACAATATGCTTTTCAAATAGGCAATTGTTTTGACGTGCTTTAAGATAAATGTACCTTTTAATTTTTACTTCAGGTAAATAAAAAGTTTAGTATGCTTCTACAGAAAACCTCATTTAAAACCCGTGAGAAACCGGGTACTTGCCTCTAGTATATATATACTAGCGATTTCCCCACGCGTTGCTGCGGGAAGTTGGAGAATTAGTGATGAGTGAGTGAGTTCTTAAAAAACTATATTTGGGTCCCCGGTGCCCAGCAAAAGATATTTTAAATACTATTTCACCTGCTGCCATCACGGAAGTGTATTTAACAAACTCCCAAAGCTACATGAGTTTAACTATTTAGGAAATAGGAAAAATACTGCTTTTCAATTTGTAAATAGCACATTTTGGGAAAAAACACGTTTTTGAGGCCCCAGCCCCAATGAGTGTGAATTTTAAAATTATATTACCCCACTTTTCGTCGTGAGAGGGTACCCTGCAACTTCCAAAAGTTTTATGCTTTTACCTAAATGGGAATCGCAGAATTAGTGATTTTTACTTTTTATATAGTTAATATTAGGAAACAAAACTACATTTGGGCCCCCCAGCCCCCAGTAAGGGATATTTTAAATAATTATTCACCAGCAACCATTGTGGAAGTGTATTTAATAAACCCCAAATTTTCATGCGTTTGCCTATTCGGGAAATAAGAGAATTATTGATTTTCAATTTTTATATAGCACATATAAAGAAAAAACACATTTTTTGGCCCCGGCCCTCATGAGTGTGCATTGAGTGGAAATTTACCATTCCCTTTCGCCTACTTTCATCAGGAGATTGTACTCAACATCTTTCCAAAGTTTCATGCTTCTACCTACATGGGGAAAGGGAGAATTATCGATGTTCAATTTTACATAGTTTATATTAGGAAAAAAAACTACTTTTGCCCCCCCCCTAGCGCCCATTAAGAGATATTTTAAATATTTTTTCACCTGCTACCATCGTGAAAGTTTAATTATCCATTCCCCAACGTTTCATGAGACTACCTACGCGAGAAATAGAGGAATTTGTGATTTTTAATTTTTATAAATCTCATTTAAGAAAACAAGCGTTGTTTTTGGGCCACGGCCCCCATTAGTGTGTATTTCAAAATTCTTTTACACCAAAATTCGTCGTGAGAGGGTACTGAACAATTACCCAAAGTTTCATGCTCCTACCTACACGGAAAATTGAAGAATTAGTGATGAGTTGGTTTTTAAAATAAGAAAAAATATATTTGGGCCCCTGGCTACCAATTAGTGGGAAATCTAACATTCGTTTTGCATATTTTCGTCGGGAGCTACTACTCAAAACAATGCCAAAGTTTCATGCTTCTACCTATACGGAAAATAGGAGAATTAGTGATTTTCAATTTTTATATAGCTCATATAAGGAAAAACCGTTTTTGGGGCCCCAGCCCCATGAGTGTGAAATTTTTTTTTTCAAATTGTCGTTGAGAGCATGTACTCAAAAAATGTCAAAAGTTTCATGCTTCTATCTGCAAGGGAAATAGGGAAATTGGTGATTTTCAATTTTTATAGAGCCCATATTAGGAAAAAAACAGTTTTTGGGCCCCCGGCCCCACATGAGCGAGATTTTAAAATTCTTTTTCGCCAATTTTTGTAGTGAGATGGCACCAATCAACTTTCCAAAGTTTCATGCTTCTACCTACACGGGAAATGGGAAAATTGCTGACTTTCAATTTTTATAGAGCCCATGAGTGAGATTTTTAAAATTCTTTTTCTCAAATTTTTGTCGCTAGTTGGTACCTAACAACTTCCCAAAGTTTCATGCTTCTACCTACACGGGAAGTTGGAGAATTAGTGATGTAGGAAAAAACAGTTTTTGGGCCCCCGGCCCCACTTGAGCTAGGTTTTTAAAATTCTTTTTCGCCAATGTTCGTAGTGAGAGGGTACACAACAACTTCCCAAAGTTTCATACTTCTACATAAACGGAAATTTGGAAAATTAGTGATTTTCAATTTTTATAGGGCCCATTTAAGGAAAAAAACTTTTTTTGCCCCCGGCCCCACATTAGTGAGATTTTTTAAATTTTATTTCGCCAACTTTAGTCGATAGTGGGTACCTAACAACTTCCCAAAGTTTCATGTTTCTACCTACATGGGAAGTTGGAGAATTAATGATGTAGAAAAAACAATTTTTGGGCCTCCGGCCCCAGACGAGCGAGATTTTTAAAATTCTTTTTTTTCGTCAATTTTCCTCGTTGGTGGGTACCCAACAACTTCCCAAAGTTTCATACCTCTACCTACTCGGGAAGTTGGAGAATTAGTGATGAATCAGTCCGTCAGTCAGTCAGGGCTTTCCCTTTTATTAGTATATCTCCTAACAATATTATTATAGTTTTAAAGTTATGAAAAATTTTAAAATGCGTAAAAGGCCACAAAGTGTGAAGGAAAACAGCATAGTGAAAAAAAAAGTGAATATGTGGTCTTCGGCAAAAACACATAACTTTTAAACCACTTGAGATGAAAAGATAATCCTTATGTTTTTGTTAATCATCAAACTATAGTGCTGTATTATTTTTATATTGTAAAAAATTAATTTGAATTTTTAATCCAAATGCCTAAACTTTAATGCGTTATTTAAATTATTTTATTGCTAACTGTCTTTTTTATAAAAATTTACGGATTTTACAAAAAAAATAAAAATATTCTAGTTAAATAGTAAGTTAGACTAAAACTTGTAACATGTTAATTATAAATCCTGATTCTTTTTGTAAAATGTTTTTTTTTAAAATAATTGTAATTGAAATAAGTTTGCAAATATTTTTTTTACAACTCATTAGACCTTCATGTAACATGCCTTGAAATAAGACTTGAGAAATGAGACTTGCAATATTTTCCATTGTTAATATGCAGGTGTTTTTTTCCATCGTATGCATAACTTTGATTGATTTCCCTTTTTTAAAAAATTTAGTTCATAATATTGTTGGTATTTTTTTGGTCTTAAAGGCAGTGGAAATAACTCAATAATACAAATATTTAATTGCCCGTAATAAAATAGATTGTAAAAAATAGAATATTTAAGTGGAGCTTTGGTATATAATAGCGTGACATCACACTTCTTAAACTCCCCCTTCCCCTTCGTCACAAAGTTGGGGCCACCTCCCGTTAGGCGCGTAACGTCATTTTTTGGAATTTAAAAAACTAATTTTTTGCCACCCCCACCCCCCCCTTGAAAAACTCCATGGTTCAGGCATGGCTGATCTATGGAGATGCTTTTACTTATCCAGATTGGGACCAAAAATATCCTTACTCTACTTGATTTCAAAACCCCGATTGCTATATGCATGATAACAAATGTAAAGTAGGGTTTAGAAAATGTAATCATCCCTAATTGGATATAGAGCTAAAGAAATTAGAGGTCCTACTTCAGCTGTTCCACTCATACCTGTTATACCTGACGTGTGCATTTCACAACAAACAAATAAACAAAAGAACAAGTTCTAAGCGATTTTTTAAAAGAATTAAATGTGTAAAAATTAGTCAAATAAAATATTCACCTTTGCATGAAGCAAATGTCAAACAGTTTCACCAGCCTCAAACATGCTTTTTATAAACGTGTATAGATCTAATTGTTTATTGGCATTTCTGTAGGCATTTTGTTTTTTTTTAAATATTAGATTCTCCATTTTAATTTTTTATTTTGTAAAAATAAATAACGATTTTTATTATACTAAATATCGTTTTCAGCAGTATATTCACAATATAAAGAAGTGCTTGTAATCTGTAATAAAGTTTTTTTTTAAAGTTATAATTATAGTAACTATAAATATAATGTAAAAAGAACTGTTATTGGAAAATATTAATAATAACAATAATTTTAAATTGTTGCGCAAAAAATAAAAATTCAAGAGCTCTCCTTTCCTAATCTAAAATTGAAATCTGCTATCACAACTCAGCCGTCATGGCCCTTCAGGAGGCTTACCTCGTCGGTCTCTTTGAGGACACCAACTTGTGCGCCATCCATGCCAAGCGTATCACTATCGTACTTAGGACATCCAGCTGGCCAGACGTATGAGAAGCAAGCGTGCTTAAATGTGACACTGCACCGCCACCCATAGACCTTACCAAAAAAAATATAGTAAAACAAAACAACAAACAAACATTCAAATCTCCAAACAGACCTTTTACGACCACCCCGCCGGCCCCCCCCCCAACCAGTGGCGTAGCTAGAAGTCATTTCAAATGAACACTTCTGAAACTAAAAAAAAAATAATTTACCTACAAATTGCTGCTAAAATTACGGCAGTCGAACAAGCATAGATTTTTTCAAAAAGTCCTTCTCCAACATTATTCAAAATATTATAAGCTATTATTTGGGGTTTGTTTCAACCAGATAGATGGTATGTTATGGTTGGCGAGATATATGTCTTTTTTTCCACCCAAGAAATCCAGTAAACCTTTCAGGTATTATTTTTAGCCCGTACACATCCTAGGGACCCCTTTAACGCTTGGTGTAACGATGGTCACGGGTTAGAATCATGTGAAGGCTAGGATTTGTTCCGGGAGTCTAGGGCGTTCCTGAGTTCACCCAGCTCCGAATGGGTACCTAACATTTGTTAGGGAAATAAAGGTGGCTGATTAATGCGTGGAACACAAATATTCGTGGCCTGTGAACGCTGCATCACATGCCAACAGTCCGGCATGGTCTATGGACGCAATAATAGGAGTGCCTGTATAGATGAGACAAGAAGACAATACCCGAACACTCTATCAGAAGGAGTTGCTGCTCAAAGCTTAAAAAGACCGGTCGGAAATTTCAAATATATAAACACCATTAGTCCCATGTGATATTGCGTTAAAAATATATACACTATAGGCCTACTCTAAAAATTATACATGATTGGTATAGACATAGTCTTTAACAAATTGATCCTCCTTGATTTGCCTATAACATACTCATCAATCACGTTGTCAAAATTAATATTCTTAAGTGTTCCTCTTTCGATGTTAAGGAGTCCAAGATCACTCAGATGAGCTTGATCCATTGAAGCATGTAATTATGACAAAATAAGCTTCAGTTTGCTGAAGGACAGCTCACGACTTACAATTGAAAAAGCATATGTTAGAAGTATTTGCAGTGAAATGAGTAGATTCGGAAATATGTTATCTCCGTAGGGAACAACAAAACCAGAGACCAAAAAGAGTTTCCGGTAGAACTTCAGAGTCCGGGTACTGAGCCGCATTTTTCAGTCTCCGATTTCTGTGCACAATTCGTGACCATTGACGTCAGTGTCACAGAAATTTCTAAAATCTAAGCAATTTTGAAGAATTGTATAAACATTTGTCTCAGCGAGAAGAGTTTTGACGTCTAGTAAAAGTCCAAATTATGTGTTTAGGTTTTTAGACGCAAAAACCGTATTATTTCTTACATTGGAGTCTATCAATTACGCTGTTCATAACACGTAAAATTTCTTCCTCTGCAGAAAGTCCTGCATCTCTTGCTAACTGTTCAAGCAACCTCCAGTGTCGTCTTATCCTTCTGTCAACCTCGATTCCCCAAGTTGTTCATCTTGTTTTTTCCATTGTCTACCGAATGTTGACAAGTTGTTGCTCTAGCGATTCAAGATCAGATGCTGCTTCCTTCAACCGTTTCTGGATACGATCAATTTTCCCAAGTATGATGTCGAGTAATGTAACAAAACTAGTAAAAGTTTAATATACTTGCCAGCAAAGTTTCTGCATCACTTCTGGTGTAAGGCGTCATAGAAGCATATTCTGATAATTGTTCCAATAGCCCTACTAGTTCATGTAGTCCTTCATAAATAGCTTTAACTGCTTCTGATCGGTACTCTGGCGTGTTTTAGACTCCCTCATGAATGTGATTTGGCACAACTCTTTTTAATACTTCCAAACCAGTTGTTGAACAAGAGAAAAACAAATATATTAGGGCTGTTTTCGATTAAATTAAATTTAATCGTTAACTTTTGAAAAATTACCGATTAATTAATCGATAATTTTGTTATGCTAAAAATAAAGATGTATGACGTAATTAAACTGAAAATTTGAAGGGAAGTAATAAAAACGGCAAAAGATAAAACCATTAAGTTATTTTTAAAACAGTTAGCACTGAAAACAAGTTAATTAAGGTATTAAAGTTGAGGCACTTGAATGAAAATTTCAAATTAATTTTATAAATATAAAAGTAATACAGCTGTATAAAAATTGTTTGATGATTAGTAAAAACATAAAGATCATCTTTTTATCCCAAGTGGTTCGAAAGCTATGATTTTTTTTCTAAGACCTCATAATCTCTTTTTTCACTATTTCGTTTTCCTTCATCTTTTGTGCCCTTTTATTACATTTTTTAAAATGCCCATAACCTATTAAGTATTTAATTTAATTAAATTTAAAACACGTACTATTGTTAGGGGATATATTTAAAAATAAGTAGAATCTAGTTCAATATAATGTCAATTAATTTAAATTTTGTTATTGTTAAATAGTTAAAAACAATGTTTTTTAAAAATATAATTGTCCTTATAAAACAGGTTATTTTAAAGTACACTCTTTCTGAATTCCCTTAACGGAGAAGGTTTACGTAAAAAAAATAATGATAAAATAAAAACTATTATTGATTATTATTTTTTTTCTATTTTAATCACTATTTTATCGATTAAAATAATTTTAATTGGTAAAATAATTTACCGATTAATCGAGAAATTAATCGGTAATTTCCGCAGCCCTAAAATATATACAAATCTGATGACTCTAGAAAGCTGTTCCAGGTCTCCTATATCGGGAGTTGAGTCGAATAAAATACCAACGTACTTTTTTTCTGATTTTACTAACAGCTGATTCTTTACAGTTGTTGTAAGTAGGTTGATAAATTCATTTTTAATTTACGGTGATAAATAAGATAATGAACCTAGATTTTCTCGGCCATGTTTAAGGTGCTTTCTAACAGTGGATCATACCGAACAACAAGTTTGATCACAGGGAGAAAGATTCTAACATTTCTATCCTCGTCCTTATGCAGATGTTCCTCATGGCCATGCAGGGCAAACATTTGGGAAACAAGATACTTAATACAGGTTTAACCTGTTCGTTCAACAACGACGTCAATGGTGTTTTCCTTAGCATTAGCAGTAGCATCTGTCTGAATCATATATTCTTGAGTGTTGTAATCCTGACGGTATGGTTGAACTTTCTCGCTTTCGTGTTCTAAGACTGTCGTTGCAGGCGGCTGATAACTGCCGTTATTTGATTCTAAAGGTATGGAGTTTGCAGCACTTTCTGTCACCTTGGCTCTTTTTAAAAAACTTTGCCTGTAATTTATAAGATTTTGTCTCTATTTCTTCGCCAGTCTTACACCCGGCTTTAAGTTAGGTATTGAATGCAGCTCACGCTTTTAAGCGCTTTTTTTAAGGTCAGGGATGGGCTTTAACGTACAAATAAACACTATAAGGACTTCCTCGTGTTATAAAGAAGGCTTGATGACTTGAAATCGATTAAGTTGATAATACTAATAGTGCTAATAGCAGTCTACAGGAAAAGGCTCCCCTGGTGCTTTTCTTTTACAACTGTATGTTAATATAAACTATCATGGTCTATATATATATTTTAGTACAACCATTCATAAGAACATTTGCATTTAAACTATTTTAAACCTGTATCTCCTGATTCAACCTTAACTTTCAATAGTTAATGGGAAGTCCATAAAGTACGTGACGATCCAGAAAAGGGGTGGGGACGGGGTATAAGAAAGTGTGACAGTTTGTGACAGTGATCATGCTTTAAATGACTTTATTTAAATAATTATTTAATGTAATATCGTGAAAGGCATGAAGCCAGTTAAAACGTCATTAAATAAAGTTCAAGGAATAAATTGTTTAAGTGGAAATTTTATTTAAGTTGTGCGCTTTGATGTGACGTCATAGTTCTTAAAAGCCCCCCTCCCGTTTGTTAAACATGGTCACAAATCTGGGACCCCCTCCTGCCACTAGTTGTTTGACGTCATTTTTATGTGATTTCATGTAACATTAGTTAGCTTTTATTTTGGTGAAAGGAGTGGGGGGGGGCGGGATTTTTTTTGGCCAACATTTTGGCTTTTTAGCCAAATGAAAAATCTGGCAAAACTGGTTGCGAATTTCAACTTCCAGTTATTCAACAAACAATCTTATGTCACATTTCTGTTCACTGTTAATATAACTGTTATGGCTTTGCAATGTCACATTTCTGTTCACTGTTAATATAACTGTTATGGCTTTGCAACGTAAGCTATACAAGTGAGGAAACAATCCTGATTGGAATGATTCCATTTTGTGAAACTAAATAAGCAATTTGCCTATGCTAAATTAAATTTAAACTTGAAGGTAAAAACATTATGCCATTATATCACCTTTTTTTATATTTATAGTATTGGACATTGGAATTTCATGTGGCTAGCGCCACATTTGCCGTAGCCGTAGCAGCAGACGACTCGGTCGGACGTTGCTAGCGTTATGACATGTCGTAGCGCTAGTCAGGAAACTAGTGCTACGACATACGCAACTTCTGCTACGAGTAGTTTTAGTCACTCTTTGCAGTTAACACCTGGAAAGAATAAAATCTTAACAAACTCTTCTTTATATTGTATACGCCTATATAATAATATAATATTATACGACATTATTTGTGTGTGTATTAATTCTAAAATCTAAATTTATTTAAATAAATTATTTAAATAGATTTAATTTTAATTTTGGTCTACCGATTATAAACATATCAGCCGATTTTGCTATGCTATACTATAGTATACTATACTTGTGTAAGTGATGCCGATGCATTAAAATTTAGTATACCGTAAAGCCGTAAAGTAAAGCCAAAGCTTAAAGCCAGTAGCCAGTAAAGCCGTAAATGAAAATCCTCAAGCAACTGATTTGTGCACAATCGCAAGAATGTAGGCCTAAAATAATTCATTTCGTGTGGAATAATAAAATGTGCCGTGTGCAGGCTTGTCACAGGAAACCATTCACTTCATCCATCTACCTCATTTTCACTCTATTACTAATACTATTACTATTGCCTCTCTTAGCACTATTTATGACGAGCAAGTCTGCGGGGCATGATGCGCTATGCCTCCTTCGTATGACAATGACAATGGCTTAAAATCCCGCTTGCGTTCAGCACTTTTTCGCGATGCCTTCAATTCAGGGAATTTTTCTAAAATATCTTCCAAACAATTAAGTAACAGTGATGGTTTATAGTCATTTTTTAAACTCACGCCTCACCTTTTTCGTTGGTGATGCCGACTGAGTGTCAACTTTCGAATCTAAAGAAGAAGAAAAAAAAATAATAGTATTAGCATAATTTAATACAGCTTTAGTCGTAACTGTAAGTAAGCACATAACACATTTTTACGACTGTCGTAGCAGCAGATGACCCGACCGGATGTCGTAACTCTAGCCATGCATATGTGGATTGGCTAGTGTTACGACTAGTCTAAAATCTAAATATTTTTATTTTAACAGATTTAGTCAACATACCTGCTTTTCAGAATAATAACAAAAATTATCAGCATACTTATTATGAATTTTTAAAAAAAAAAAAAAATGAAATTTTAATTTAAAAAAATATGACGGCAGCGGGATTCAATCTTGCTATCAATAGTGTCATATCATTTTTGAAGCAACCGGACTATCACTCGATCTAGCGAAGCTGATGAGAAAGTGTAATTTTTTTAATTTATAACTGTTTTTCATTTAATGGCTCAATCTAGATTTTTTTTTAAACCTTTAAAATTCATTAATAAGCTTATCTAGTGATCATGATATTTCATTATGAGAACTATAGTTTAGTATTTAAGTATTAGTAATAGCATAATTGAAAAACAGAAAATTGTTTACGACATGTCGTAACGGCAGATAACCCGCACGGATGTTGGTGGCGTTACAACATGGCGTAGCACCAGCCACATCCGCGCGGTTTGTCTGCCGTTACTTTGTCGTAGCAGTAGACACTCCGTATATTATTTAATTAATACTAGTCAGAGTCATAATTCATAAATTACCATACTTATCGTATCCAAGACCAAGTTTAATGCAAGCTACTGATACTGGCACTGGTATTCGTATGAATCATGAAGCTTCAACTTCACTCATGAAATTTAATAGAATAAAACTAAGAAGTACATCACAAGTATTCTAAGTACTAAATACTAACTAAAACTGAAATTTTATCTTGCTTTGACTTTAACACAAAATTGAGGAAATTACGCCCAAATTTTTACTCGAATTGACAGGACTGGAAGAAAGAAAACTTGTACTTGTTACTTGTATGATTGTATGTGTTTGTCAGTTGTGCTTGCATGCTGCATACGGAATAAGAAAGGACTGAAAGGTGTTTTATCCTCATGTCTGAGGGTTGTATTGTAGTAAGTTTTCTCTTAGGTGTATTTGTAAATTAGAATTAATTGCTTATGTGATTTAACTTTATGTATAATTACTAATTTACTCTTGGTTCTCCTACTATCCTATAACTATAGTCTATAGTGTTTCAAGGTTTAATGATTTAACTATTGGTGTTACTCTTGTCAGTTTTAAATCTTGCAGCTCTTTTTTTAATTTGTTCTTGTTTATCAATGTTTTCTTTGGTGGATGGGTCCCATTCAGAAGATGCATATTCTAGTATAGGTCTCACTAGGGTGAAGTAGCATTTTAGTTTGATATCTTTGTTACATTTGTAAAAGTTTCTGTTTATAAAACCTAAGCCTAAGGTTTTGTTAGAATATAAAAAATAAATTGACTCTTTGGATTTCACCGCAGCTAAGTTTTTATTTTTTATATTAATTTTATTTGTGTATTGTATGTGACAGTATGTCTGTTGAAAAAGGCTCTTTGCTGAAACGTTTGCTGTTTTGTTACGTCCTGTCAGGCTTACCTTGTTTACATCTTTTCCATTTACTTGTGGCATTACCTGTAGGCTCCATATTTTTTAGATTTGTTAAAGGACCATAAGTTTTTATTGTAATCTTTAGTAATAACATATGTTCTATGTATGTTTCAGATGGCAGGCTTGTTTGCTGGTCTCGTCTTCATTATTTCTATTGTCCAAGTCCAAGGTTTCCCCTCCAATCTACCACCTTTACACCAGTCTAATGCATCATTTACTTGTCCAAAGGGAGAGTTTGTGGTAACCTCATCAGATGGCAGTCCTAAATGTCAGCAGTGCCCCCCTGACACATTCATTGACAGAGAAAATCATACTTACGAAGCATGTAAACCATGCACAAAATACTTGAAAACTGTTGACCATGTTACAGAGACAGAAGAATGCACCAGATGGTCGGACACTAAGATCAAAAGATGTGAACAGGGATATTTCATAGAAAACACAACAATTGTCAATTGTCGATGTTGTGTTGATCCTGATTCTGAAGATTACTTGCCGTCAACTCAAACAGCTGAGACTCAGAATTCACTTTCCTCTGAGACTGTCACTCAAAATAATTCAACTTTCACACCATTTAATATTTCATGTACTGAGGTTGTGGTTAGGGTCAATGGGTGTATGACTGATGAGTATGCCAATGAACAATGTATGCATAATGCCTCAGTATTAAAAAATGCAACATTGTGTCAAAAGTGTCCAAGTAGCTCTAACAATGGCAATCTCCAGTGTGGACCCATTACCAATGATTATAATTTAATTATAAGTCTAGTTGTGTTAGGTATAGTCATACCAATAATATTAGTGTTGATAGCATATTGTATAATTAAGAGAAGAAATAAAAAAGAAAGGCCTGTTTATCAGGCTGTCTATAAAGCTTAATCTTACTATGTATTTAATTTTATACAAAAATTAAGAATCACATGTAACATGTCGGTGACCCTCACCCTCTAGCTTCCCTATAATTGCCTGTTTCATTTTGAACTAGCAATGACTGAGAACAATATCTTTCTGTGCCTTATCAGTTATAATAAAAATGGCTGAGGCTAAAGATTATTATTATTATTAAAGTCAACTTGTGAATGACAAACACAGTGATAAGCTGCTCATCATCACATCCAATGTTGATCCCTCTCACTAATACTTATACTGATATTCACTTCTGCTGTGTGTAATAGTATAATTTAATGGCACATTTCCATTTAATAGTCACTTTGAGTTCAGATTTATTGCTAATGTAACTATTGCACAATTTCCTGAGCTGATGTAGCATTCCAGATTGTAATCGCACAACTGCTACTGCTATAATATTTTTAGCTTTAAATATTTTAGTTTTGGGCTATATTTGTTTTTGTTGTCTGTAATAAAATATAAGTAAGTTGGCTTAAAGTAATCATAGATAATAATAGAAGTAGTTGTAATGTAATTAATTTCATTTCATCTGTGGATTTTGTAGCTGAAACCAAATTTATCATCATCTTCCTGTATGAATGTTTGGCAAAATTATACCTCAGTGTGAAAATGTCAAAATTATGGGACTATTTTTTAAAAAATGAATTTACAAATTTTTACTTTTATGAAAGATATTTATTTACAATTCTTTTTACTTAAAATTTAAAGAAATTGACAAAAATTGAGGTGACATTCACTATTGTTAAATCTTTGTACTATATCAAACTTTATATTTATAGTTTTCATTACTGTGATCACATCTTTAGCCCCATGACTTTTATTTTAAATATTGTTATTTGTCTTTATACCAGCTTAATTGAGCTCATTTCTTTTACTTCATCTCTTACTCCTAGATGACCCACCTACCTTTCCATAACTCTTTTGTTTCTTTCTGCCATGATAGAATCACAGGAGTCTTTTTTTTTTATTACTCTTTTAGCTTCTTGCTTAATATACTAGGCTGTGGAAATTAATGACAAATTTCTCAATTAACAATTGAAATTTTTCTTAACAATTAATCGACCCACCACTTATAAATGTACATAAAGTCCAAAAGTAAAAATTTGGCGGTAAAAATATAAGCAAATTTCTAGTCAATTACATGAAAAAATTTTTTTTTCAAAATGTTAATATTGTGTCCCTTTTAAAAAAATTGTTTGCCTACAATGCTTCGTTGGTCGGTGTGCAAAGTTTAAAAAAAAAAAAATCAGGTCCAATATTTTACAAAATTTCATGCACTCATTCTAAATTCCTGCGTGGCGTCATTCAAATATCTGCGCAGCGGTGCTGCTTAAAAGGAACATTTCTACCATGATTATAACAATTCTCTTACATATCAACTGCAAACCAAGCATTCACTACAATATCAGAAAGTTCAGCTGAGACAAACTGAAGCTATGTGAGAGATTGTCCAGCTCAGTTGGTTATATTGTCTATAAGTCCCGCTCATCGTTTCAACCAAATAATCATGTCAATACATGAAATATAAAGAAGACATTCCAGTGATATTTTGATTTTCGTACGTTTCATAGATGTTACTTTTGACACCATTAATTTCAATTTTGGCGTTAATCAAAATTAACAATTAATTCATTGTTAATGTTTCAAAAGTTAATGATACAATTTAAATTAATTGTCAACAGCCCTACTTAATATACATTATATTATAATATTAAAATTAAAGTCATTGTGTATTTGAATAAAAATTTAAGTGCAATCTGCGTGTATTTAAAATAAAACAACTATTAGTTGATCTATTGAATTGTAATAATTTGATGGGAGAGAAGTGGCATCATTTAAATGTCCATAAAAAAATTGTTTACAATATTTTGACTGTTATTAGCTATAAACTCTTGTATTATTGCCAGTTATTTAGACTGAACATAAACATCTTATTTAACTAGTTTTTCTATTATCTTGTATGACTATGTTTTTAGTGGTTGGTCAGTTTGGTTTTCCAAGATTCAAAGATAAGTGGTAAAAAGGAGAGCAAAGAGGTTGCTGTAAGAATTTTATGTGAATCTCACATATAGAGATCTTTTTGTTTTTTGTGCCTGTTAAAATTGTTAAGCTATTTATTCTGTTTCCATAATAAATCAATCAGTATTTGTCTTTCAATTTCAATCAACATTCAGTATTGTATTACCGTATATACTCGTTCTTTAACCCATTCGTTCATAAGCCCACTCCCCCTCTTTTTGCAAGAGAAAAGTGTGTACCCTGCTCGTTAGCCGACCCCTCAAAAATATTAGGACAGCATAAACAAAATGGTACACATTTTTTAAAAAAACTACGGGTCAAATCGGTCATTATGATTGTTAACTTTGTACAACCAATCTTTGTCTTTGTACTCTTTGCTAGGCTAAAGTTACCAGTGTTTTGAAGGAAAAAAATTTCTTTGGTAGAAAGTAGCAAAATGCACATACATTAAAATTTGTTGTTGAAAACAAAGTTTGTTAAAGAATTTATTAAAACATTCAGAAAAATCAATAAAAGGATTAAATAAGGGAATTGCAGATGTTTAATAATATTTTATAGCTTCTTGTAGAGCCGTCTAATCATGTAGAATGATGATTTACAATAACAACACTGATATTCAATGTATATACAGAACTCATCTATGACCCTCTCGTAAGCCGACCCTTCAACTTTTCCCCCTTGATTTTGTCCAAAAGAGGTCGCCTTTAGAATGATTATATACGGTAATTTTATAAATATTTTGTCACTTGGAAATGAAAAATTTGGATGGTTTGTTGATCTGTTTGCTTCAAGTAACTACCATGTGCTTTTATATATCACAAGTATATAGACATTACATTGTCCTTTTCTACAATTTAATTTTGTTTCCATTTTTGTGCCTGATTTATGCATTTGAGGTCTAAAATTGTAAGTGTGAGAATGTATTGTGCCTGGGCAGGTATTTTTGAAAGGCATCTTTTCTAGTTCTAGTCCTACTCTGGTTGTGATTTGCAAGTGTGCAATGAAAAATCACAGAGTTGAGAAGAAAAAAAAACATATTTGAAAACATACGGCCAGTGAGTATTCTGAAGCATTCTTTTATATCTTAGGGCCCATGATCAATGATCTAGTTATTATGGCTCCTATTGGATGTTAAAATTTAGGATTTGTGAAAACATCTACACTGTTGGGTGATAGTGATACTTTTCAGGGCTGCTAATCAGATCAGTGGTATTAATAGGAGTTTGGTTGGGGAACAGGAAGTGGTATTAGTGGGTGTTTGAGTGATTGGTTGACTCTATCTGGAAGCTTTAACCAGTCACTAATTGTTGATAGCAGGAATAGGCAGCCAATTTACACTACTGATTATTATATTGTCACATTATATTAAATTTATCATCTTTAAAATTGGGCCTAAAATAAAACAGATAAAGGAATTTTTTTTAATTTAAAAATTGAAATCATCAAATTAAAATTTTAAAAAATTAATTATACTAGATGAAATACATCTTCTAAAAAAAGTAAGGATTTCACGGGAGGTAATATTGTGAGAACTGATTGATGTACTGCACATTTAACTTGAACAAAAACTGCCGATGTTTTTTTATGATTACTTTTATCCTGTACTGACTTGGTTGCAAAATGTAATTTATTTTATTTTTATAATATTATATGCTTACTGCTGAAAATTTGAGAGTTTCTATAAGGTTAGTTTTAATGGAGAAAAATGAAGATTTTTCCATCCTTTCTTGATAACTTCAGGGGACTGGCGGAGCATGGTCCACTGTCTGGCACCGGTCTCCGCACCACCACTTTGAGAAGCACGCTCAAGTTTTTCTAGGTGTGATGGTTTAACTAATGGCGTTACTTTTGTCAATTTTGAATATTCTGCAGTAATGGCTCTGACAGCCCTTTAAAAAAAATTGTTTTAGTTTATCTATTTTTTTCTTTGATTGGTGGGTCCCATATTTAAGAGGGTGTTGTAGTTTCTTGATAACAAAACCAGACACTTGTTCATGAAATCTTCCATTGCAAATGTACCTCCCCACTGCCCCTACTTAATTGTATATACAATGATAGGGGTAGCCCTTTGAGCTTTAAGGATTTTTTAATAATTTTTAACATTTGAATTTTGACTTAAATAATTATATCATGACTGTACTGTCTCTCTCTTTTATTTTATTGACATGCCAGCAGATACTCCACATTCCATGTATGCCTCAGGGTTTCAAACAATGTAAGATATACTGAATCTAAAGGCTAGTTTTAAATGTATTCTTATAATAGTGAATCTAAGGTCTAGTTTTAAATGTATTCTTATAATAGTGAATCTAAGGTCTAGTTTTAAATGTATTCTTATAATACTGAATCTAAGGTCTAGTTTTAAATGTATTCTTATAATAGTGAATCTAAGGTCTAGTTTTAAATGTATTCTTATAATAGTGAATCTAAGGTCTAGTTTTAAATGTATTCTTATGATAGTGAAACTTAGGCCTAGTTTTAAATGTATTCTTATTATAGTGAATCTAAGGTCTAGTTTTAAATGTATTCTTATAATAGTGAATCTAAGGTCTAGTTTTAAATGTATTCTTATAATAGTGAATCTAAGGCCTAGTTTTAAAAAAGTCTACCAGTTATAACAATCAATCTGCAGCCTAGTTTAATATGTCTTCCAGCTGTTATTCAAACTTATTCTAACTAGTTTTAACAAGATTTGGTTTCAACTACAAGATACCTGTCCTTGCACGGTAGGGCAGGCGAATGATACACTGATTTCCTGTGTGAATGTATTGATACGACACAGACTTGTTGAAAGATATTCTCGTATTTACATGCCAACATGTAAGTTCAAGGTTTAGCTTTATATTGTAAATTATAAAGAGAAATGTATTTATTATAACTTTGCTGAGGTTGCTGGTTATTTTATTTATGTAATAAACATGACATGTCTCAGATTTGAAAAAAAAAATGTTTTGTTGTTTTTTTTCTAAATTCTTACAAGAAATTAAATATTGTTCTCTTAAAGTTGTGCCACAATATTAATGCAAGGTGTGTGTACAAGCAGTGATTTTGGAGTTTTATTTCTATCAATAATATTTACAATTACTTTTTCCAAATACTAAGTGAAACCACTGTCAACTTGAGGTATTAGGGGCTAAATCTGTCAAAATCTTTCGATAAGAAGTGATATAAGGGGGTGGTGGTTTGTCTCAACAAACCAGGTAAACCAACAAACACACTATTAAAATGGAGACTAGTATTAAAATTTCCATAAGCATCACAAGCCCTGGAAACGGTTAAGATTATTTGAACCCCTTCAATTCAAACTGTCTACTTTTGCGAACGTCTAATCTGGACCACCCGAGGTAAATAAGTATGATGAGTTATATCTGACACGATATATCCACCTATTGAAATATAATTTATAATAACCCCTTTTCAGACCATGACTGTCTATGGGGCAAGCGAAGTAGCGTTAACATGTTTCATTTAGCCACAATTATCGAGTAAGGGATTGTGTGGCAAGCACAATGCCCCCAGGGGCCTTGCCAGCACCGAGGCTTGAGCACGTGACTCTTTTTTGCCTCGGTTCCGCAGTCCAGCGCTCTACCGCTAGACCACCGAGCCCATCAATAATACATTTTGAAACTTTTCCAAATAGTTAGGTAAATTTTTGTCTTTGTTCTCTGGACATTTACTTATTTTGTTAAGTTAAGGTCGCTAATTGTTAAAATTTGATAGATTGCTTTTGAATTTTAATAAGATAGACACTCAGGGTTCCAACCGTCCGTAAATTTACCGGCGGCCTTTTAAGATTGTCGTAAAATTGTCAGTCTGTAAAAGTCCTTAAAAAAATTAATAAGACTTTTAAAAAAATTGACAGTCTCAACGTTTAGAAAAAAATCAGTAAATTATGTTTGTCATATCTATTTTCTAAATTTTAATTTTTAAATTGTTTTAGTGGCATCTCGCGCTCTTTTAATTAATAACTGTAAACGTTCTCTGGACAGCTAGGCTCCCGCGGCGAGACGCATCACGGCAAGTTAGATTTGTTTAGACAGATCGTTAGTTGTACGTCACAAATACGCATAAATCATGAGGACATGAATGTAAAAAGTATTTGTTTTAAAAAAGGGCGGAAAAGATGAATACAAGCGAAGGCGATAGCGGCACTATAGCCACGGTGAAAACTGAAATAAACGAAAACGATGCTAAAAGTATTGTTTAAAAAGCTAAAGTGAACAAAATGTGCCATTTTCAACCTACATGGATTACAAATGGCGAATTTAAGGAGTGGATATCAACGGACAATGATTCCAAATGTATCGCTGTATGTACGTGCTGTAGAATGATAGCGTTGCATCTGGTGGTGTACGAGACATTCGCAGCCACTGTAGAAGCGCAAAACAAATTCAGGCTTCCACATGAAACATCATATCAGAAGTGGAACGCGTTTTTTCTGCTGTTAGTTTATTAAAAACAAACTTGAGAAACAAATCGCCTACTCCAATGTTGGAAACTTTACTGATGGGGAGAAATTGAACGGGAAGAATTACTCCCACAATGATCGACAGTGTAAATGGTTCATGTATGATCATAAGCAGGAGGAATTTAACACTGTCAATGATTTTGGATGTCATACAATAAACTAACGTTTTAAAATATGAACATGGTAATAGAGACGTGCTCATATGGAGACGTTACATTTTTAGCTACAATGCTTGAATTATGCTTCATATTCGTTTGTTTTAAGCAGTGCTTTTTTTTTAGCGAAAAATGTTTAGGAACTCATTTCACATCTGTAAGTAAAATGCCGACTATTTATATAAATATACACGAATCTGGCCCAAAAAAAGGTATGGGAACTCAGTTCCCATGTGAGTTCCCACTGAACAAAAGCACTGGTTTTAAGGTAACCCTTTTATATTAAATGAGTCCGTAAAAAAAATAATTTTGTCCGTAAATTTTATTTTATTGAGTTGGCAACCCTGTAGACACTTGAGCTTCTTCGCGGTTAAAAAAAACCTTGAGGAATCTATTAGATCTACAGCAGGCAGTAGCACACCGCTATCACGTTCTTAAACTAAAGGGGTGCGCAACCTACGGCCGCATGCGGCTGTGTGCACGAAAAAGTGCAGCCATGGAAATCTTTGTAAATAATAATAATATGCGGTCGTCAAATATTTGGAATTGGGCATTATATCATGTAAAGTTGTAAACAAAATATCAAATATTCATTGACACTCTTAAGCATGTTTTATTTGCGAAACAAATTATTACGACTCCGGCGTTAGCTGCAGTGTTTAGCGCTCATATAAATAGTCGCTAATGAGGGCAGGCCATGAAGTTTAGCGCTCATATACATAGTCGCTAATGAGGGCAGGCCATGAAGTTTAGCGCTCATATACATAGTCGCTATTGAGGGTAGGCCAAGAAGTTTAGCGCTCATATACATAGTTGCTAATGAGGGCAGGCCATGAAGTTTAGCGCTCATATACATAGTCGCTAATGAAGGTAGGCCAAGAAGTTTAGCAGCCTAATATTGAAGCGCGCCGATATCGTGTGATGCCCACATTCAATGTATATCTTGGTCTGTGTAACCGTGTAACACGTCCGTCAACTTCAGTAGCTGCTATAGTACACACTAATACCCAGATGTCTGTGTAACCGTGTAACACGTCGGTCAACTTCAGTAGCTGCTATAGTACACACTAATACCCAGAGGTCTGTATATATCACTATTAGCTGCTATAGTACACACTAATACCCAGATGTCTGTGTACATCACTCTTACCTGGCAGCTGCACCAGCAATCCAGACAGATTCTTGACATAGCAGTGAATAAACATAACAGTATTTAGTATCAACAATGTAAGACCGTTAAAATGAAAACGATTAATTGTATTATGTTATACAGCTTGTATACTTAGTTACCATATAATAGTATCTGTGTCTCCTTAGTACTCATCTGTCGATAGAAAGGAAAGGAACATTGGAAGAAGAGAAGCGGAGCTTTAATGTAAAATGGGAGTTAGATTTCTTTATGGCAGATACAGAGAACCATTTCATGCAGTGTCTAAACTGTAGCGATGTTGTGAAAACTGTAAAATAAATAACGCCAAGCAATATTTTCGCCGAAAAGCATCACACAACTATGCACAGTTATAACGTGATCCAAGATTTTTTTTTATATCAACCGCTTCAACGAGTCTCTGCAAGGCAAATAACAGTTTGCCTCATGCACAGAAGAGTACAGCATTTCTGTGACCAAAGTCGTCTGCTATAAAGTCATATCCAACAGCTCAATCTCTATCATTTCACGCAACTCGCCGCTATAATAGAAAGCCATGAAATGGGAAACGATGAAACTCCGGCTGCGTCCTTTACAGGCGTCCTCAAAGCGCTTATGTTGGAATTCGCCGACGTTTTCAGGATTTCGACAAGATCTCAGAAAACATGAGACTCGTTGCTTCTCCATATTTGGTTGAGGCAGACCGTGCGCCGTTGGATGACCGAACTAAAAAACAACGCGCTGCTTGTTAAGAAATTCCAGGACAAAAACAATATACTGGAGTCATGGAAAGTAGCTTTGGCGTATCCCAAGCTTCGTGAAATAGCAAGAAGCACTCGCGTGCTGTTTTTACATGTGCGAAACGTCATTTTCACGAATGAAATATCTCAATAAGAAATATCAAACCCGACTGGTGGACACCAATCTGGCGTCAGGAATACGACTGATGATCTCCAGCGAGTGCCCGGACTTCACGCGATTCCCGGCAAACATCCAAGACCCAAGAGCAAGGTAGCTACTAATTTCTGGCCTCTGGACTGTTAAGTTACATGGACAGTGTTAGTGAAGCAGCTTATCACTTATTCAATTATTTTGTTCTCGGTGTAATAATGCCTTTAAAATAACCAATTATGTAGGCTGTGACATGATGTTAGGACACTGTTAGGTTTATATGACAATGTTCAATATAGTAGAGATATAAGAAAATATCGATTGAAATGTTTTGTTTGTAATGAAGCACTGTGTTTGCCTACAATACATTATGATTTAATTATGACATTATTATTTCGCGTTGACTAGACTATAACGAGAAGTAAATTTTTGATAGTGATCGTTTCGTTTTTCAGTGAACATTTTTTGGCGGCAGTAATTTTTGTTTATGCGGCCGTCAATTGCCAAAAGGTTGCGCACTCCTGACATACTTCCTTATGTTTCTTAGCTTTTCAGTCCGATAGCATGGCATGGCATTGGCATTAGTCACTAGTATCAAAAGAATATACATCTTTTAACTTAATTGAGTTTGAAACTGTGGCAGTTGGAGTTAAATAATTTTTCATATAAAAAATTAATGTGATTTATTAATTAGCTTTTCTTTTCTTTAGATAAAAGCCCAATTTTATTTTTAACCTTTTCATTTTATTACACAAATGAATTAACGCCGCGAATTTTCTGCCTCAAAGTCGTCGCCTCTCTCTCCACTCCCCACCCCGCACAATCAAAATTTCTCGTTGAAGTTTCAAAGAGAAATAAAAAATCTGGCATGTTGAAGTTTTTCAAGTCGGTAAGATACGTGAACTTCCGGGGCATTCCGGGCAATAGTAAACATGGCGTTCAAGTTAACCGGCTTCTTTGCGTTGCTTTCATTGTGTGTTGCCACTTTGCCAGGCAAAAGAACACTTGTTCTAGTTGATAATTGGTCCATACGCGAGACACATTCTGTGTTTTTCAGATCGCTCAGAGGTTTGTTGGACATAACACCCTTTCAAAATATAACATAAATGGAAAATACAGTACTTCTTGACTCATGCCAAGAAGACACGTCATCAGAACGAACATATTTGTGACAGACTCTGAGACACATTGAGTGACATTCATACTCATTTCGATTCACTGACATGCGGTGATATAAATAGCAAAACTACGGGTCGTATGATTTGCGTATTTATGGGATAATCCTTTATAATTTATTTTGATGCAATTTATCTTTTCTTGAAATTATTTATTATTTAGCCTAAGACTAAACTAACTAAAGCCTAAACTAAATATTTAAATATTAATTTCAAACAAAATCATCATTGAATCATACATCAGTGAGAATGAGAGTACTGTAGACAGTCTGGACAGCATCTTTTAGAAAATGATTGACAAACTTTAGGAGTGAATTCGGCTGAAGCGAAGTATGTATGTCAAATTTTAATTTTAAACCTCTTCAAAGGACGTGCTATAACAACAAAGAAGGCCGCCATGTCTGTGACGTCACAGTCGACATACTTCGCTTTTACCTTGAGTAGGTACTTTGATACTCGTTCGCGCATCTTTCTGCGCATGTCGTAAATTCACGCAAAAACTGTCATGGCGATTTTACAGTCGGTCTTTCGGCCACATCGGTAGTTCGCGTTTTACGTCACAGTATTCTAAAAAAAGCACACTTTGTCATCATAGACGAATACAGCTAGGTTTTTCCAACATATCGATACCATTTTTGAAGCGATTTCGTATTTTTAAACCGCGGTGCTATACATTTTAACGGAATCATGTGAAAGAAAACCAATAAAAAAGTTAACCGTGAGGCCTAAGATTTTGTGGTTTAGATGTGGTCCTGGGACATCCATTTTTTGAATTTAATAACTTTACTTCGTTAACATTGGTGTTGGTACTCATGAGTTATGCTTGGTACAGTGTTAGGACTTAAGCGAAAAAACGTCAGTGCTTCATGAGTCACCTCCCTTCATAAACAAAAGCGTGGGTTGTCGGAAATGGACTTGCCTATCAATTTACGCAAAAATGAATAAATTTAATCATATATTGCAATGGCAATGTATACTTAGAGTTATTACAAGAATTGAATGATAATATTAAATAATATTTTGATTAAAAACACAAAATTAATAAAATGCACACTATCATTATATATTTAATGACTTAATACTACTGACTAATATTAATACTAGTTACGACTAGTACTAGTACTAGCCTTGGCCTTATGCCTAGTACTAGTAGCACTACTATGCATAACTATTAATTGTTAGTACGAAGTGACTATTCGCAATCGATTGCGAATAGGTTTCAAACCCTATTCGCAATCGGCGCGTGCTATAAATAGCCTAGACAATCGTTCACTTCCGGTTATTGCTATTCTTGGTAACATTTTTTTTATAAGGTTAAACATTTCAGATATGTTGTGTGGCTGTGTGGTCATATGGATTGTACGATAGTACGCTACATCGCAGGTCCGGGGTTCGATTTCTTATTGATGCCAATTTTTTTTTTTTTTTTTTTTTTTTTTTTTTTTTTNAAATGGTTTGTTTTGATGTTAGGTTTAGGGATAGACTTTAGGGTTACGTTAAGTGATAGTTATTAGGGTTTGGGTTAGGTTTAGTGATAGTTTTTAGGGTTTGGGTTAGGTTTAGTGATAGCTTTTAGGGTTTGGGTTAGGTTTAGTGATAGTTTTTAGGATTGGGTTAGGTTTAGTGATAGTATTTAGGGTTTTGGGTTAGGTTTAGTGATAGATTTTAGAGATTGTTTGAATGCACATATAGAATCGGAGGTTCAATGATAGGCGCAGTGAATACTTGTAACTCTTCAATTTTATAAACATCATTTTATAAACAATGTTACTAAAGTGACTATTCGCAATCGATTGCCTAGGCTATTTATAGCACGCACCGATTGCGAATAGGGTTTGAAATCTATTCGCAATCGATTGCGAATAGACGCTCCCTTGTTAGTAATAAAGTCAGTTTACAAAGAAATAAAGGTCCAATTAACATTACTAATGTCATTAGAATTAGACTGGTTACTTGTCTTATTATTAATTATTATTATTAACTATTATTATTATGATTAAGTGTTAGTGTTAGTTAGTAGTATTAATAATTGAAAGTCAGTTCACAAAAGAGATACAGATCATACATGTTCAATTAACTTTATTAATAAAACATTAGACCCATATAATAATACTATTAGTTTTCTGGTATATAAATATAATTGTATAGTATTAGTATATATTATATTACTCATACTTAGTTATATTTATATTATTATTTATAGGCCTAACTATTTGGTATGCTATTAAAATCTATTATAAGCTCATCGTTAGAAGTTTTTACCAACTAATGCCAGCAATGCTAATTCCAAATTGATACTTACCTTAGAATTAATAATGATAATAGTAATAAAGTGTTGTAATCTTTTTATTTAATGTTATTTCTTACCACCTTCTTTTTACAAAAATGAGGACATATACATTTGACAAACACTTAATATATTTACATATATTATATAATCAAAAGAAAGAAATGTCAATTAAAATTAATTAGATATTATTGCTAAGTAGTAACATAGACATAATTTAAAGTAAAAGAGATAAAAATGATGTTTCATTGCAGAACTCTAAATATCTTCAATTGTCAAATATGTGATAAGGCAAGAACAGTGACACATGTTATGAATGACATTTAAGTAAATGCACATCTAATAAATAATGCAAGTTATTTACTCAGAAATTGACAGTAAAAATGTTCTTATTCTTATTATAATTTGATAAGATACTTAAATCTTCAATTACTAATAGAATTTGATTTTAATTTGAAATTTCCGTCATCAGGAATCAAGGGGGTGCGGGTGGGGTATTTCCAACTGAAACTTGCATTCAGTTTTATTTTAAAAGTCAAATACTTACCATTCAAACATTTAATTATAGTTATTGATTTAAATTTACAATATAACTAAGTGTTAATACATTAGGCATGCAACTGTTTGTTCTGATTTGAATTTATATATATATAAAACAATAATATTCGCCCTTGATTTTCTTCAACAAGCCTTTAAAATATATTTTTACAAAATTCAAAACCTTGATATAATTTAAACATTCCTTGTTCATTGTTTTGTAAATTGGATTGTTAATGTCTCCTGAAAATTTGATAACCATATCTCTAAAATTAAACAAGTTATGAGGGAAATAGTACAGAATCTTGAAATTTGGGTCACAAGTTTTTTAATAAATTATATAGATTATATAAGGGGCCAAAAAAATCGACAAAAAAATTAATAACTCCACTTCTATAAAAGATAGAAAGACAAAACAAGTGTTTTTGAAAAGGTCTTAGCAAGCCCTTTAAAATGATGTATTATTTAAGCCTATTGGACTACATTTAAATTTTCTGTCAATGTACCTACCTTGAGTTCCTTGAGCGATTGAGATTTTATGTTGTCAGGCCCTTGTTCTTTGAAAGAGGCTGGTAGATTAAAGAAGTGACAGCAGCCTCATCTTTGAGATCTGAAATCGTTCATGGCAAGCGTTATTCGCGCCGTGTGGACAGTGCTTAGCATGGTTTCTACTGTGAGAATGATGCCGAAAGGACATCTAAATTCTTTATGTAGCATTGCTTATTAACATCTATTGGCATTGGTTTGGAGGGTATATAAACAATTAAATTCGGGTGACTGGAATCTTAAAAATTATATTTTTATCAATTTTAGCAAGAATCTTAGCGTACCACTACCTGAACCTGCATACAATTAAATGATTGATTATTAATATCATGGATTTAGCTGTTATGACACTATTATACTTAGGGTTTGAAGTCACGTAACGTTACGCGTAAGTTTGGTAAATTACGTGTAATTTATGTAATGTAATTATGGAAAATTACGCGTAAATTACGGTATTTTAAAAAATGCATATTTGATGGCAAATTTTAGTTGTTTCTGTTGCAATTTGTTGTGTTTAACAGTGGTGATTAATTAATTCCAGTGATTAGTATTACCATCTACATCCGGCCACAAGCCTAAATAGGAAGTATTCGTTTGGTAAAACAGCGTAAACCGCACAGTATATTGTTTATTTTAAACACACAGACTTGCCAAATGGTCAAATCACTTGATAAAGTGTATTATGCTGCGTATTGCACCAGCGTCGATCGTGTGTGCAGTCTTTTGCTGAGTTCGGCACCCGTGGCGGCCGTATTTTGCGGCGCATTGCACCCGTCCTGCATCGACCGTATTACTCAGCCAAAGATAGCCGCCGCTGATGCAGTACACGATGAAATACGTGGCCGGTGCGGACGTCGGGCAAATTAGTATGACTGGTAAATCAGAAGTAAAAACCTTTGAAAACATTAAAAATACACCTACTAGCAATCAGTGAGCGTGAGCAACAAAAGGAACATAAATTTTCAAGTAATTGGCCATTAATGGCACACGTAAATTACGTGCGCCAATATTACGCGTAATTTTCTAACCCTAATTATACTGTTCCAGTGCACTCAACTTTGTATTTTTATTCAATATATTTTGAAGTAATATTAAGTTTTATTCCTCTTGAAAAGAATTTAACTATGATTGGACGAAACAATGTAGGTTAATTACTAATAATTATTCTTGCCCACAACTAGCATCGTACTTGTGTTTATTATATTTCCATTAGAGCTAATTTACAGCACACAAAAGTGTAAGATGATATGATGGTAATGCATAAAAATTCAAAAGTGAGAATCAGTAACAGTGACTAACAGAATAGATAAGTCGGGCATGGGGGAAAATAATAAACGTTTCTTGAAAACTTGAGCCTGCTTGAGTGATCGCAAGCACTCTCATTGTGATTGTAACAAAAGAAAAAAAGCAACAATTCAGATAAAATCCAAACCTTACTGGGATTCAAACCTCAAACCAATAATACAACTAAACTAACAACTGGCCCGGAGAAGCTGATTAAAAAACTCTTGGCATTTTATAATTCCAACTATCGTTAAATGTAAACAAATCAAGTCAAGTTTTATGACAGCGCTACTTTAACTCTTAATGTGCCATAAGGTTTTTGGAAAACTTCCGCCTCAGTACCATAAGAATTTCCCGAATTGCGATCAACCGGTTATAAAATTTAAAAAAATTGCGTTAAATCCATTTCTATTATTATAGTCATACTGACGTTATCTTTTAGAATAAGAATGGTTATTTTATGTGTCCGAAAGACCGTTTTGAGTTTAAAACTATTTTTACCTGTAGTTTAGTACTATTATTTTAGTAATAAAGTATAGCAAAATCGCATCTTCGAAAAAAACCCGTAAAATCTTCCAAAAAACATCGCGAATCGAGCGATAACACTAGCGAGGTAAACAGCCGCCATTGCCGGAAGTCGAAAACATCGTTCATCCCGCACTGAATAGTTTTTATTTTCTGTAATTTCGTTTCTAAATAGAGTTCTATCGAGTCGCGCATTACCGCTCTTTGGTACTAAACGGTAAACCGCGGATTACTGCGCTTTGGTACATTAAGAGTTAAAAATTCAGTAATAATGAAATTTAAATTAGTATTAGCATAGAAATTACACATTTCACCCTAAATCCACTGTTATTTACTTATTATCAGCTATTATTTTGTCTACACCGGGCGCATTTTGTTTCAACATGACCAGGCACTGGAAGTCGCATGTGCTGACAAGTTGTGCTGATAATGCTTGGCATTATTCTCACTGCCAAAACCATGCGAATAATCATTCAATCATGATCGACCTTTGTTACTTATAACATGATCAATAATGACAATAATCATATCTTTATTATTAACTCTTTTTCTCCGTAATTATGTTCCACGTTTTGACGGAATTATCTATTTTAGAAATTTGTCGCGAGCTACCATGCCATCTTAAAATGTTAATAACTTTTTTATTTTTTAACAGATAATGATATATTTGGTATTGAATTAAAGGGAAATGAATGATGTTTTGAGGCAACCTAGACTCCTGACCTTATTTCCATAAGATACAGTCGAAACCGCTTAAGTCGACGGCGTCGGGGAATGAAAAATGGCATCGACATAACCGATGATCGAGTTAAAGCGAAAACCAATATGGCGGCAAAATATTAACATGCGCTTGAAATTTCCTTATGTACGTGTTGTGCGTTGGGACGATTAATCAGAATCGTATAGGAATATCGGGACCCTATTTCTTCACTCTTTCTTCCGGTTGTTAAGACCGTTCGTTTTAAAAGACCGTTTAAGTTTAAATATATCGCCGTTTTGCGGCGATTCCCAGATTGAGCCATACCGTGCCTTCGAAGCCACTTGCTTGATTTTCCTTACAAGCTACACAAATAATGGTGTATCGTGACCTATATATGACTCATGACAAAACGAACTATTCTCTATATAAACGTACACAAATAAATTAGGTACTCCATTTGAACCTTCAACTTTGACATATTTTAATTAATTCTAACCAATAGTTAAATGGCTTTTGCACACGGCCACTTGTTATGAATGAAACTATGTGAACAAAGCAGTAGTACAGTGCATGTAATAGTCAAAATGAGGTTGAAGGATGAATGGTTGCCAATGACAACAAGTTTGCTCACGGTACATTTTATTATTCCATACGATCCAATCAGCTTAAAATTCCTTCGGTAACTTGATGCTAATAGGACTAACCAACATTAATGGTGTGGGAGATTGAGAGTGGGGGTGGGTAAACTGTCTTTAGTCTGTTATATTATATATTTAAAAATCTGGGGAGCCTATGATTTTGGTATTGTCACATCACTAGCGTTAATAAATGATAATGTTCATGCACATGTTTTAAGAGTTTTTTTTTAAACACAACAGCATTGCCGTTATTTGTTTGATGAAGCTATCGGCATGCTATAAAATTCTACATACATGTTTGCTAACAACAAAAGGTATATGTGCACCAACTGACAGCAGAAATTTACAAATTTAAAATAAAAACCAACGTCGATTATCGATAAAAACTTTTATTATTCTCCAACACATCTCTGAAACGTATCGTATATATGCAGTTACTTTGTGAACTGTTATTGAACGATCAATTTTATTGGTTAGCTAGCATAAACTTAACCAATCGTAAAACTTTTTATAAGACGCGCGAAAATACGGAAGTGATATGGTGAGTGGCAACGATAAGTAACATTTTCAAAAGCTGGCGATTTAAGTTAACGACACAGGTCTCAATGCAAGAGGGCTGTGACGTCACCAGCACACGTCGCCAGCTGATATTTTTCGTGGCCTTGAGGGCCATTGCCATAGTACTCGAAGAAATACAGCGCTGAGAGCAAAACACAAGTGGGCTGTGACGTCACCAGCAGACCATGTTGAGACAGAAATCATAGCTAACATTTTCAGAATTGGCGATTGGCCATGGCCATCGAGATAACCGATGTAAAGTGGCAAATTTGACCCTTTTTTGTGCTCGTGTTATGAGGTTTCGGCGACTTAAAAAAATCGAATTAAACGACGAGAAAATACTAAGACAAAGAGAGAATTTGGCGGTTCCAAAAAAAACCGTCGACTTAATGGGGTGGTCGACCTAAGCGAGCTCGAGATAAGTGGGTTCCACTGTATTATGATTTTGTTGTAATGAAAATAAAGTTTTATTTAAAAAATTTTAATATTTTTTTTTTTACAAAACCTCATTCAAAGTCACTAAAATTTAGATTTTTATCTAAAATGTAATAAAGTAGTGTTTTTTAGAAACTATATTCATTTTTGCACCAAATAGAAACAATGTCACTTCAAATAAGAAAATAAATATAATATTAGAGATCATTATCCATGGTCACCCACACTGGAAAATTATACAAAAAATTTGAACTGTTTACAATGGAACTTGAAGCTATACATATTGTAACTAGAAATTGTTTTAAATTATTTCTAAAACTGCACTTAGTTTTAGTGAAAAGTTTAGCAGCTTTCAAATTACATTACATATAGTCAATATTATTATTTGTAGTATAAATATTCATCAAGATTTGAGACGTGGGTGGGACATGATGTTTATCAACAGATGACTTGTCAACTTACTTTTTTTATCGACGACTACTACTAGTACTAGCACTAAGACTAAGCGTATGTTTCATCGACAATTTAAAATTAATATCTCAATAATCATTTTAAAAAAACTATACCTTGTTTATCATCGTAGTATTTAGAATAATATTAGATCAATAACCAGATGAGCTAGTTGAATATCCATGCTTGTAAACAAACGTAAAAACGAAAATGAAAACAAGCCTTTCAAATGCTTCTTTCGTGGTGAAAACACGTTCAAACAACCGATTTCCGACTTTTTAATTCAAGGGAAATCATTCTAGAATACATTAAAACTAATTTTCTTTAAATAGCTTTGTAAAGAAACGAAACTATTCCCTTTTGATAATTCAACGCTGGCATCGACAGAAACGTCATTTTGAAATCAACTATGGCAGCGCTGGTCCGGAGAAAAAGAGTTAATTTACTGTACTCAAACTCTATGACTTAAGAATCAAGATCAGTGTTTCCTTTAAGGGTTGTTGGTCTCTGTGTTCAAAGTAAAAAAAACCTAAGTGCAAGTGCAAAATTGCACAGCGTCCATTTTCTGTATTATATTTTACAAATACAAAATTTTCTGCATTGTAAGTAAAATTTTTGCGCTATGTCAATTCTTTTTTGTTTGCCTGTGCACATTGGTTGTTGACACGCTTCTTTTCCTCCGTTTTCCAGGTCAGCTGGTATTGTGTCAATATGTTATAACCATAAATTATAACTTGTCATTAAAGATTTAGAAAAAAAAAAACAAAATCTAGAAAGGTTTAATGCTCACTCTCACTAAAACAGAATTACTGGTAAAGACCTCAGTAAGAAAATAGCTTCTTTAACTCTTAAGGTATGAAGGAGAACTTAGTGAATTTAGACCAAAAAAAGAGAGAACTCAGACAAAGATTTTTAGGACCAGATAACCATCCATATTTTTCCTTCAGTTTTGAGAACTAACAAGAGAAGGTATAAAATTTTTGCGTCATCTCAAGGTGACATCAAATGCTTTTGATCTCACAGACGCTCACGCTAAGTAAATTAACACACAAAAAGAATATTAGTATTGTCCAAAGGAATAAATAGTGATGAATAATAGTTAAATTTTTTATTTTAGTAATTAAAATGCCATGTTCAGACAGCAGGTAGGAATTTTTCCATGAGTTTACTGCATCAAGGCTGAGAATTTCCACAGAGAAAATTTTTAAAATGATCTGACTTGTGACATTACAGAGTTAACAGTGATGTCACTTAAAAAAAATGCCATATCATTTTTATTCTTACACATGCCAAAATTACTGTATTTTGTGGTCACAAGACAACCTCTAGTATTCCTGTTTAAAAATAGGGTTTGGGCTGTGCCCCTTTCTATTGCACACCACAAAAAAATTTTAATTCTCAAATTTGATATCAATATGACAATTTAAATTCAGACGCCTTGACATGCACACACTTTTTTACATTTAATTTTTTGTTTGTTTACTTTTATTTTTATTTTTTACATGAATTACACAAGTTCTTTGCATTTAGTCAGATAAATAAGGGGATGTTGATAAAAAAAAAAAATTATTTTGCCTCAGAGCTGGTTGTAATTTTATTTTTTACAGAGTTCTGGGAACAAATTAGGTTCATAACCTGAGGTACTTGAAAGTACAATCTGTAGCCTGTGAACCCTCAAAAATGATCATTGAGGAATTTAAAATTATAATTTTACCCTATTATCCCCTTGTGATAATTCAGCAAATAAGAGTTTTTTCAAACTTTGAACTTATTGTACACAAATTATATTACAATATTAATAGATTTTTCTGCTTAAACTTAAAAAAAATGTATTGCTATTATTTACATATATCTTTTTTAATAATAGCAAAAGACGACTACACAGTGAAAATTTAAAAAATTAATTAGCTCCATAATTGATAAAATTAATTTAAAAATTAGTTTATAAATCACCTTCCTTGGTTTTCTATTCATAGTTGCTGCCTTATTTTTGTAACAATAGAAACTTGTTTTCCTCAGATATTGGCTATGACTTGACCTTCAAAACTGCTGATGATGCTACCCTTGCCCTGGTCAAATATGGAGAATTTCTCTATGACAACCTGGTCTTGTTTTCTCCATCAGTTGAAGGTAAGGATTATCTGTCTATGCATTATGTTTAGTTCAGTTGTATTTCTTTTATTTAAACTAAGGTATATAAGGCTGCTCTTTTAGCGATAGCGAGGTATCTTTCCTTCAGTTCTGAGAATAAACTACAGAACGCATCAAAGATAGTAATGTAAGCGAGTCGCATCATCTAGTGGTGACACTAATGACTTTTAATGTCACAGGTGATCATGTTCAGCTCAGCTCTCTTGCGCCATGCCTGTAAATGCAGCAAATATATATAAATATTTTTAAAATATTGTGAGCCAAACAAGGGAGTAAACAGTTATGAAATATGATAAATGACATATTACATTATTTTATAATTTAATAGATTTTTTAAGGACTAGTTACCATCCATTAGTGACTGTGAGGTATTTTTCCTTACAATTTAGAACACACATTATAATTTTTTATTGGCCTACTCACGGAAATCATATTTTTGGTAAAATTTAATGGTTGTTTTGAGATTTGACAGAGTAGACACAATGGTTACACACTAGTACAGTGATTCTCAAAGTGGTGGTCCGCAGTGGCGTCACTAGAGTTGGTGTCACCTGAGGCGGTAGCTCATGGTGTCACCCCTCACGACTTAACCTATAGAACTCCTCCGATTTTTCCAGTTCCAAACAACTGGAAAATACAGAATTTTACATTTTGTTGTCACCGCCCTGATGTTGTCCCCTGGGGCGGCCCACCCCCTAGCGACGCCACTGGTGGTCCGCGGACCGATGCCGGTCCACTGAAGTTATCAAAAAAGGAAAGAAAAAAATTGTCAGTGTGGGGAAAATATTGAAATGTTCCCTGGTGCAAGGGAAAAAAATTCTTGCCAGTCCGCCATACTTAAAAGTTTGAGAAGTGCTGCACTAATATAGATAAATGGAAAATATGGTTAACTGATCCAGAATAAACAGCATCGATCCCGACCTTGGGACCAGGAAACCATTAACAATCTTAATTTAAACCGCATATCATTGTAATTTAGAGCCTTAAAAATAACTAATTCTCATTATTTAAAAATCAGCTATTTGTGTGTGATGGAAGTTCAGGCCTGCCACCATTAAAATTTTCCCGAAATTATCCAGATTTTGTTATTAATTGTTACCCCTGATTCAGGAATTCTGACAATACCTTTAAAATTCCAATTTTTTTTTCCAAAATTTATTGAGGTTCTAAAAATCCAAAAGTGGCCAAAAAAAATAAATGCATAAAATAATAAAATTCCAGTAATGATGGCGTTGATTTATTTTGATAATGCTACTTCCTATGTTTTTTCCTGCACTTCGGTTATCCAAGTGAACCCCCCTAACCAAATCTTTCTTCGTTTGCAATCCTTTTACTAGCCTGATTTAAAAAAAAAAAAAAAAAATTCAGCTGTTCTTTTACTTTTTAAATAAAAAACAAGATACATTTTTAAAGAAAGCTGCTATAAACAGATTTCCAGTGACTGAGCTTGAGAGTGTTAGTACTAGTAGTAAGACTCAAGACTAGTCTAACTAAACAAAAAAAAGAAGAAAAAAAGAGAACTAATTTGTTTTCTAAACAGTATCAGTATTTGGAAAAACAGTCATTTATTTGCCATCGCCCTGTGACAAAACATTTGCAGTCTGTGCCCAGCAGACCAAAGTAACTATTGAAATTGATGGGTTCAATGAATACAATAGAAATAGTTTAACACAAAAATTGCAACTGCTGATAAATTAAGAGATCGAATGTTGTATCTACCACCCTTTTTTTTGGAAGAAAAATATTTTTCCAATACTCTTCTTTGACCCAGAGTCAAAGAAATGTTTCCAGAAAAATAAAATGAAACAAGGGTAATCATTAATTCAGATGACTGATACTCTTTTTAAACTTTCTAACTAAAAACTGATTGTAATATTTAACTAAAATCAATTTCAAAGATAACTTTTTATGTGAAAATCATGGTTATTCTGCTGTGTAGATATTTGCATGTAATGTAAACATTCCAGTAATGTTTCTCTTATATTATGTGGTGTTCTGTAGACGCTTAAAATTAAAAGGTAATAGATTTAACTTTATTACTTTATATTTATTTAGTACGTAGTTCTTAACTCTTTCCCTGCCAGGGGGTTTTGGGGTTTCTTACACGTTCGTGCCAGACCATTTTTTTAGTTTGGTAATTTTTTAAGGGTGACCTTAACTATCGTACAATGTTTAATAAATGTCTAAAGCAACATTGGTGTATCTTATATCAAAAGAAAGGAAATTGAATAGAGAATTCAATTATGTAGAAGCAAATAAAATATTACCCAACCAAAAATTATTTTCACTATACGATTTTGTGATCAATTTTTGTGTCTTAAATTTTCTCTGTAAAAAATCTGAACTTACCAAACTAAAAGAAAGTCTGCATAGCTGTAATCATTTTCTCCTTTAATTATCACAATGTAAATTCCATTTATGAAATAAATGCTTTTTAAATTTTGAAAATATCCCATCTAGTTTTAAAGTTATGACATTTTTTGTATTGATGATGACCATGGCAGAAAACATTTTTCTATTATTTCCTTATATAGAAACCAAACTGTCACCACTGCTCTTTTTCCATATAATGCCGTATCATACAGATGAAAATCTTAACTAAATCCTAAAACTAATGTTTTATTATTGTTTTAAAATGTTTCTGCATCAATAATTCACATTTAAATTTAATAAAATAGCAATAAATACTAAAATAAATCACTATGTTCGTTGAGTAGGCGTGGCCATATCTTTGTTTACAAAATAAATCGAAACAAGCTGCTAATTTTAACACTACTGAATGTAAACACATGCTATTTCTAAACAGAAAGGAAGTAGAAAAGAGTTACCTCTCATTTTAAAACTTAAAAAATCTACTGGGACACTCTAAGCAACGAAATAAATTCAAAAACTCAAATCGCCTATATATCGGCGATTGGCACAAACGTTACCAGGCGAGATCGCCTATATATCGGCCATTGGGAGGGAAAGAGTTAAACCAGGGCCTCTGGGTCTCGCTTGGATCCCCATGTAGTTTTTTTTTCTTTCTTGTCTCTTCATGTTTTTAGAAATTACCTTTGTTGAAAGGGTCAGTTATGTAAATATAATTTTCATTGCTGTTTGGCTTTTTTTTTCTAAATTGTATTTTTTACCTGACCATTAATTTTTTTTCTACAGAATTTGGAGGCTCTATTGACGTCTCAGCTATTACCAACTTCATAGATGGAGGTGGAAATGTTCTCATTGCTGCCAGTTCATCTATTGGTAAGAAATACATAGTATTTTTTGCAACACTGTTTTCAATTGTTTACATATATTAATGATTGGTAGTTTGAAACATTTTTTTGTTATTAGAGAGTCAGCTATATGTTTGGTTTGATATATTATGCTTTATAAACTTAAACATTATTGAATTTAATTTTCAGGTGACCCCATGAGAGAACTTGCCACTGAATGTGGAGTTGAGTTTGATGAAGAAAACAGTGCTGTCATTGATCATCTTAATTATGATGTTAAGGATGAAGGCAAGGTAAGGAAGCCTTTTATTAGGTCTTTTAATTTTCTTTTGGTCATTTTTGTTAATGATTTCTGCCTTATAGAAGTAACTATCTGGGCCCTGCAAGCAATGGAGATTATAACTCATGACAATAATTTGGCTTCACCTGTTAATTTATAGCAGATAAAGTTATTACTGTAATTATGAGTCAGAAGTTTTATCATTTAAAATTGAGATAACGCTAACAAATAAGATTTAGGATCACCATGTTGAGAAACTCTGCAGTGATTAAAAGTGAAGTCGATGATAATATGAAAGAGGACATCACTGAACATCTCAGTCACTGGAGTAGAACTTGTCTCTCTGTCAGCTTTGTGGTCTATCCTTTGATAGTGGGGATGGGGATAGGCAAAGTCTCTTGAGACTAAAAAAAAAAAAACCATGGCGTGCCACATAAGATCATGGATGTAATCAGGAAAAGTTATGGGGGTGATGACCTGCCAAGTTTTCCTTGGCCAGCAAATGATAGATGCTTTGAAGGTGTGAGGCCAACAGGTGGCAATGGATTGGGCATATGCTACTAAAACCCGCCAACACAAGACAGGCCATGAAGTGGAGGCCTCGGGGAAAGTGTAAAAAAGATCGACCAAGAAATACTTGGCACTTAAATGTGTCAACAGACATCAAGAGACTTTGCTTTAGGTGAAGGATGCTGGAGAGATTGGCCCAGAAAATTGCTGTCTTGAGTATTCTTATAGGCTGCCTATCTACTTGGAAGGATTGTAGAGGGCACCGATGATCAGCTGCTGCTCCTCATAAAGTAGAAGGATTAATAAAATTAACTCTTAACTCTTAATGTACCAAAGCGCGGTAATCCGCGGTTTACCGTTTAGTACCAAAGAGCGGTAATGCGCGACTCGATAGAACTCTCTTTAGAAACGAAATTACAGAAAATAAAAACTATTCAGTGCGGGATGAACGATGTTTTCGACTTCCGGCAATGGCGACTGTTTACCTCGCTATTGTTATCGCTCGATTTGTGATGTTTTTTGGAAGATTTTACGATTTTTTTTCGAAGATGCGATTTCGCTATACTTTATTACTAAAATAATAGTACTAAACTACAGGTAAAAAAAGTTTTAAACTCAAAACGGTCTTTCGGATACATAAAATAACCATTCTTATTCTAAAAGATGACATCAGTATGACTATAATAATAAAAATGGATTTAACGCAATTTTTTAAATTTTATAACCGGTTGATCGCAATTCGGGAAATTCTTACTGTACTGAGGCGGAAGTTTTCCAAAAACCTTATGGCACATTAAGAGTTAATGTGCCCTAAGGTTTAATTGAAAACTTCCACCTCAGTACAGTAAGAATTTCCAGAATTGCGATCAACCTGTAATGAAATTTTTTTTAAAAATTGCGTAAAATCCATTTTTATTAATTATGGTCATACTGACGCCATCTTTTAGAATAAGAATGGTTATTTTGTGTCCGAAAGACCGTTTTGAGTTTTAAACTATTTTTACCTGTAGTTTAGTACTATTATTTTAGTAATAAAGTATAGCGAAATCGCATCTTCAAAAAAAAAAAAAAGTAAAAGCTTCCAAAAAACATAGTGAATGGAGGGATAATATTAGCGAGGGAAACAGCCGCCATTGCTGGAAGTTGAAAACATCGTTCATCCCGCACTGAATATTTTTTATTTTCTGTAATTTCGATTCTAAAGAGAGTTCTATCGAGTCACGCATTACCGCTCTTTGGTAAAAAATTGTAAACCGCGGATTACGGGCTTTGGTACATTAAAGAGTTCAACTTTTGAAAATGAAAAAATGCTCACACTATTCGGGTGTTGTTGGTATCATTCATACCTATGTGTTATGATGCATGCCTTTTGTGTTAGTTCCTTTTATCTATGAGAATAACAATTTAATATTTCTTCTGTGAATTTATCAACTCTTCTTTTTGTTAAATCAAAGATAGAGTTAATGTTCAGCATGCCATGAGGTTGGCATTAGCATAAACTCAGCCAGGAATTTGAAGGCTGTTTTAATAAGATACAATTGAAACCATCACCTTTAATAATTATCAAACATAATTTTACAAATTTTTACTTAAAAACTGTTTTTGTTTGTTGAAATACCTTATTAAAAATTCCTTTTTCAATTATATGGGGTCACTTGGCTTTTATAAAAAAAGGGTCATCACCGGAAAAAGGTTTGGAACATGTGCTGTATTAGTTATGGGTGTTATAGTGATATATAGCAATGTTACCGTAAATAATAGTTGACACCAAATCACGCGTGCCTTCTAAATGTCTGCTTAGATCAGGGGTGGCCAGACCTGAATGAACTGAGAGCCATTGTAAAATATTAAGCAATTTTATAGAGCTGCATTGAAGTAATTTTGTTAATTAATTTTTGAGTGTAAATCTTCCAGTTATCCTTGTAACATATCTTTCATTAATTCCACGCGAGCCTCAATGTGAACACATAAGAGCTGCATGCGGCTTGCAAGCAGTGGTTCAGTTTGGCCACCGTTGGCATAGATTATCACAAAGAGATATTTATTTGTACATTTAGATAGTTTCTTTGGGACTCAAAAAGCAGCAGGGTATGTACAACTTTGTGATGTTTTCAAGATTATATAGCAATAGTCTTGCACTAAATACTTCTGTTTTGTAATCAACTAAGAAGTCACTTATTCAACTTGCTTTTACTTGTGTTCTTTTTATTAATTTGTATCATTATGTATTAAGCTAATTTACTATTTTTCCCTCTCTCTAATTACAGCACACATTGATTGTTGCTGACCCTGAAAACTTAATGAAAGCCTCCATGATTGTGGGAGACAAGAACACTTCACCATTTCTGTTCAGGGGTGTTGGGTAGGCTTTTGTTAACAGTTCTTTGATACAACTTTTCAGGGGTGTTGGGTAGGCTTTTGTTCACAGTTCTTTGATGAAACTTTTCTGGGGGTTGGGTAGGCTTTTGTTAACGTTCTTTGATGAAACTTTTCAAGGGTGTTGGGTAGGCTTTTGTTAACATTTCTTTGATTTTTAAGGGGTGTTGGGTAGGCTTTTGTTAACAGTTCTTTGATGAAACTTGTCAGGGGTGTTGGGTAGGCTTTTGTTCACAGTTCTTTGATGAAACTTGTCAGGGGTGTTGGGTAGGCTTTTGTTAACATTTCTTTGATGAAACATTTCAGGGGTGTTGGGTAGGCTTTTGTTAAGGGTTCTTTGATGAAACATTTCAGGGGTGTTTGGTAGGCTTTTGTTAACAGTTCTTTGATAAAACTTTTCTGGGGTGTTGGATAGGCTTTTGTGAACAGTTCTTCAATGAAACTTTTGTATTTTAAAAACTTTGTGTATTCTATTTTGGGTTTCAATTTCTTACATAGTTACATGGGGTTGACCATATATGTTATTAGTATATTTTACACTGTTTTATAATGACACTTTAGTAATAGTACAATGAGATATACAAACATTGCATCATTATAAGTGATTCTCTCCAGAATGGTGAGTGACCCAGACAATCCACTAGTCTTAAGTTTACTCAGGGCCTCCTCTACAGCATACTCCTACAAGCCTAATGAAAAGATTGATGAGGTGAGTTCATGTGTGGTTAAATAGGTTTATTTTAGCTGAGTCTAAATAAGACGAGTAATTGGCAGTGGTATTCTGAAGAAAAATAGAAACTAAATGTTCACAATAGCATATGTATATATGTGTGTGTGTGTGTGTGTTTATTTCTTTTCTTTTTTTTTCATGAAATAATGCAACATAAAATATAATTCCATTTTTAAAAAGGAATTTCAATAATTTATTGTAAAATTCAACTGTTCGTGCACCACAACCCTTGACACCAAACAGCTTTTTCCTGCTTTATAATAATTGTGTGTTTGCCTTGTTACTTTGCTATATTTCAATTGTTGCTGTTATTGTAAAGGATTTTGACTTTACTTTCAAGTTCCCCATGGCTGTGGGTAGCAGTACTCTTCTTGTGGCAGCTCTTCAAGCCCGTAATAATGCTCGTGTTGTCTTCGTTGGTTCTTTGGACTTCTTTAGTGATGAGTTCTTCCAGGCCAGTGTGCAGAAAGCAAATGGTGGAAAGAAGTAAGTTGCTGTTTACATTGGACATAATCCTTTTTTTTTGTTTGTTTGTTCATACAGGTTAATGCATTATTTACAATTCTTTCATGAACATTAACTCCCTTTATTCTGAAATAGGTTTGAGAAGTCTGGCAATGAAGCCCTGGCCCTCAGTCTTGGTCGTTGGGCTTTCAAGGACAAAGGTGTTCTCAGAGTTGGTAAAGTAGCCCACCACCTGAGGGGAGAAAAGGTGCCGCCTCAGGCATACACTGTCATGCAGCAAGTGGTAAGGGTTACAGCATTCTTTGAACTATTATTTACATTTTAAGGAAATAGCAGTATTGGTAATATTTGTTATGTTGTTGGTATGTACATTTATGCTAATTAAAAAAGTGTAGTTAGGAGGGGTTTAGTTGTCATTGTTGTCACTTTGTGGTTTTGTGATAACCTTAGGATACGGTGGGACGCAGTGGTCGAGTGGTAGTGGGCTCGACTGGCGTACCGATGGTCATGAGTTCAAATCCACGCGAAGGCGAGGATTTGTTCCCGGGGCCTGACGAGTCCCCGAGTCACCCAGCTCTGAATGGGTACCTAACTAGACAAGAGTTAGGCAGCTGGGGTAATGCGTGGAACCCCTATAGCCGTGGCCTGTGACCGCTGCATCACTTGCGAACAGATCATCTCTCATGGTCTGTGGACGCAATTATCTTCTGCATAGAACGAGCGTCTGTATATCTAAGATAAAAAAAGATACACATGTTAGTAATCTGTATCAATGAAATTAGGTGCTTGATGGTCAGTTCACCCACTGACAAAATTGAAACTTTAATAAATTTCAAGTCCCTCTTATACTTCAGAAAGATTTACAGTTTCACCATTATTTGTGCTCCATTATAAAAGAACTTGTGTAAAAATAATCATATGATTAATCCAATTAACACAATTAAATAAAAACAATATGGTGAGTCGCTTCCAACAATATTGGCTTTTAAAACAAACATTTATAAATTATTTTATTGTTTTAATGCATATCATGAATAACTCCATGGTAAACAGAACATAATGTCTTGAAAAATTAACGTGAAAATAAGTTGAAATTTAAATAAAGTTTATCAATGCAAAGGATTAACTTATTTATAAATATATTGTGCTGCTTCCTGATGCATGTCACTGTTTGCTATGTCATACAGAATAGGACAACTAACAAGCTTTTGAATAAAATACAAGTTACACGAATAAATTGTCAGCTGTCATTATTTACATGAGTTTTCTTTAAATTGCAGGACTACTCTATTGTGATTGAAGAGCTCAATAACGGCAAGTGGACACCCTTCAAGGCAGATGATGTCCAGTTAGAGTTTGTCCGAATTGATCCTTTTGTTCGCACCACTCTGACTCCTAAGGGTAATTGGGCTTATTATTAGTTAGGGGAACACTGTACGATTATTGAAATGTGTGACACTAAATGGCTTTATGTTAATCAGTTTTTATATTTAAGCTTATTGATTATGTTCCCAAACAGATGGCATCTTCAGCACAAGCTTTAAGCTGCCTGATGTCTATGGTGTGTATCAGTTCAAAGTAGATTACAACAGAGTCGGCTACACCCGTCTGTACAGTGCCACTCAGGTTAGTGCCAGTTGATGTATCTGTAGTTTATTGTGTTCTTTCCAGCAGAGATCTGACCTATTTATTCTACAAGGTTGTAGCTCATTTTTTTTATAAAAATACTTTGATAATCAAATTTTTTAAAATTATTATTATTTTGAATGAAGTCTTAGTGAGGTCTTGTTAATTAGTGAAAGTTTAGTAACATTACTTTTAACTTTACTTTTTTTGTTCCAGGGTTTGAACCTCTACCACACCTTTGTTTAATATTATGTTATAAATAGTAATATTAACGCTTAAAGTCGCAAAGTGTTGTAATGCGTCTCCGCCCGCTATCCTTAAAGCATCCCTAGATACCACTCTTGTTAGAAATGAGATCTCAGAAAGTAAAAACTCTTCAATGCTTCAAAAATTATGTATTTGACTTCCGGCAATGGCGGACGTTGCCCTCGCTAGTGTTATCGCTTGATTCGCAATGTTTTTTTGGTAGTTTTAACGCGTTTTTCTCAATGATACGTTTTCATTATACTTAATTACTAAAATAAAAGTACTAAACTACTGGTAAATATTGTTTTAAACAATCTTTTGGATGCGTAAAATAACCATTCTTAGCCTAAAAATGAAGTCAGTTTGACAATAATATTATAAATGGATTTTATGTAAATTTTTTAAATTCATAAACCGTTGATTGTAATACGAGAAATCCTTAAGGGAATGAGGCGGAAGTTTATTGAAATCCTTATGCGACTTTAAGAGTTAAAATGTTCCATGATTTCAACAAAACAATAACTATCTGGTCAAAATGACATTTCCATCTCTCTGTAGGTGTCAGTGAGACCACTGGAGCATACACAGTATGAACGATTTATACTTTCAGCATATCCGTACTATGCTAGTGCCTTTTCTATGATGGTGGGCGTCTTCTTACTCAGCCTTGTGTTCTTACATTATAAGGAAGATATCAAAGATAAAAAAGAGTAGGCAGTGTGCCACCTGTTAGTTTTCGTTGTTGTTTTATTAGTCTATTTGAATGTTGTTTTATGGAAGTGAGTAAAAGAAATGAGTTTAACTGTTATTTTATATTAGTGGCAGTCATTTCAGTTCTCTAACCCATTATAATGTTTTTAATTGCTATATGTTTAATAAATTTATTTCATTAATCATTAAACCATTCCAGTTTACTTTGAGTGTGTTAGTAAGAATGTATAATAGTAAATACACATCAGAGCCAGTTTGTGAAAAAGCTTGCCTCGTTGAAATAGCTACTTTGTCTTTAATTTAGAGGGGCCGCGGTGGTCGAGTGCAAGCGTGCTCGACTGTCGCTCCGATGGTCACGAGTTCGATTCCATGGGAAGCCAAGGACTTGTTCCCAGGGCCTAGGGCGTCCCCGAGTTCCACCCAGCTCCAAATGGGTGAAAACTGGAGGGGTAATGTGTGGAACCCTTATCCGTGGCATGTGAACGCTGCATCACTTACCAAAAAACAACTGCTGCCTTGCAGATGGTCTTGGCTGACGAAAGGCTATGGAAGCAAATCCAGAAAATACAGCTGGCTGAAGTCGAAGACCACGGGCCAATTAGCGCAAAACTCGTGGCACGCAAAAGTCAATATTCAATACTGAGAACGAAGAAGAAGTCCTTAATTTTTATGAGCCACACAGCAATTTTAGAATTTTGATTTATAAGATAATATATCAACTTTCTTTTGGGTTTAAGATTTGCAGAAGAAAAAAAAGATGCTGTGCATTTTGGCACAAATTTTATTAAAATTTGCACACAGAATAAGAAACCTTGGCAAATTCATTAAAATTATTTAGATTCAAATTGAAGGCAACTGGTGCAGAAAATGTTCACTCTATGAATTATGTTTATACTGGCAGCAGTATTCATAAAATTTATGAAAAAAACCACGTAAAAAACAAAGTTTTTTTTTACTATAAATCCATTATATACTAGACATAACTAAATTCTATAAGGATGTTCAATATAATAAGCAGGGCAAAACAATCAGAAAATACAGAGAAAATACAAAATTCAGGTTATGTCTTGTAAAAAATGTTTAAGATAATGCACACCGATCGCGAATATATTTTTAAAAAGCAATGTCTTATTGCGCGACATGAAAGGTTGTTGAACATAATAGGCACCACAACACGCTATCTAAAAAATTAACATGATACCTAGAGATAAATAAAATAATTAAAATTCAATTACTGACCATTTGGATACATTATTTTCATCATCAGCATGAGTCCGCCTGCAAAATTTCAGCTTGCTAGCTTACAAGAAAGTGGGTTAAAAATCGATTTAAAGTTTTTCGGCAAGCAAGCACACACGGTCGGTCGGTCGGTGGCAAGGCTCAGACACCACAAGTTAATATAAAGGATTTAAAAACAAGCCTATCTCTTCCTAACACTCGGAGACTCACATTAAGCTGTGTAATCAAATCCCGGATCAAATATTTTACAAGAAATTAAAAATATTCAGTTTGATAAGATAAACAATAAAATGTGATATATGCAACAGTTGCATGCTTATAGGTAACAGTATAATTTAGATATTTGATTTGAAGAAACATAACTAAATTCTGTGCATTAATAATTTAGTTACATAAGAATTTGATAAATCAGAATTCAATATTTCAAAATAAAGTCCTTTTAATTTTAATAGAGCCATGTTAGATGTCATCAAAATAAACAAGACTTTTTAATGATACATCAATAAACGTAAGAAAGTAAACAACAAAGAAAATAGTAAATATACAAGCAAGTATCAGAACAAAGGCAGCATGATCAGTAGATAACAATAACTTAATAACAATAGACTAAATCCGTTTAAATGATATCTTTCAATGACAAGCTTTTGTATAATTATTTCAATTATAAACTGTACGGTAGCTGTGTGTGCTATAAATAGAATGAGGTTGGTATTGCCCAAGGACATCTGCCCGCCTTATTCATTAGACCTCAAATAGCACCCTCTATGTAAGAGCAAACAATTGGAAACAGATGGACCATTATAATCTTCTGTAACCAGTGGCGTCGCTAGGGGGTACGGTGGGGCGGGCCACCCGGGGTGATACCATCAGGTGGGTGACACCAGGCTGTAAAACTCTATATATTCCCGTTATTTGGCACTGGAAAACTCGGAGGAGTTCTATCATGACGGAGTGACGCCATGAGCTACCGCCCCGGGTGACACCATGAGCTACCGCCCCAGGTAACACCAACCCTAGTGACGCCTCTGTCTGTAACATATAAGATTACCCGTACCTGAGTCACTGATACTGATAGCACTAATAGTACGAGGTTTAATGACTTAAACAGTCAGTGTGGCAGCTCATGGTGTCAACCCCCCACAACGTGCCCCATAGACCTCCCCAGTTCGCACCCCCACCCCGTGACGCCTCTGTCTGTAACATTTAATTAAGATAACTACCCGCACCCCCGTACCTAAGTCACTGATAGTACGAGGTTTAATGACTTAAACCTTCAGTGTGGCAGCTCATGGTGTCAACCCCTCACAACGTACCCCATAGACCCCCCCCCCCAGAGTCTCCCTGTGCCAAATAACGGGAACATAATACAGAAAATTGACAATTTGGTGTCACCCTTACGATGGTGTTACCGAGTGAGGTCCGCACCCCCTCCCCAGCGACGCCTCTGGTTTTATTAGTTTGCCTCTTGACTGTTGCATTTAGTATTTGATGTAGATTTAAGAACTCTAATCACTGGTTGTACAGCAACGAACAGCCCAGACTAGTGACTTTGACGGTTGTACAGCAACGAACAGCCCAGACTAGTGACTTTGACGGGACTAGTGACTTTGACGGTTGTACAGCAACGAACAGCCCAGACTAGTGACTTTGACGGTTGTACAGCAACGAACAGCCCAGACTAGTAACTTTGACGGCATGTTTCATCGTCATCCATATGCCAATCTTGAATCAGCTGCGTGTCGCTTCATCCTTTTATAACATTTTCTTGTAACAATTTTTCTTGGCACAAACATCACAATGATGGCTTCATCCCTTTGTAGTTAAAGATCTCAATAAGTTTGCCAATTTCTGGCAACTAAACCGTTTCATCCACAGAAAGTAAATTAACTACAATACTAAAACACAAACCACAGCGTTATCCGTTAACCCCGTTGACTAAAACACTCGCATTTATTTCCTTGAAATGTTTGCTTTCATTTATTAATTTCAGCCTTACAATGATTAAGTTAAGATTTTCCTTGACGGGCGTGGCCTTACAATGATTAAGTTAAATTTTTCCTTGACGGGCGTGGCCTTACAATGATTAAGTTAAGTTTTTCCTTGACGGGCGTGGCCTTACAATGATTAAGTTAAGTTTTTCCTTGACGGGCGTGGCCTTACAATGATTATGTTTTAAGATCAACCAGCTCTATCGTGTTATACGACATGTTTACCACGTCCTCCAATAACGTACCTTGCCGACGACTCTATTGTCGACACAGACGAGAGCGAAGAGCTGGTCGACTTTTTAAGAGCAATCCGCTTCGCCTTTTCGAGCAGGTCTTTGTACAAGTTGAACACCCGCCGGTTACAGACGAACGCGATGAAGATAAGCAAGCCTTGCGACGCGTTGAACAAAGTGAAACAGATGGCCAACACGTGACCGACGATGCACATCGGGTAAGTGATCGGCTTGGCGAACGAGCTCAAAATGGAGGAGCTGATCCCGAATATCCACGTGAATCCCATCACGGTGGACATCTTGACGTAGAGCATGACGTCAGAGCGGCCGGTCATTTTCTGGAAAGACGAATTCGAGTGGCGGGCGGTAATGCTCTTCTTGGTCACCTTCATGGTCCGGGATATGCTGAGGATGGTCCTGGCGAAGAAAATACAGTTGGTGAGGAAGATAACCATAACAGGGGCGCCGAAGGCGACGAGAGTGGCCAGGGGTTTGGTTATCCAGCAAATCGAAGGGACGACGCCTTTGACGTTGACGTCACCGGTTGTGTTGCGGATGTCCTTAATCTCGACCTCTCCCTCGGGCGTGACGAGGTAGTCGTAATCGCTGATGTTGGCCTTGCCGTACTCGTCCTTGCCGTATCCAATGGAGACGTTGTCGAACAGATCGGAAAAGTCAACGAAAGCGCAGAGCCCAACAATAATACAGGGAACGCCCCAGGCGTAAGCCGCGTACCGGGGGAGGTAGCGCCCCTTCTCGCGGACATTCGGCAAGATGGAGACGTGGGCGAACGTCCTGTAGACGTCATAGCTCATGACGTTCATCCAGAAGTGAGCGGCAAGGAAACTGAAGTGTAGGCTCATGGCCACAGCGGAGCATAGCCACGGGGTCTCCACTTCTATGCCCTCTGAGAATATGATCTCCGCGATCAGCAGGGCAAAGGTCAAGTTCATGGTGTTGACCCCCGGCAGGTTTCTGAGTTTTGAGAACAGGCAGTAGGTGATGAGCACGCAGGCCAGGGCAAACATCGAGACCCTCCCCAGAACCATGGTCATGTAACCTTCCACTCTTAGGGCGGTATCGAAGTCGTGGCTGCAACCTCCGTACCGCGTCACGTGCGGAAGCAACGTCTGCATGTTGTTGTTGAATGAAAGCGGCACACAAATCTGCACCCGGCCAGTGGACTCGTTGGCGACACGGTATGAAAATATATCGTATTCCTTCTCCTCAAAGACGATGGATCGGTTCATCCCAGCGATGTAGTATTCGTTACTCTCAAGATCGATCCGACTGCAGTCTCGCTGGCTGATCCTCGGCATGAAACAAACGAACGCGTACTTGGACATGTCCGTGACGTTTGTCTGGTTGGCATTCTGACTGCCCGATACCATGATGTAGAGATCGAAGTGGCCCACGCCGATGTAAGAGTTGGTTTTGTTGATGTACATGAACGTCTCGTTGTCCACCGTCATCATCGTGAACTCATCGTCGTACACCATGTACTCAACGCCCCACCGGCAAAAATCGTGGGCGTCCGCCACTGCCTCTGTCTTGTCATCGGCGTCGATGACGTCAACATTGTTACCGTTGAACTTGAGCGAGAACCGCTTCTCGACGATCAGAGTGTTGATCTTCTGCAGCACGGTGTTGGTGCCGTCCTCGTTGGAGTGGGGGTCGTGGGGCGGCACCAGCACGAAGGTCACCCTCATGGTCAGCGTCTGGTTGATGAGCGCCTCCAGGAGCTCGACGCCGGTCATGAGGGCCGCCGTGGCCGCCAGGTCCTGGGCCTGCAGGATGATCCTGTCGTTCTGGTTGTTGACCGGCTCAGAGATGTACAGGAAGGTCGAGCCGTTACGAGTGATGAGAAACGTCTCGCTCCCTTTGATGAAAAACGACGTCAGGCTGTCGTTACGGGACTTGGTCTTTTCCTTCCTGACCGTCTTCACAGGTTGGTTTTGTAAGTGCAATACTTCATCTTTCTTCATGTCTGCCATGTATTTTCTCAGAGCTTTTCTTTTGAAAAGTGAGCTCGCTAAGAACAGCAACTGCTTCTCTACATCACTCACCTCACCACTCTTGTTGGCGTTGCTCCTCCCTTGAAGCCTGGAATCTTCATTTGAAAACTGCTCGCCCAAAGCAGAAAAAATCTGGTCAACGCGCATTCTTGACCAGTCGATATTGTCGTGCTCCGCCAAGCGGCTCGTTTTGTGGGACACGCTGTCCTTGTCAGACTTAACGCCATGAGTTGTGCCGCTTGGACGTGGGGCGTAAGGACTCGGCTGGGAGCCGTGAGCGGACTTCTGTCCGGTCTTGACCGGTCCGGTGCTGTAGGTGCCGGGGATCGGCTTGTTGGTGGTGGTGTCCGGCGCGTTGATCAGCGGCGGGAAGATGAGGTTGTACTGCTCCTCGGTCAAGGTTGTGACCTTGAGTGTGGTGGCGTTGGTGGTGCCAAAGTCAAAGGTCACGTTGACGTCCTTGATGCGATCCGTGCTGATGTTTAGTTTGTCTGTCAGAATAGAGTGGTGCTGATGTTTAGTTTGTCTGTCAGAATAGAGAGGTGCTGATGTTTAGTTTGTCTGTCAGAATAGAGAGGTGCTGATGTTTAGTTTCTCAGAATAGAGAGGTGCTGATGTTTAGTTTCTCAGAATAGAGAGGTGCTGATGTTTAGTTCTGAATGATGTCTGTCAGAATAGAGAGGTGCTGATGTTTAGTTTGTCTGTCAGAATAGAGAGGTGCTGATGTTTAGTTTGTCTGTCAGAATAGAGAGGTGCTGATGTTTAGTTTCTCAGAATATGAGGTGCTATGTTTAGTTCTGAATGATGTCCGTCAGAATAGAAAGTTTCTAAAAAAAAAAAGTTACCAGGAAAAAGATGAAGATCGTGTTCAGATTAGTAAGGGGCCGTCCAAAATGTACGTCACGCTATTTCAGAATTTTTTTTACCTCCCCCCCCCCACAAGTAACAAATCTCGGGACAGCCCCCGGCCCCTAAAATACGCCACGCTTTCGAACTAAAAATGTTTTTTTGTTAACAAAATAATTAAAACACCGTGACGTCACACTTGTCCGAAACCCCCACCCACACTATCTTACACCCCCTCCACCCCTCTGGAGCATGACGTACTTTATGGACGGTTCCTGAAGCATTGTAACATGTCTCATTGGCAAAAATGTATCTCTAACAATGTATCTTAGATCAAAAGAAACAAAATTCTGCTGTAAGAATGTAAAAATCCGACTGTTTTTATTTAGAAACCTGTTACATATTAATCATAGACAGTTATAGAGACCCGCGCCTTTTAGAAGCTCTGTGACAGTGACACTCGATCACACTTGTTTATTTGATTGATTTATTTTTTTAATGTATGTGGTCGCCCAATTTAGTATTGTTGTTATAGTAGCACTGCTCAGCTCAATCATTTCTTTATCTAAAAAAATAGAATAAGGGGTCGTCCATAAAGTACGTCACGCTATTTTTTAAAACCATTTTAACTCCACCTGTCAGATATCACGGACACGTCC
>MUZC01001263.1:625431-690367 GCA_002072015.1 Radix auricularia | reverse complement strand
TTCAAATTTGATACTTTTGTTACAATTTTGTTATACACTTTTGTTACATCATGTTATAATGAGGGGGGGGGGTAAAAAATGGCAATTTTGCGTTATATAATATGTAAACGGCCCCTAAAGTAGGTTATGGCTTTGAGTAAAAACATGGTATCGTTTCAATTACCTCTAATTGTAATTTTAGTTACATCAGCCAGCTTATAATTAGAACTGGTTCAAATTAAAATTTTATCCTATGTTTTTAAGTCGCAGTAAACGAGCTTATTTGATCCCTTATATTAAAGTCACCGTTTGGTCGTGGTCGCATGCGCGGAAAAACGAAAAGTAAAAAATGTCCGACTTCCCGTGATCCTATCGAGCACATAGACCCGAAACACAAATTTCATGGCGATCGAATGTACAGTAATTAAATTAATGGATTTCTGGTATATCTCTATCTAACTCTATGTAGCATGTGTCTGCTATAGTTGGCCTCCATGAATAACTGGAGGTTTAATAAACTTTCGATATCAAAGTTGTCTGTCGTGCGGTGCGTATTATACTAAACATAATCAATATTTTTATTTATGTCTCATATATATATAATTTATAGCTAAAAAAAAGACTTTGTTTTTACGGGTTGTTGTTTTTTTTTTCTATTGTATTTTAAACAACTTTCCTCCATTTCCCTGTGGATTCACCAAGAGTTGCTAGAGTAGGTCAAATATCTGAACTATTGGACGTTAACATGCACTTTAGTTTCACTAAAGATAAACACAACCATGCAAATTGTCATACCGAATCTCTCGTTGTGTGATTGTTTTATTTCAGTGCTGACAATTATTCTCCATGGAGATATAAAGTATGATGCAGTCAAAGTTCGTACTCGTCAGCGATTTTCTTGTCTCTGGCTCCCTCTGTGCTCTACGTGATTTGTGCCACATCCATTTAATCTCATGTAGGGATAACTTTCTTGTGATAACTTTTCCCTTGATGGCACTATATTTTCTGTTATGTGAATATTTTCTCCTAGAGTCAATCTTTCCAGTGGTCAAACCTCCCAAACACAATCTTTCCTGTGGTCAATGCTCCCAAACACAATCTTTCCTGTGGTCAAACCTCCCAAACACAATCTTTCCTGTAGTCAAACCTCCCAAACACAATCTTTCCTGTAGTCAAACCTCCCAAACACAATCTTTACTGTAGTCAAACCTCCCAAACACAATCTTTCCTGTGGTTAAACCTCCCAAACACAATCTGTCCTGTAGTCAAACCTCCCAAACACAATCTTTCCTGTCGTCAAACCTCCCAAACACAATCTTTCCTGTAGTCAAACCTCCCAAACACAATCTTTCCTGTAGTCAAACCTCCCAAACACAATCTTTCCTGTCGTCAAACCTCCCAAGCACAATCTTTCCTGTAGTCAAACCTCCCAAACACTATCTTTCCTGTGGTCAAACTTTTACCCCGTAAACACAATCTTTCCTGTTGTCAAACTCACAAACACAATCTTTCCTGTGGTCAATGCTCCCAAACACAATCTTTCCTGTTGTCCAACTTTTACCTCCCAAACTCTATATTTCCTGACTTTCCGTTTTCCAGTGTTCACCCGTGTGATACATGTCCTCATGTTTTAAACACGGGCCTTGTGTAAGTCACATGTTATCATGGTAGCCATTTCGGATTCTCTATACTTTTTGGGGAATTTCTTTATGGTTAGCTTTCATAAATTTTTAGCATTAACATTTTAGATGCTCAGCTCAAGGTATGTTTTAGTTTTTCTAAAACATTGATTTTAGCTTTTACTCTTAACCGAGAATATTTAAATTGTCTTTTTTAAAATATATAAGTTACAAAAATGTTTGTTTTTTAGGAGAAAAAGAACATAAAACTTTAAGTTAGAAAAGCTGCTATTATTTTTTTCTATTTAAATACAAAAACAATTAAACACTTAAAACTTACTTTAACTTTCAGTTATTTAGAATATTGATTGTTCTAAATTTATTTGTAATTTATTTATTCTAATGATATTTTTACTTTTAGGAAAAGAGAAGTTATATCTCCTCTGTCAACTACATATTTAACTTTGTTGTAATACTGATATTAGAAGTATTCGTTCGACCTTCGAAAGTTACTTTAACATTTATTAACTTGGATTGCGGTTACCTTAAGTTTTTTTATAATAATTTTAATTAATTTTTTTTTTTTGGGGGGGGGGGGGGTGTTGAACAGTAACTATAACTTATTTAAGAAGGTTTAAATCGTCTCGTTCCGAATTGTTTCCCTTTTTATAATTTTACAAATTAGATTTTAAAAAAATATTTGGAAATGTTTGCAATTAATTACATTTTTTAATTTTTTCAATGAAAATATAGAGAAACACAAAACAAAATTAATGCCACTGTCCACCCCCTTTAACCGGACCTGATAGCAAAATTAAACTTTTTTCTTCCATCTCTGAAATGTTCTTTTTCATTTGTTTAAAAAAAATAAGCAAGCACTGTTTTAATTTAATTATAAAAAAAAATTAATAATTATAGTGCATCTTTTAAAAAAGATTATAAGCCTACATCTGGCTCTTATATCTGCCATCCATTTTTGCCCTTCTTGTTTTTAGTATGTGTGTGTGTGTTTTGTATGTTTTTTCTTGTTGTTCTAGTGTGTTGCTTGCGTGTTTTATTTATAAATATATATATTAGGGCTGCGGAAATTATCGATTAATTTCTCGATTAATCGGTAAAAATTTGTATCGATTAAAATTATTTTAATCAATAAAATTATGGAAAATCTGTTCAATGATACCACAGATTTGTCAATAAATAATCAATCATTAATAATACAAAAATAGTTTAATAGCTCACATTTAGAATTTCAGCGTAAAACATTTCTGCGGTTTATTAATCTGTAATTTAACAGCCAAAAAATAAAAATAAAATACAAATACATCTCCATTTTTAAATTATTCGAACTTTAATCTTACGTTTATTTAATCACGATTTAATCTTGGAGACCTATCAGAGCCTCCAATGCCCTGCGGACGTCCGAGGAAGTATCCGTCCGTTCATCTCTTGCCTCCAGTTCATCCTCAAAGGGCGACCGTATCTCGTCGTCATGGTAACCATTCCCGTCAGGCAGATCCCGTCTGTCCAAGAAGTTGCCGATGTTTGAAAATTTAACAGACGACGACGCGCTTGCCTCCCTTCCCACCAGATCTTTCATTTTCTCCCACTTTTCTTTGGCGGCGTCGACCGTGTCGTCGATCTTATCCTTCACGGTGTTGTAGCCCTTCTTGATCGTGTCTGCGACGTTGCTCGCTGTGTTTTTAACGGTCTCCCAGGCGTCTGAAAACCATCCACGTCTGACGAGAGTGAGAAAAGCGCGGTACTTGCCGGACTCTCGTTTCAGCCCCTCCTCCTCCAACTGGTGGCCTAGATCTGACCTCCGTAGCACGTCCGTGTCTACATCGCTTCGTTTGCCCTGAAGAAAGATCTGAAACATTTTAAAATAATACTTATATGTATTTATTATACTATTATTATTGTCGTCTTTATATTCTCTTTAATGTTATTTTAATTACTATTACTACTATTTTTTAAAATTATGTTTATACAATTATTGTTATTATTATTATGGTTAATATATATAGTATATATTATATGCTAATAAAAGGTAAAGCCCTGACTGATCACTAATTCTTCAACTTCCCATTTATGTAGAAGCATGAAACTTTTGGAAGTTGTTGAGTACCCACTTGCGATGGTAAAGAGCGAAAAAAACATTTCAATTAAAGCTCATTTTGGGCCAGGGGACTAAGTGTGGTTTTTCTTTCCTTAAATGAGTGGCATGAAGATTAGTTAAAATTTGGCTATTGATTAAATGAATGGATATTAACATAACTTGGTACATAAAAACTTGATGACCCATGTTAAAATTCTATAGGGAAATTAACTACTTTTCGGCAAAGGGGGGGGGGCAATTCTTTCTCCTAAACAATTCTTTATTACTAATTCCATTTTACTTGATTTGACCATTGCTTAGAAAAATATCCATCATAATCCACATTGAAATATGGTGTTTGAACTTTGCATCTTTTACCATTTGGGCCTGGTTAGAGAGTCCTTTATGTCATTTTTCTTATGTAAGAGGAATACATTTTATTGTATGCATCCGATCGCCTTGAAACTTATGGAAATAGTTGAGAACGTTCCCACAAAAGTTTCTTGCATTAAAAGCTTATAAAAAATCATTTATTATGGGCCGGGGGCCCAAATCTCATTTATGTACATGATTTATATTAAAATTATTTTAAACAGTTGCTACTGGGTAGATGAATGGATCTTGACCAAACCTGATACAAAAAAATTTGATAGCCCATATTATTAAATAGGTTTAAAAAAGCAACAACAAACTCTTAATGTCATCTCCTATAGGGCCTTGTCAAGGTATGAGAATCACTGTCACTGAGTTTATTGTGAGTTGTTGTGAAAAATGTTTTGAAATGTGTTCAGTTAAACGGACATTTGAATGTCACGCCATGACTTTTAAGAGTTCGCCCATGGGCTATAAATAGTGTAGTGTGCGTGTGTCCAGGAGGTCAGAGGCGAGTGTGTGGTGGACGAGAGGACGATGTGGTGATAGAGAGTGTTGGTCCTACGTGTTATCGAGGTGGCTCGAATATTGTGACGAACGGAGCCTCTTTAAGCCTGTGATGGGTGATACTGGATGGCTGTATTGACTCCATTGTACTTATGCAGATCGTGTAGTAGTGAAGGATTATCTATTCGTGTATTACTACCACAATAAAGAACATATTATTATTGACAAGAGTTCTGTCTTAAATGCAATCCAGAACCCAGAACGCAATATTGGGGGCTACGTCAGAGGACTTCTGTAGACTCTTGTCAAGCATCTAAGGACAATAAGGTGAGACAGTGTTGTCGGTGAAGTCTGCGAGAGAGGCACCCGCCTCGTTGCTGACCAGTGTGTTGTCGGTGGTTGCCGATGACCGTCCTGTCCTTGAGAGAGACATCGGCCTCCTCGTTGCTGCCAGTATGTTGTCGGGGACTGTCTTGCCCTTGAGAGAGACATCTGCCTCCTCGTTGCTGCCAGTGTGTTGTCGGGGACTGTCTTGCCCTTGAGAGAGACATCTGCCTCCTCGTTGCTGCCAGTGTATTGTCGGGGACTGTCTTGTCCTTGAGAGAGACATCTGCCTCCTCGTTGCTGCCAGTGTCTCGCAGACTCTCGTAGAGGTTACATTGGGGACAATAACAATCCGGATTTATTTCATGTACAATTGTGTGGTGATTTTTCATATATTTGAAAGTGTGTGTACCGGTTGTGGCAGTGAAGGCAAGTACAAATATTTTTTTTTGTTTTTGTTTTATATGATTGTTGCATTTGAGACTATTGTCACATAGAGAGCGATATAAATATCTTTTTTCCTCCAACCCCTTGTTTATGTACAATAGTAGGAAGTAGAGATGGAAACTAGAAGTCAGAGTAAAAGTGTAAGCATGGACGGAAAATTAGAGTTATTTAGGAAAGCAGGTGAGAAACTTGGAATTAGAGGAGAGAAATTGGATGAATATATGAGGGATCAATGGGCAGAGTTTCAAGCAGAAGAAAAAGTAAGAAAACAGAGAGAGTATGAAGAGAAACAGAGAGAGTATGAAGAGAAACAGAGAGAGTATGACGAGAAAAAAGTAAGGGAACAGAGAGAATATGACGAGAAACAGAGAGAACGTGAGGAGTTAATAAGACAGAAAGAGAGGGAACATGAATTAAAGGGTAACGGAACAGGACATGACAGGTCAGTCGAGAGACAATCGACAAATAATAAAACAATTTCAAAAATATGATGGGTCCCAAGACCTGGACGAGTATGTAACAACGTTCGAACATGTAGTGACGCAGGCAAAAGTGCCAAAAAGTGAATGGAGTATAGAGCTCCAAGTAAGACTCACCGGGGAGTTACAAACATTCCTAATGACAGAAGACGTTAAGACAAAACTAAAAGATTATTAGACCGTCAAGCGACTACTGTTACACCATGCAGGATATAATGGTGAGAAATATAGCGAAGATTGGAACAAGTTAGTCCCTGAGAATGACAATTTTAGAGCTTTTCACTCAAAATTAGTTAGAACGTTAGACAATAGGGTGGCAAGTGCAACGACAGAGAGAACTTTTGAGGGATTGAGAGATTTGGTTTGTAGGAATAAATTATTATTAAATTTGAAGGGAGAGGCCGTCAAATGCATATTAATAAATAATGCCCCCACATGCGAAGAAGTACTGACGCAAATAGACCACATTAAATCGTGAGGGGAAAATCACTTAACCAGAAAAGATAATACACTGCCATTGGTAGGGGGTGTGTCGGAGCATAGGGGAGAATATAGAACAAAGGCTAGGAAGAGTTCCACAGAGGGCCGAGTAATGGGGCCGTGCTTTAAATGTGGTAAGAGGGGTCACTTAATGGCCAATTGTCACCAGAAAAATGAGAATCGCTATCCAGACTTTAGGCAGAAAAGGGGATATGGAACTAATTATCAAAGGAATAATTACAGCCAGGAATGGTGACTAAACCGAGAAGAGGGGCAGGCTCCAGAAACACAATGGGTTGGAAGTATGGAAGACCTCTTTAACAAATCGACGGGTAAATTAAAGGTTGAAAAATGCCTGTTGCTAGGGAAAGAAGCCTCTTTACTTAGGGACACGGGGTGTACAATTGTAGGGTGTAGGAAGAGCTTAGTACCTAGACAGAACAATACCGACCAAACGTTTACAGTAAAAATGATTGATGGTACAATAAAACTTTCAAAACTGCCATAGTAGACATAAAAACACCTTATCTCAGCGGGAAATTTCTGGCAGCGCTTTTTGATAACCTCGTGACAGACGTGATTTTAGGAAAAGTGAGAGCACAAGATGACATAGTATGCCATCACGGTAATGTTGTTACCAGGGCCCAAAGGAAACGGGATAAAGGGGGGATAACCAAAATGAAGACTCCGATTACAACAATACCTAAAATATTAGAACACATTAATTTAGCTGAGGAGCAGGCCAAAGATAAGGGGCTATCTAAACTATGGAAAAAAGCTAACAGTCAGACGGTTGAAATCACTAAGCAAGGGATAGTAACGTTTGAAGTAAATAATAACATACTTTACAGAAAATTTACGTATACTAGAGATAACCGAGTAGAAAGAAAAGTAGTGATCCTAAAACCATACCAACGATTAGTCTTAGAAACAGCGCATACAACAGCATTGGCTGGACAAATGTCGGTCAGAAGAACCAAAAATAGAGTTTTTTCACAGTATTTCTAGTCACAGATGAGCAGAGCTACCAAAGAATTCATTAAGTCATGTCCTATTTGTCAAAAAGCACGTACACCTGAGAGCATAAAACACATAGAATTAGGTCAAATGGAAGTGATTGGAACACCCTTTCAGAAAGTGGCAGTTGACATTATAGGGCCATTACAACTAAGTGACAATAAGAATAGATATATTCTTATATTGGTAGATATGGCTACGCGTTGGCCTGAGGCTATTCCTTTAAAAAATATAACAACGCAAGACGTTTATGAGGCTCTATTAACAATATTTTCTAGAATGGGATTCCCTGAAGAGATCCTATCAGATAATGGGCCCCAATTCTCCTCCGATATGTACAAACAAGTGTGTGAACTGTTAAATATAAAATCCAGTCACTCTTCTATTTACCACCCGCAATCGAACGGGATGGTGGAAAAACTGAATGGCACCCTGAAAAGCATGTTAAGAAAAGTGGCATGAGAGGAACCCAACAATTGGGATAGATTTTTACCGGCAATTCTGTTTGCTTATCGAGAAGTGCCAAACGAGACAACAACAATGTCCCCATATGAACTCCTGTTCGGTAGAAAGGGTAGAGGACCCATGTCAATTTTAAGAAACATACTCACGAATGAAAATAAGACAGAGAATGATAAAACCATTTATGACTATATAATTGACCTTAAAAACAGAATAAGGTCAGGCATAATGAAAACACAAACAATCGCAAAAGAAAGGACGAATACGTATAAAAAATATTATGACCAAAAGACTATAGTTAAAGATATCCAAATTGGTGACAAAGATCTTGTGTTGAAACCAAAAAAAGGAAATAAACTCGCTCTGTATTCAGAAGGTCCATTCACGGTCACAAAAAAAAATATCGAAATTTAATGTAGAAATTCAGAAGGGACGTCATCGTAAAGTTTATCACCTTAATAGAATTTCAAAGTTTGTAGAAACTAACCGTGATAACACAGAGTCGGAAATAATAATAATAATAATAATAAAATGATGATTTATATAGCGCTGTATCCCAGCAAGGAGCCAGGCTCACAGCGCTTTACATGGAAACAAAAAGACATATATAAATAAAAAAAGAAACATTCATAGCATATTAACTACATAAATAACAATACGGTATACTCAATACATCAGCTACGCTAATCAATTACAGAAATGTGGTTTTATTATTTTTGAAAATAAATTTTAAAAAGATGTGTCTTAAGTGCAGTCTTAAATGACTTAGCAGTTGAAATGCTACGGATGTGTAATGGAAGAGAATTCCATTGTTTGGCTGCACAAAAGGAGAATGACCGTTAGCAAACAAAAGTAAACATAACATGAATGGTGCGAGTGCCCCAGTGATAACCGAAGAAGAAACAAAACCTATAAATAGTGAGGACGTGGAGAATATTCCGGTGATCAATATCAAAGATAAGTCAGGCATGAACATTAGTAACGAACTTACCGAAATGCAGAAAAAACAAATTGATGAGTTGATGCAAGAATTTAAAGAAATTATTTCAGATATTCCCGGGAAAGCATCGGCGGGTATGCATAAAATAGAGTTATTAGATCATAAACCTATTACCGTAAGGCCGTATCCAATACCTGTCCATATGGTACAAAACCTAAAAGAGGAAATAGAGATGATGTTGGGACTGGGAATAATAGAAGAATCACGGTCACCGTATTGCTCCCCTTTAGTACTAATTAAAAAGAAAGATGGGTCGATTCGGACTTGCGTAGATTATCGGAAGTTGAACGCAATAACAAAAAAAGTAGCAGAGGTTATACCAAACCAAGATAAACTACTAGAGCACATGAATAAAGACAAATATTTTACGAAATTAGACTTGACAAAAGGGTACTGGCAAATACCCCTTAAAGAGAAAAGCAAAGAATACACAGCTTTCCAAGGCCCTGATGGGTTGTACCATTTCAATTTCATGCCTTTTTGGTTGGCGACCGCTCCAGCGACGTTTAATAGAATAGTCAGTAAGTTATTCCAAGGAATAAAACAGGTAGCTACTTATTTTGACGATATCTGTATATACACAGACGATTGGGAAAAACATATAATAATTATTACAGAGGTTTTTAGAAATCCTTAGAAAGACTGGGTTTACAATTAAACCATCTAAGATGGAGATAGGGAAAGAGTCTATCGAATTTCTGGGACATAGAATTGGGGCAGGTCTCTTAAAACCGGACCTGATCAATATAAATAAAGTATTGAAAATAGAACGTCCCAAAAATAAGAGACAAGTAAGAGGACTAGTTGGCCTTATCTCTTACTATAATAAATTTATACCTAATTTTTCAACGTTAACAGCACCATTGACAGACCTAATAAAGAAAGGTAGACCGAATAATATATGTTGGACTGACGAATGCCAACAAGCATTGGAGACAATCCAAAACCATTTAACAAATAACCTTATTTTGATTCTCCCCAATATTGAAGATAAGTTCATAGTTCGCACGGATGCGTCGATGACGGGATTATGGGCGTGTTTGATGCAGAAGAGAGACAACATACTCCATCCAGTTAAATATATCAGTCGCAAATTAATGGAAAGGGAGACGAGATATTCAACAATTGAGAGGGAATGCTTGGCCATAGTATGGGGAATTCAGAAATTATCATACTATTTAATGGGTGCAAAATTCACGCTCCAGTGTGATCACCAAGCGTTAAAATACCTAAATACGACTAAATTTGAAAATTCACGGGTTGCGAGATGGGCCCTGATTTTACAAGAGTACAATTTTGACATTGACTACATTAAAGGGGAAGATAACATTATTGCAGATTTTTTATCTCGGCAGTGAGTAAAGTAGGCAGTGAGTTGTGATCAGTGAATAGGCAAAATTCGGTCGAGTTACGGCGACCAGGAGATAAAGGTAGACACAGGACATGGTTATGACCTCCAAAGTCAGTGCAGGTCAAACACAGGTTTCATTGGACTTGGACAGCGAGACTGAATCAAAAGACCTTGACTGAGAAAAAGGACAGGGTTACGTTTCAGTCGGGTTACGAAGAGCGAAAGAGATAGAACGGTCGTGTGGGTCCTTGAGAGCTCATGATATATTAATGATAATGTTGATAGTTCCATGAGATTATGATGTGTTAAAATATTGTGTATGAAGATTTTTAAAAACTTTGTTGCGGATCATTATGAGTATATATGATGGTTATTATGATAAAGATAACCTGTGGTTATGGATAGATAAGTTGTTATCTCCATAGGCAGTATGTATTATGAATACACATGGTTGCGAGATAAGTGATTGTAATGGGTTAAGTACAATCATGCTGAAATATTACAGTTGGATAAGTGGTTATCCCTGTAAGATTACCTCATGCTGGAGGCAATCCTGTAATAAATATCGTAAGAATTTATATGAGGAACCAGTTGGTCAGTAAAGCAACATGTGTAACCTGTTAATATAGTACTCTTGAATATTCATGTTGTAGATATATTATGATGATTTTGATGAAAATGTGGGTTATGCCAATAATGAGGATCATGTACTAGTGGTTTAGTCAGACCTGTATGGCAGGGGAGATTAGCTGTGGTGGGATATAATTTACTACGTCCTGTGCAACAGGAGTGATGGGCAGTTTTTGTTATACGATTAACCAAGCTCCTGTGTGGCAGGAGCTGTGGGCTGTATTTATATCCCAATAGGACTGTGGCTATAGTGGGACGGGAGATCTCAATAGCACAGGTCCCGGTAAAGAAATTATTATTAGAGCAGTGATTGCTCCTTAAAAGGTCCCAGGAGGTGGACAAGTACTAGCATTTTTTGTTTTGCCTGATTGGTAATTTTGTAATTTGTAAAAATATGTTGTTCTTGGGGTTTTCCCCTGAGATCTTGTATATATATAATTTTTTTCAACTTAAATCTTATATATATAAATATATATATATATATATATATATAAATATNCACTTATGTCTAACAATGTAAGACCTCGCATGTGTAAATTTTGTTTGCTATTGCTGCTAAAATGAATTATTTTTAGACTATGTAACTATGTAATTCGAGTAGAGGACTGCTTCCTTTCTCTAAAGCGGCAGTAGTATGTTTTCCATGATGAAATAGATTAAGGTATTATGAATATGATGTATGTATATTATGTTGTTTCATGTATTAAGGCCAATTTTTTCATGATGTGTTATGAATGTTCAGTGATTCCATACCCTGACTTATTTTGATTGTGAGATTCTACTAGTAAGTAGAATCTAACGGGAGAGGGGGATATGTCAAGGTATGAGAATCACTGTCACTGAGTTTATTGTGAGTTGTTGTGAAAAATGTTTTGAAATGTGCTCAGTTAAACGGACATTTGAATGTCACGCCATGACTTTTAAGAGTTCGCCCAAGGGCTATAAATAGTGTAGTGTGCATGTGTCCAGGAGGTCAGAGGCGAGTGTGTGGTGGACGAGAGGACGATGTGGTGATAGAGAGTGTTGGTCCTACGTGTTATCGAGGTGGCTCGAATATTGTGACGAACGGAGCCTCTTTAAGCCTGTGATGGGTGATACTGGATGGCTGTATTGACTCCATTGTACTTATGCAGATCGTGTAGTAGTGAAGGATTATCTATACGTGTATTACTACCACAATAAAGAACGTATTATTATTGACAAGAGTTCTGTCTTAAGTGCAATCCAGAACCCAGAACGCAACAGGCCTTAAGCTCCAAATCTTTTTTTTTCATAAATTTCAAATCTTTATTCCTTATTATATTCTAAAAGTTCCTTAGAAATATTGATACATATCTCAATCATGATCCTGACTGAAATTTTCAGGCCTATGAACTTTATATCTTGAACTGTTTGTGCACGGGGCCTTTAATGTTATTTTATAACCCATCTGATTTTACTCAAATTTGAAAAATGTGGACAAGCAAGTATATCCATCATAATTCCGATTAAAATTAACAAGTGTTTTTAGATATAAATCTTGCACCAGTGGCGTAGCTAGGGGTGGGGAGGGGGTCCAAATTTGAAAATTCTCCGGGCCCCTACTTGAGGGGCCCCCAAACGAGTGTCTGAAATTATTTTTACATTAAACATTATATATTACGCCATCGGTCAAAATGATGGGGCCCCAAAAAAATTTCTTGGCGTATCTTGTACTGATTTGGACGGTAGATCATTCAAGTCGATTTTATATAGCTTTATGGATATTAAGTATTCACTGCTCGACATAAAACTTAAGAATGTTTTTTGGATAAACTCCCGCAATGTGTTCTGGCTACGATGGGTGTTTCTTGACAAACATTTTTATATAAGATTTTGAAACCACATATTGAGAAACCTTAGGACAAAATATGTCCAAATGTTAGGGAGGCCTCATTTCGAAATTCTACGCGTAACAGTTGACAATGTTCGCCATCTCGTTTATGGCCCGATCTTCACGAAATTTAATAGACGGCTTCGCTGAGCCAACCGAAACCGATGAACTTGTTCATTTCGTTGGTATGACGTCAGCGCCATTGGAATTATTCAACTATTTCGCCGGTCTTTATATTTAAGGTCCCATTTTCCAGAAATTTGTTACTCAGGTTCTCAACACTTGTTGAAAGTTAAAATCCTACTTTCTGTTTCATCGCGCCAGTATTTTGCTAGTTATTATTGCAAAAATGTATTACCCTTTTCAATATGTTTGTATGTTACAGTCAAAGTGTGACGACTCTATTCAAAACTAAAAATAAAGTACACAATTTTCCTAGGCAGATAGGGATGTCAAATATTTATTTCCATTAAATTTTCATCTTTGTGGATCTGGTCATTAAGTTTATTTAACAATTTCCTATGCCCCTGTATTGTTATAATAACTTCTATTTATATTATTATTTTCTAATACTGGTTTCTATCATAGTTTGGCACATTTTCATTCATCGTTAAATATCTGTTAGTGTAAATAAATGGTTTTGAAAACGAAATTTTAATGCTGACGCAATTATCAGACACTCTATGATTGGCAACCACGCTTCAGTTTGAAAATACGCCTCAACGGGAAGCCATGCCTCAATGTGCAAACACAAACAAAACCGAAGAAACACACATAGATATACCTACTAAGGTATGAGGCCTCAGTACGCAGGTCCATTTCTCTGAATCATATGTCAATTAAGCGGATGACATTTTAAAAAGAAACTATTGTTGCTCACCTCGTTGAGTGTGTCCAGGGCTCGTTCATCGGTGCTCACAACGCTCTGGTCAATTTCTCTCCGAGTGATATCATTCCCAAGAGCCTCTTGTGAGAGACCGTTCCTCTTGGAGATCAAGCCATCACTGATCGGGGATCCCCGTACGCAGACGTAGACCGAGAGAAATAGTGCCAGGGCGTGATTTACAGGTGCCCTCATTATTCACTAACTGCAAAAAGGATTGAAATCATTACAATGTAAAGAAAGAAAAAACATTGAAAAAAAAATTACCATAGATGAATTAGAAATGGAAAACACGTCACTGAACTCACGGGTTATCTGATCCGTCTGCTTCAGCACAATAGCTTTATTTAGAAAAAAAACAGCCTTTATTAATCAGAGAAGTATTTTGTGGTCGATATTAATTGTGTGCTAAATTATATTTACAAATAACACATCAACCGTAATTAAAATAAGCTTTTATTTATAAGATAAAAGTCACTTGACTTTTTGTTTGTTTAACGAGTAATATTTTAAAAGCAAAACGAATCTCGTGTTTTCTTGTATTTATAATTTCCAGGTAAGACTTGAACGTGTTCGATACCTCTCTTTGGTAGTAATCGTTCAATTTGACCCTAGTCTCATTAACCGATGTGCCAGGTACCAGATGTCAACACGTGACGATGACGAAATTGAGGCGTTTGTTAGGAAAAATATGTCCAATCTCTCGTTTGTCATAGGCCATTTTTGTGACATTTGGGAACGAGCCAACAAAACAAAGGAGATACCGATTTTAAATATACATTTTCATCACAGTGTTACCTCAGTTTAGCGTCATTAAATTTTTTTAGACTGGACCCTAAACTTAAAGGCAATTTAAAAAAAAAAAACATTAAATAACCACGAGATACAAAAAACGTAATAATAAAGTGTTGTGTTTTCCTAAAATTTTCATTATTCAAGATTTTTTCTCTTGTAAAAGTATTTTTTTTTTAGTTCATGTAAAGATTCAACCACCAGGGCCTCAAGGCTGGCTGGGGCCCTAGGCTTTGGCCAGGGCCTTGTAGGCCTAGGCATAAATCGGGCCCTGCCAACAATATGTTATAAGGGTAATTGAAAGCATGAAAAGTATTGAAAACATAAATCACGCATTTCTCCCTAAAAGTTCAAACAGAAATCATAGAAACAAATTTAATCACGTGTATGGCTCTAAACGTAAAAGTGAGAGATTAAGTTGCATTACAATATTTTTAATTTGCGGCTATTTCATTAGCAACATTTCGTTTGATGACCTAATATTAAATCGTAAGCATTAACTTCATGTTAAATTAAGTTAATGCCAGAGAAAATAGTTGTTTTTCTCTCGACACTGTACATCATGGATATAGATTTCCCATAGTGTAATTCCTAAACGTTGTAGCCCAAGGGTTCCACAAATCTAACATTTCTCATCACTGTAGACCAAGGGTTCCACAAATCTAACATTTCTCATCACTATAGACCAAGTGTTCCACAAATCTAACATTTCTCATCACTATAGACCAAGGGTTGCACAAATCTAACATTTCTCATCTCTGTAGACCAAGTGTTCCACAAATCTAACATTTCTCATCACTGTAGACCAAGGGTTGCACAAATCTAACATTTCTCATCACTATAGACCAAGGGTTGCACAAATCTAACATTTCTCATCACTGTAGACCAAGGGTTGCACAAATCTATCATTTCTCATCACTGTAGACCACGTGTTTGTTTTCCTCGTTTGATCAGGCAAAAACATTCCACGTTGGAGCTCCTGATGGAAAGTACATGAATTTTTATTTTTATTGTTGCATACAGAGTAGGAGAATCTTTTTTATAACTATGTCTATCGGAAGGTTGTATTAGATCATCGTTGGTTATTGATTATTTACACCACATTCGTTGATCGTTTTTGCACCCTCATAACATATTACAGTTTCGGCTTTTCTGACATGAACATTGCCGTAATTACAGTTAACATCCCCGAATCAGTTCATTGTTTTTAAAAATTTGAAATTGGTTTTAAAAATAACTCTCTCATATGTAATATAAATTAGGGCTGTTATCGATCAATTTAAATTAAATCGTTAACTTTTGAAAAATTACCGAATAATTAATCGATAATTTTGATAAAAGCTGAAAATAATATGTATGACGTCATTAATATGAAGATTTAATAAAATGCCCATAACCTAAGTACTTAATTTAAAAATATAATATTGTTAGGAGATATATTTAAATATAAGTAGTTCAATTTAATGTCAATAAATTTAAATTTTGTTTTTGTTAATTAAGTAAAAACAATGTTTTTAAATTATTATTTTCCTTATAAAAACTGGAGAAATTTGTACGTAAAGACAACAACAAACTATTATTAATTATTAATAATTAATTATTGATTAATAAATCGAAAAAATTGTTTAACATATTTTCTTTAATTTTAATCGCCATTTTATCGATTAAAGCAATTTTAATATCATATCGATTAATCGATTAATTTTGTATTACTTATATTTTATGTAACGCATATTTAGATTCCGTTAAGTCGCGATTCATTATTTCACGAAATTAGTTAGGTCGCAGTAATTCCTTTGCTCCCAAATTTGTGACGTAACTTAGCAAATTGCTACACTTTGCAAGAAGTGAGGAAGAAAAACCTTCTGTTTACGCATGCACGTTTAAATAAATAATAATAAAACGAGGGAGCAGTGTTTAAGTAGCAAACAATATAACATAATTTATAAATTGAAATAAAAATATTAGAAAAATTCTCTTTATTTTAAAGGAATTTTAATCGATTAAATTAATTTTAATTTTTTATAAAAATTAAATTCTAATCCATTAATTAAGTGCAGACCTATGTATTACACTTGATCCAGATTTCCTAATCAATAATGTTAATAGTCAAACAATTTACACAAAAAATACTGACATCAAAAGGTGTAACACCAAAATGGAAAAATGTTGTAGAATCCCACTATTTTGTAATGTCAGACTCGTGAGAGGGGGGGGGGCTAAGGGTACATCGTTACGGGGTGACACCATGAGATACCGCACTGGGTGACACTAATCCTAGAGACTCCTCTGTTTAAATCTTTTTTAAAATCACAAATGGTTTAATTTGCACTGTAAGCTACCGTTGATCATACAGCGACACTGTACCGTCTCCTAGCGGATATACAATGGACATTACACACGACGTTGCCTCAGCTGGGTGCTCTTATTGTTCAAGATAATTTAAAGGTTTAAATGCAAGTTCTTTGTATGTAAAATTAACCTAAAAGGTAAACTTTCATGTTTTTTGGAATTTTTTTAAAAAATTAATTTTCATAATCAATTCCCGAGCAATGCTGGTGGATAAAAAAAAATGAACCAAAATTATTTTGAAATGAAATAATATTCTAATTTTTTCCCTGTAGTTTCACTTTCTGGTCTAAAATATCTAGATCTAATAGATATGATTTTTAAACGAGCTTTATCTTTAAAGTATCCGAAAAGGAATATTTTTCCTTGCACTTCCAGGAACGACAATATTTCAACTGTAGGACTTCATTCAAAATAAGTTGTCAGAGTCGTATCCTACACATAATAAAGTAGCTAGTTTCTTGGCATAAGTTGTCAGAGTCGTACCCTACACATAATAAAGAAGCTAGTTTCTTAGCATAAGTTGTCAGAGTCATATACTACACATAATAAAGAAGCTAGTTTCTTAGCATAAGTTGTCAGAGTCGTATCCTATACATAATGAAGTAGCGTGTTTCTTAGTTGAAAGAGTCGTATCCTATACATAATAAAGTAGCTATTTGCTTAGTTGACAGAGTCGTATCCTACACATAATAAAGAAGCTAGTTTCTTAGTTGACAGAGTCGTATAATTAAGTAGCTAGTTTCTTAGTTTACAGAGTCGTATCCTATACATAATAACGTAGCTAGTTTCTTAGTTGACAGAGTCGTATCCTGTACATAATAAAGTAGCTAGTTTCTTAGCATAAGTTGACAAAGTCGTATACTACACATAATAAAGAAGCTAGTTTCTTTGCTTAAGTTGACAGAGTCGTATCCTATACATAATGAAGGGGCGTGACGTCATTTATGGACGGTCCTGCATACGTTAACAAAACAATAAACGTAATGCACCATTCCTGGACAACTATATTTAAGCAGAAGCGTAACTGGATCATCCGTGCCCGTGGCTAATTTACTTTTGGCGCCTTGAAAAATGTTTATAGAAATCCTAAGCGAAAATACTAGGGCTGCGATTATTAACGATTAATTTATAGATTATTCGTCAAAATTTTTTAACGATTAAAATACTTTTTTACGATTAATCGAACCATTAGGTAAAAATTATTGGAAGTCCAAAAAAAATTAAATGAAAAAATAGCAGCCGATCAATAACAAAATATTTTCTGCCGATTACACGAACATTTTGGATTTTAAATATTGACTGTCGGAAATGTTCAAAATTTTGATAAGGTTTGACTACCATGGTTCTAACACTTCACCTACTATTCAAACCCAATGAAAAGCGTATTAAGCTAATGTCAGTTATGGAGTCTTACTCAGAAACAGAAAATGATGACAGCTCTTCTGATGTTACATGACGTTACAAAATGGAGATGAATGTTCCTGAATCCAATAACCCTCTACAAGGGTGGAAACAGCGACATACGATAATGTCACTCCTTGCCAGGACCGTTTTGTGCAAATCAGCTACCTCAGTTCCATATGAATGATTGTTCAGCTCGGCTGCTCTTCTATTGTCAATTAGACTCACTCATCACCAAAATTGTCAACACACTTGTCTTTTTGCGTAGTTGGTTTAAAGATAACATATAAAGGAGGCATTCTGGTGTTATTTAGATTTTCAACAAGGACGTTTAATAAGTGTTACTTATGACATCATAAATTGAATTTTTGGCTTCAATTTATTTTTAATCGAAATAAACGACTAATTAATCTTTATTTTTATAACGTTTAAGATTATATTTAAATTAATCGTTAACAGACCTAGAAAATATATGATTGGAGGATTAGCCCACGGCGCCCTCAGCAAATCCTCGGATGCCAAGTCATTGTATAGACGTTTCTTCAACTGGGTCTTCTTTGCTGTTGTTTTGTTTAATACTTGTCCCCACGCTTCTTCTTTCATTTCTTTCCCTACTTAATTAATGTTTTAGTTTTATGGCAGAGTGGATACAATGTGATGTAAATAAAATTTAAATATTTTTCAAAAAATTATTTGTAAATGTATAAAGATATATTTTAAAGTAAATAGAAATAAACGCACATGCCTTTCCAACAACAGCTACACTAGAAGTAAGTATTATTTTTTTTATTGTTTTAGAAGAAGTTTATAACTAGGGAATAAGCTGATACCAAGGGAAGAAGCTGATAACTAAGGAATATTCTGCTATCTAGGTAGAATATGCTGATATCTAGGGAATATGCTGATCATTTTATTCCATTTATCAAAGTTCTCTGAGTTTTATATGTATTTATTTCTGGATTTGTTAAAGGACCGCATGATTAATGATTACGACCCACCCCCCACATAAATTACGTAACACCACAGTGTGAATTTTCGTGCTTGCATACCACAAGTCCTGTCAACATCGCTGTGTCCTCGTTATGTATCTCAGACGGCTAATTGATTTTGGCGCGAAACCATTTTTACCAAGAAAATTAATTTCTTCGCATTTCACAATCCAGCTCAAAAGGACTACATTAGTTCAGATACCCGCCCTGTCATAGAGGGCCCTATTAGACGAAGAAAAATACATGACAAAAATAAATATCTAGACTATGTTGTTATGGTAGTCGGACACTTCTACCCCGGACGGTTCGACCCTGCCAGTTCGACCCCAGAACGATTCGACCCCAGGACGTTTCGACCCCGGTCGGTTCGACCCCGGACGGTTCCACCCTGGACGATTTGACCCCGGACAGTTCGACCCCAGGACGTTTCGACCCTAGGGTGTTTCGACCCCGGACGATTCGACCCCTTTCTTTTTATGGCGGGAAATGTTTGGGTTTCTAAAAATTCATTTTTAATTCTTTTTTAATTAAAAATAAATATTTTAAGTTTAATATTATCTCTTTAAAAATAAAAACAGTATAAAATAGTTATTTTTAATTTTTGGCGAGCGCTACATGTCGATTGAACAAATAATATAGTTTTATATTAATATCTCTTAAAAATTAAAAATAGAAAGAGATGTTATTTTTATTAACTAATTTAAAATAGTACAATATATAAAAGTCTAATATATATTAAAACTATAGGAAATATTATTTTGAACATTTATTTTCTAATAGGGAAATTGAAAAAAGGTATAAACACTTACAAAAGTTGACATGCATTGTTAATTCATAGTTAGCAAGAATCAATGATTTTCCCCCTCTTTTCGTCAATCCATATTCCAAAGTATTTTCCATTTTCGCACATGTAAATTTCTGAGAAACTGATGTTGAGCAACTAATGTTTCTCTTTTATAATACCCCTAAATGCGACGGTAGAAAAGTTCATCCAAGCCTATCCAAGTCCACCCCTACCCCATCCTTTGTAATCGGACAATAAAAGGGCCATGTGGTCAGAAAAAGGTACGTACATTCTAATCGCCCACACTCCCTATATTTACCTTTCCCATAACTCTCGCCAGCACACAATGTCCTGTGGTCATCACTTAGTTTGGTCTTCGTAACATACCATTATGTGCCGGCCAACTTACAGTCCTTGGTCTCGGTAGACTTCTCTTGATTTCTCCACCCCAATCAAAGTCACGATGTAATCGGACAATGAAAATGGTTTGTGATCAGAGTGTCCTTTGTAAAGGTCTACCTCAGACCAATAGCGTATTGATCACAATCATGATTTCGTTTTGAATGTTGACTGGAAATCAGTGTATATATATTTTTTTGTGTGCAAAATGTCGTAAATTTAACGTTCAAAATAACTATTTCAGACTTTTTTATTTTTAAAGCGATAATATTATTAAACTAATTATTTTTAAACCAAAAAATATTTTAAAAATAAAAAATAAAATAAAAACAAATAATTTTTTTAAAAATTCACGCCTTAAAAAGGAAAGTGTCGAATCGTCCAGGGTCGAAACACCCTACTGTTTTAATATAAATTAGACGTTTATATATTGTACAATTTTTAATTATTAAAAAAATTACATCTCATTCTATTTTTAATTTTTAAGAGATATTAATTTAAATTAGACTACTTTATATTATATAGTGTACTATTTTCAATTAGTTATTACAAATAACATCTCATTCTATTTTTAATTTTAAAGAGATATTATTATAAAACTATATTATTTGTTCAATCATCATACTATAATTAAATAAACGTTAAAAATAACTATTTCATACTGCTTTTATTTTTAAAGAGATAATATTTTAAACTTAAAATATTTATTTTTAATTAAAAAAGAATTAAAAATAAATTTTTAAAAACCCAAACATTTCACGCCTTAAAAAGAAAGGGGTCGAATCGTCTGGGGTCGAAACACCCTAGGGTCGAAACGTCCTGGGGTCGAACTGTCCGGGGTCGTATCACCCGGGGTCGAATCGTCTGGGGTCGAACCATCCGGGGTCGAACCGACCGGGGTCGAAACGTCCTGGGGTCGAATCGTCCTGGGGTCGAACTGGCAGGGTCGAACCGTCTGGGGTCGAATCGTCCGTGGTCGAAGTGTCCGTAATTCGTTGTTATAATGTTGATTAGGTGAAATCTGTAATATCTTTTTCTGCACGGCAATGCTTCAACGTACGGATATAAATATATTTTATTTGTCGGAATTTATGTACCTGCTTTAAAAATTAATAAAAAAATTATGATTGATTACTTTCTGCCTTATTTTTTAGAAATTATCATCATCTTAGATATAATTTTAAAACAGAAAAACTCAAATCATTACGCGTATTTGTTGGTTTTATTTTTGTATGCATGGTTTCACCAACCCTAGTGACACCATGAAAACTGAACTGGGAGACACCAACCCTAGTAACACCATGTAAAACCGCACTGGGTGACACCTGAGGCGTCACTATGACTGGTGTCATCCGGGGCGGTAGCTCATGGTGTCACCCCCTCACGACTTAACCCATTGAACTCCTCCGAGTTATCAAGACCCAAAAAACGGGAATATAGAAAATTTTACATTTTGTTGTCACCACTTATTGTGTCACCCGGTGCGGACCGCACCCACCGCATCCCCCTAGTGACGCCACTGGGTGACACAAACCCTAGTGACATCACGAGCAACCGCACTGGTTGACACCAACCCTTGTGACACCATGAGCAACCGCACTGGGCGACACCAACTCTAGTGACACCATGAGCAACCGCACTGGGCGACACCAACTCTAGAGACACCATGAGCTACCACACTGGGCGACACCAACCCTAGTGACGTCTCGGTTTCCTCATGGATACCATTGATATCATGGCGTGGTGGCAATATAGATTCCAAGCGTATCCATTTTACTGATTTTACACTAGAAAAAGCGTGGGATAGGTGGGGTCGTAAAGAACATTAACAGGGACGTTATAACTCGATTGACAGTGTAGGTGGAGAAATCCCATTTGAATGTCTTCATCCGTTTGAAACTCAAATGAAATAAATCTCAGCAGGTATCAGTGTGACACTAAATTTTCGTTTGAGAGTATGTGAGTGACATCACATTTTTGCCCATGAGAGTACAAGGGGAATGTATGTTAAAAATGTGTTTAAATAATTGGAAATCTCGAAAGGTGAACCAAAATACAGAATGATAAATTATTTGACATTATTAATTCACACCTTCACCTAACTAAAAAAAAAAGGTTTTGAATAAATAAGGATTTCACTTGCTAGAGATTTTACAGTAACCTTATTTAGTTGACAAAGACTCTAAGGTTTTTTTTTCTTTCTTTACTTTTACAAAAGACAATATTTTAGTGTAATGAAGTCATAGTGAAATAGAAGATCATAAAAAATATTACATTTAACATCTACAGTTGCAGTCATTCTTGTATTAATTTCAGTTTAGAGTTCATCTAATGAAGACGTTTTGAACAGTAACAACGTCAAATAGTTTCATTTACTTTATTTCACCACTTTGCTGCATTCTAAAATTGTTATTTCACAATTTTATCATCTGCTCCGAAATATGACAACATCTTCAGCTTACCAACATGTGGAAAATACACAAACTTGATAGCCCATATTAAAAGGCTATAGGGCACTGAACACAAAAAAGTAGCTATTTATAAATATGAATAACAAAGAACTATTTATTTGGCATGAATCCTTTGAAGTAAAAATTATCAAAGGATAAAAGAAAATATTTAAGTGTCAACATTTAATCGAATATACAATTTATTATACATGTTTTAAGAATCTAAATTATCGTTTTCACTATTTTCAGAAATTTTAACATAATTTTAATAAATTATTTTTTAACGATTTATCGATTAATTAATCTTTATTTGAGCAAGAAAAACCATTTCTCCATCAACATTTAAAACGGCAATAAAAAAAACATACTAGACATAGACCACGAAATCACATATATTTCTATAATATTCTGTATTGAAGGAGTATAAGGCCTATATGATAGATGAATTAAGATACAAATGGATATATTATATTTATACTCTCTGTAAATGACGATAACACAAACATTAACAATTGTATAGCGAATTTTCATAATTCGAGAAACTGTGAACACTTGGAGAATGAGAAAGTGTCCATTGTCAAAAAGTGTTCAAACTGATGGTCATTCGGTGGGTCCATGCACAGTTGACAACGTTCTCTGATTAAATATAGTCACAGGTTTCCGCGCGCACTTACTATGATTGACATCAGGGGATGTTTTCAAGTATCGTGTTCCTCGTCTATCAGAGACTTATAAAAAAATCTCCGTTAATTCTAACACACTTTTCAGTTTGTTTTATCCATGTGGCAAATCAGGCCTGAAAATCTTCGCCTTTTCAATTTTTCAAGTTTTCCCTAGACAGCAGCAACAAGCTGACCCCTGTCAGCAGCAACAAGTTCACCCCTGACAGTAGCAAAAAGCTGACCCATGACAGCAGCAACAACCTGACCCCTGACAGCAGCAACAAGCTGACCCCTGACAGAAGCAACAACCTGACCCCTGACAGCAGCAACAAGCTGACCCCTGACAGAAGCAACACGCTGACCCCTGACAGCAGCAACAACCTGACCCCTGACAGCAGTAACAAGCTGACCCCTGACAGCAGAAACAACATTACCCTTGACAGCAGCAACAAGCTGACCCCTGACAGCAGAAACAACATTACCCCTGACAGCAGCAACAAGCTGACCCCTGACAGCAGTAACAAGATGACTCCTGACAGCAGAAACAACATTACCCCTGACAGCAGCAACAAGCTGACCCCTGACAGCAGCAACAAGCTGACCCCTGACACTAGCAACAAGCTGACCCCTGACACTAGCAACAAGCTGTGACCTGACAGCAGCAACAAGCTGACCCCTGACACTAGCAACAAGCTGACCCCTGACAGCAGGAACAAGCTGACCCCTGACAGCAACAACAAGCTGACCCCTGACAGCAGCAACAAGCTGACCCCTGACAGCAGCAACAAAAGTAGAATCTCACGTGCGAAAAAAGAAGCAATGAAGATGGTTGAACAGTTTGTCATAAACTATTTTCGACAATTTTCTTTGAAAAGTTACTAAAATACTCATTTTTTGGTAGCAAATATTAACATTATTTTTTTTATTTGCCTTGTCAAACAGACCTGATCGCAATGAAGTGAAGAATTTTAATGACGTGTCTTATCCTTTGTAACATCTGCCTGCTTGTTACAAGTTCAACTGGGAAGACGGATCTTACAAAGAAGGATGAACTTAAAGACCAGCTGCAGCGGGCACTAGACAATTTAGATGAGGTAATTCTCCGGTCAAATTTTTTAATAAAATTAAATTATCTTGAGTCTTGTTCAGGTATTTAGAAGAAAGGAGCCCCTGTTAACTAACTGACCAATAGTTAACTTATGTTACCTTTCCTTCAGGTATCTAAAAGAATGGATCACCTGTTAACTAACTGACCAATAGTTAACTTATGTTATCTTGACTTCAGGTACTTAGAAGAATGGATCACCTGTTAACTAACTGCCCAATAGTTAACTTATGTTACCTTACCTTCAGGTATTTAAAAGAATGGATCACCTGTTAACTAACAGCCCAAATGTTAACTTATGTTACCTTTCCTTCAGGTATTTAGAAGAATGGATCACCTTCTAACTAACTGGCCAATAGTTAACTTATGTTATCTTTCTTTCAGATAGTTGGAAATGCTAAGGACCTTGAAGTACTACAGAGGCGATACTTCTGGAGCGATACTTGGGACGATGTGTCAACGTTCTGGGAACAGAACAAGGGAACAATCATAAGCACTGCTCTGACAGTTCTTGGTTCTTTGATTGGGAAATAAACGTTTATTTTTAGAGAGATTTAAAACTTTTATACGTTGTTTGAAAACATACAATCTGGATGCCATAATCACAATGCCATAAAAATATAAAAAATCCAACTGCGTTATAAAACATTTTTTAAAACCCAATTGCCATAACAACATTTTATCAACAAATTACATTGCTATAGCAATGCTTACTCAAATATCATTGTCGTTACAATGTTTCATAAAATTCCAAAGTCATATTAAGTTTTCTCATTTTTTGTTCCTTATAAAGATGTATTAGAATATGGAAAAGTTTTTGTCTGTAAACTAGCAATTACTCATTATTTTTTGAACGATAGAAATTTAAAGACTATTTAATTGAAACAAGCCCAATTTTTTTTTTAAAGTTAATTTAGTTTACTTTTAAATATATTGATTAAAGATATCAATTGATCAATGAATAATGAAAGCTAAGTAGCTGTACTTTGCAATTATCAAGGTATATTTGCCTAACGCAAATATAACCAAACGTCAGCAAGTGGACCGGATGCAGTCCGCCATGCTCTTTCATCCAACCTGCCAACGGTATTTATACGTGGTACGAAACTGCACGCACACTAGAATTTTCGTTACAATTTAAATATTAAATTAAGTAAATTTCATTCTTCTTAAAGTTAGCCATATTAGCTCACTTTTTAGCAAATAAATAATATAAATAATAATATATAATAAATAATAATAATAATAAATATAATATAAATTAAATAATAAATAATTTGGTGATATTCTTAATGGCCTCTACTGACCATCAATCAACACTGAAAGTCATACATAAATTTTTTCGTCTAGATTTCTTATGCGGTCCACGCTCTTGTTTTTGTGAGCTATCCGGCACATTGTGGGGGAAAAAGAGTTATGCCACTAGTCTAACGAAACTATTGATCAACCAAGCGATCCTCAAGAAATAATTACATTTTGTTAAAGTTTTCAGTCTTTACAATATCACAGTCCTGACTATGTCATTCACTTATGACGATGTCATTCAATCAAGATGACGTCAATAGCTGTAACGGTGTCATGCAGTCGTGACGATATCATTCAGCCATGTCAATATCACAGTCATTCAGCCATGATGACGTCAATAGCTGCAATGATGTCATTCAGTCGTTACGATGTCCTGCTGCCACGACAAGTATGGTGGTAGGATAAAAGAAATCACAGTTTGAATAGCCAGTGGTGTGTCCTAGCATAACAGCATTATTGGAAAATACCTTGGAGAGCTTAGTGGGGCTGATTGTTTTCAAATATTTTTCTGTTTCCTTTCACGGTTTTGTTGTTTGGCTGTGACAATAGAACTTGTCTCCTTTCTAACGATGTTTTCAAAAAGAGAATACAGAACAATGTTTGTTAAATACATAAATGACGCTTGTTACAATTGCTTTTTGTTTTAAGCTGTGGTCCCATGAATGCAGTTGGCCTCAAATACTTTACAAGAAAATACGCTTTCAGTAAATCGTCATTAATTGTTGTATGTCAGTTTTTATGCTCGTACGTTTGGTCGTCCCTGACTAATTAGATTATATTAACATAAATTTAAATTTAAGATTTGAGATGTATTTTTCTATTTATAATTAGATATTAAAACAATATTTTATTTACGTTGTTTGTGATTTTCAATGATAAGACGTACATTGTAATATTGTATAGCATCTTGTCATTAAGCTTCCAATAGATCAAACTTTAAAATCATTTTAAGTTGTTAAAGTTAAAGGCACATACTTTGATCTTAACCACTGGCCACGGACCATCTTACCTTACCGTCAGTTTATCTGATTATTTAACAGCCAAAGAAAATAATTTTTTTTTTTTAAAAATCAATTTGAAAGCTAATTTTCTCAACTTTTTTTATTATTACGTAACACTAAACTAGATATTTTTAAGTTTAAAATTTTTTGGAGAAATCGTTATGTAAATATAAAACTCCTGCTAAAAATTCATTTTTTTAAAAAAAACTAGGTACGTAAACTAAACATGTTTTTTTTTTTTTTTTTAACTGGCAGCAAATGCAGAGGCAAGGTCCAGAAAATCTTGGAGATCTCTCAGAGCCTCCACTGCCCTGTGGACGTCCGAGGAAACATCGGTCCGCTCGTCTCTTCTTTCCAGTTCATCCTCGGCGTACGACCGTCTCTCTTCGTCATGGTAACCGTTCCTGTCAGACACGTCCCGCCTGTCCAAGAAATTAACGATGTTTGAAAATTTAACAGACGACGACGCGCTTGCCTCCCTTCCCACCAGATCTTTAAATTTCTCCCACTTCTCTTTGGCGTCGTCGACCGTGTCTTCAATTGTATCCTTCAGTTTGTTGTAGCCCTTCTTGATCGTGTCTGCGACGTTGCTCGCTGTGTTTTTGACGGTCTCCCAGGCGTCTGAGAACCATCCACGTCTGACGAGAGTGAGAAAAGCGCGGTACTTGCCGGACTCTCGTTTCAGCCCTTCCTCCTCCGACTGGTGGCCTAGATCTGATCTCCGTAGCTCGCCATTGCCGTCATCGCCTCGTTTCCCCAGGAGTATGGCCAGACCTGTTTTAACGATCTCCTGCTTGTTGTTCTTCCACAGATCGTTTGCGCCCGTCTTAATCCTGTTCCAGACGTCGCCTATCCACGAACGTCGCCGGTTCTTTGATTGTGTCGTAATCGACTTGTGGTGATGGGGATGTCTTTTCTCAAAGAACTGAAACATAATTTACTCAACTATTATTATTAGAAAACAATATTAGAAATCATTTATATAATTTTAATCGATGAAAATAATTTTAATCGATTACATTTCTTTAATGATTATTCCATTGGCAGATGGCAGATACGTCTAAAAAAACGTTTAATTGATTGATGTACCATTTAAATAAGGCACGTCTCCGTAGATGGACACGAACTCATTTCTTTTAAAAACATAGACCAAAAGCCCAAGGCGTTTACTCCAGATTGTTGCTCACCTCGTTGAGTGTGTCCAGGGCTCGTTCAACGGTGCTCACAACTCGCTGGTCGACGTCTCTCTGTGTGAGTTCATCCCCAACGGCCTCTTGTTGGAGACTGTCCCTCTTGAAGATCAAGTCATCACTGATCGGGGATCCCTGCACACTGGTGTAGGCAGAGAGCAGCAGTACTATTACGTGATACGCTGAGGCCCTCATTATTCTCAAGCTGCATAATACATTAAAATCATGACAATGTATCTAAAACAGTTTGAATAAAACAAATAATAAACTGGAGCATATATAAAGTAGAAATAGGAAAAACGTCACTGATTTAACAGGTTGACTTGAGCATAGACAAAGTTAGAAATTGAAAACGCGTCACTGAATTAATAGGTTGACTTGAGTATAGACAAAGTTAGAAATTGAAAACGTGTCACTGAATTAACAGGTTGACTTGAGCATTGATAAAGTAGAAATAGAAAATGCGTCACTAATTAACAGATTGACTTGAGCATAGACAATGTTAGAAATAGAAAACACGCCACTGAACTCACAAGTGAACTGACCCGTGTTTAAGTCTTCTTCAGACCAACATCGAGAGGACTAAACTTGAAAACACAGCTTATATTATCAAATAACTATTTTGTAGTCGATCTTCATATAAATATTTAGATACTTCTTTGTGGCAAATTAATATTTACAAAAGAACTTATCAACAGTTATTAAAATAGGCTTTCATTTATAAGATAAATATAAAAACACGTGATCTGCTGATTGCTAAAGGTGTGCAAAATGAAATTCCTTTAAAAAAAATAACATCCGGTGAAAGAATTGAAGACATTCGATACCTCTACTTAGTAGTCGAAACTGTAATCGCTCAACTTGACCCTAGTCTCATTAACCAATGTGCCAGGTGGAAGATGCTGACACGTGCCACTGACAAGATTTAGGCGTTTGCTAGGAAAAATAACTCAAATATCTCCCTCTCTTTTGTCATAGGCTATTTTGTGACGTTTGGGAACGAGCCAAAAAAGTAAAAGTAGAGATTGATCTAAAATACATATTTTCATAATAGGTCGATGTGTTAACTTCAGTGTAGTACCATTTTTAGGCTTCCCCGAAAAACAAACCGAAAAAAACTTAGTTTTTGACTATAAATCCTTTATATATGAGACAACACTAATACTATTGATTGTGTTCAATATAATACACACCGCGCGACAGACCCCTGTGACATCCATGGCTGGAGTGAACCTCCAGTGACCTATGGAGGTCAACTATAGCAGACGGCTACACATGCTACGTAGTGATTCATACGATAAACTAACAACTCATTTATTATTTCAGATCATTCGATCGATCTAAAATTTTGGTAAACTGCATTGTTTGGTGACTCATGTTTATGTGCAAAAATTCAGCTCGATATGATCATGGGAAGGGGTCATTATCCATTTTTAACTTTTGTTCTTCCCCTGTCTGGACTATGACAAGACGGTGAAGTTAATATAATAGATTTTAAAACGCGCCATTTTAAATCCCAATTTTTATTACACATAAAGATACAAGATACAGAAATGATATTTTTTAAATACAAAAAATTTAAACTTTACAAATGTAGAAATAGCTGAACATGTGGGGACATATCGGAAAATTGCTTTTTCTATGCTGTGGTTTAGTTAAGTGCATGTTGCCACCCTTATTCTATTTTTTTTTAAAAATTTATTATGCCATCATAAATACGTTTTCATTGTGTTAGAGTAGCTAATAGCTAATGTAGCTTAAGCTGCAATAATCTTCTTTAAAAATTAATTTATTTGTAATGATATAGATATTTATTACAGCGTCTTGGCATTTATTTGTCCATTAATAAAGCTGTACATTTAACACACATCTCAAGTCAATCTTGTATGTTATTTTAGGCCTCATAGCAGTCCAAGTCTGCATAATTATGTTTAATTTTTTTTTAATTTCCTATTAGCAGAGATACATATTATCACCTTTAATGACCTGGAAAATTATTTCATCTTTTTATATTAGTTATGTCCCCTGAATCACCCCTTTCACCGCTATCACCAGTTTTATGTGTAGCACATGTATCAGGGGCTAGGTGATCACATTTTGAATCCTTGTTAAAATATTCAGGAAATTGGCGAAACTCAAATTTCGTCACTCCCTGGGCATTATGTTTTTAATCGAAAGCACTCTAAGCTGGCGTACCGCTTGTCATTGGTTCAAACCTCTGTGAAGGCAGCTATTTTTCCCGGGTTTAAAGGTTTCCTGGCCCCGAAAAGGCACCTCACACCAATGAAATAAACAAGTGTGGCTGTACATTGTGCAACATAATTCCCATATAGCCGTGGCCTTTGCGCGAACCGTAACTTGCTTGAGTCTTTTGCTATGGAAGAATCTTCTGTAATGTCGCGGTGGTCGAGTGGTAGCGCGCTCGACTGGCGTACCGATGGTCACGAGTTGGAATCCACGCGAAGGCCAGAGGAGTCCCCGAATAACCCAGCCCTGAATGCAATGGGTACCTAACTAGATGCGTGAAACCCTCATAGCCGTGGCCTGTGGTCGCTACATCACTTGCTAACAGATCATCTATCATTGTCTGTGGATGCAATTATCTTCTGCATAGAAGAAGCGTCTGTATATCTAAGATAAGATAATAATGTTATGTTTAGTCAAAAAATGTTAATTTAGATATACACCATTGCTTGAAAGTGATGCCATTCTTTTACTTATTCAATAAGAATTAAAATGTATGAAATAACCTTGAAAACATTTAAATCCAACACATAATTAAATGTTTGTTTTAGTCAAGGCAACATTTGATATTTATTTGATATATTTTCTGTTATGCCACTGAGTAGCGAAGTCAATAGTGCGCTCGTCTCACAAGCTAAGGGGTGTGGGATCGAGCCCACGAATAGCCACTATAAAAATGTTGAGAAATGACTAACGCTAAGAAAGTCCTCCGCTGACCTGGAGAGGGGTGGGCGCCGCCAGCGTCTATTTAGCCCGAGAATGTTTTAATGGAAACATTAGAATCCCCTACGACCTCGAAAAAAAAAAGAGATTATGGGACTTTAAAAAATGCCACTGAAAACGTTGAGTTGTTCTCAAACTTTTTAAAAGGCGAATTTTAACTAACCACAATGTCTTTCTCTATCGCACCGATCTATTTAACATCACAAATCTCTCCCCAATACCAACAAAAAATACTCGAGTAACTAAAATTAGTTAAGTAGGGGGAATATAGATTACAGCATTAGTCTTTTTTTTTAAAGTTGATCATGCAAAACTTTCTTTCCTCTGTTCATTTTAATGACGTCTAATTGGTCAGCACTGGAAATGAATATTTCGTTAGCTAAGAAGGAGGAAATGGGTGATGTTATTTTAATGTCTTTTTAGTTTAGAATATAAGTAATTTGTTTTATTAGTATACGTGAGCTTGTGATTGACAATTTCTTTTCAATACAGTCGAACCCACTTATCTCGCCCTCGGTTATCTCGCCAACACTATAACCTCGACGCTTTTCGGGAAACTCCTAGGCCGTCGACATAGATGGGTTCGACTTTATGTATAAAAATCAAAGTATGTATGTATGTATGTTTGTCCTTTATAGCTAACTCAACTATTCATTCGATCACCGTGAAACTTTAGGATATAGTTGAATATGCCTCCGGGATGTTTTTTTAATACAAAAATTGTTGAGCATTAACAATCTGGATTGTTGGGGGGGGGGGCATGGGCCCAAAATGTTTTTTTTCTTTTATGAGCTATATACAAATTGGTTTAAGCGTTAGAGAATGAATGGATCTTCACCAAACTTAATACATAAAAACTTGAACGCCCAAATAAAAATACAATAGTGCATAGAACTTCAAATGCTTATTCCTTCAGGCCAAGGGCTCAAAATCAATGACTTCATTCCCATTATGATTTGACACGATCTCGACATTCATCCGATGCCAAGAAAATTAGCTGGACTTTTTAAGTACGCTCCTGGGATGCTAACTGCCAACTTCTTATATCAAATTTACACCCGTGAGGCCCCGGGGCCAATAATGGGATTGGTTTATTATATCAGCTATATAAAAATTAGTTTAAGCGTTAGCAATTGGGTAAATTGATGGATTTTAACCAAACTTTGAATACAAAAACTTGGAAGGCCATATTAAAATACTAAATTATACTGAACTTCTAATGTCAATTTCTTCGTTGCCCCAAGAAGGGGGGGGGGCAAATGTCTCTCTTTTATACTATTATATTATTTTAAACTCATTTTTTTTACCATCTTGAGAAATAGTTCCATTATGAAACTGAATTTAAATTAACACATTTGTGATATTTCATCTTGAACTGAATGGGTCCAGGGGGCTATTACTGTCGTTTTCTTTTCTTATATTAGCAATATAAAAATTGGTTTAAGTGTTAGATAATAAGAAAATAACTGAATTTTTACCAAACTTGGTATACAAAATCTTTAGAACCTATATGAAATTACTTTAGGTCACCGAACTCGTAATGTCCATTCTTTTGGGGCTGTGGGCACCACGTCTTTTACTTAACGTTTAATATATTATGCCCAATAAATTTTAAACGATATTAGATAAATATATTCTCTGAACATATTCCTTTTTACTGAGATCTTTGCAACGCAAGTCGGGTCTGCTAGTACTTAATATAAATATGAGGGTTTTCACAAAAGTATTTAGTTTATTTTAATCATAAAAGCTAAACTTTCTTTTCCTTGTACCCATTGTATAAAGATATTCTTAAAAAAGTGAATGAACAATAAGTACCCGATTTTTTAACACCAGCTGCACTTGAATATATTATTTCATTCTCGACTAATTAGCTGGTACCTAGGGAATATTCTAATACGAAGGTATAAGCGGATACCTAGTGAATAAGCTGATATTTAGGGAGTAAGCTGATAATTTTACCCCTTTTATTTGTTTCTCTGAGATTGGATTTTTTTTTTTTTTTCTGAATATTTTGAGGACCGTTAAATTAATGATTACGGCCCTACATAAATTACGTCACACCTCACGCGACAATCCCTGTCAACATCGCTGCGTCCTCGTTAGGGATATCAGACGACTAATTGGTTTTGGCGCGAAATAAATTTTGCCCAGAAAATTAATCTCTTTACACCTTCATACACAAACTCAAAAGGACTACACTTATTCAGAAATATGCACTGCCATAGATGGATAGATCTATATTTGTAGAAGGAAAAACTAAACAAAAGCAAGAGCATAAAATATTTGGTTTTTATTTTTATTGTTTAAAAATGTGAAATCGGTAATATCCGGTTCTGCACGGACTTGCACAAACTACGGGATATTAATATCTTTTAATGTTAAAATTTTCATAGCTGTTTTGAAAGGCAATTAAAATTATGAAGAGATGATATTCAACTTTTTAAAAAAAATATCATCTTAGAAATAAGATAAAAGCGTCCTGTATGTATTGTTTCTTTCGCATTAATGTTTAATTAAAAAACAACACAAAAATAACAACAACATGATTTTATAATTCCAAACAAAAATTGAGAAGTTGCGTTAATTTTGTAAGTGCACAACACAAGCACCTATCAAATAAGCTTTGTCATTTCTAAAACCGGGAACGTCTTAGCTCAATGAGTAATGTTCTATTTTTAGATTAAATTTTAGCGGAACAATGTTTTCAATCATAAACACAGTCCAATCATTATGATCTCAAATTGTTAACATAGTAAAATTACGAAACTGTTTTTCGCTTTCCAAGTTCAATAAGCTATATTAAATTAACGAATAATATATCATACAGAATAGGACTGCATAAAGCTTTTTTATTAAAAAAAACAAATTACACAGACTATTTGTGTAAGGAAACAATAAATTAAAGCTTTATTATCAACTAATACAAATAATGGTAGACGTTTCGGCTCATGCCTTCATCAGTACAAAAACAATTACATGTACTTACATATATATTCAAATTAAAACATATTAAATTCTATGTGATAATTTAATATGTTTTAATTTGAATATATATGTAAGTACATGTAATTGTTTTTGTACTGATGAAGGCATGAGCCGAAACGTCTACCATTATTTGTATTAGTTGATAATAAAGCTTTAATTTATTGTTTCCTTACACAAATAGTCTGTGTAATTTGTTTTTTTTAAATTAACGAAGAATAAAGAGATAGGTGATAAGACACATCATTCTCAAGATACGAACAACATATTTACAAATTGACTCGTATCTTTCATTAAACTTTTATGAAAATTATCCATTCAAAATATTTATAAAGCGCAAATATTTCTATTAATAGATTTCCGCCATATTATGACAAGGCCTATGGAAAACAAAAATATACCAGAACAGTGTAGTTATTACTAGTTATCACATAGAGTAAAGTTTAAAATCAGTCAGGAATTATACTAAATATTACTCAATGAAATTGAAACCACTTAATTGTAGCGTTGACACAATTTTTAAAATATGTTTTCTTTTATGCAAGCGTCAAATTAAAATTACTCTGTATTTCATTATAATATTTTACTAACCCGTAAGAAAAAGAATGAAACATGAACATTCTTTTTAAAAGTTCACTTCAATACACATAAGGAAATACCAATGAAATAGTCGCATGATTTTTATTCTATGACCTCATGATCTAATTTTATAGTGACACGTTGAATTTTAATCATTCCATGATTTTCAATTTTCGGCATATTAAATTAAATTTTCACAATGACCCGTGAAGTAAATAATTAACTTTAGATTGATATAAAAAGTATTGCTGATACATTATGAAATCTTAAAAGGAGCTGGTCTTTTTTATTTTGTATTTTATATATAATATATATATCTATATATATATTGTGTTGCTTCCCGTGTGTTAAAGACACTTAACTCAATAATATTTATTGTTTGTTTGACCAATTGACCAATCCGTGCATAAAATCGATGTTTAATAAACACAAGATAAATGTTAAATATTGTTAAAAAAAACAATAAAATGACTCAATAACTGCAAATGCCAATGGTGGCAGTGTAGACACACTCACAAAGACTTCATCCGAACAGATCACTCCAGATGTGGCATTTGTTCTTTTTTTAAAAGTCCATAGTAACTTTCGTGAAAACTCGCATCCTTCCATTAACTCTTCTACGTGTGTGTTTTAAAAGTCCATACTAACTTTCGTGAAAACTCGCATCCTTCCATTAACTTTTCTACATGTTTTTTGTCACTATCTCATTTTTGTTGTGACTCAACTATCAGAGAAAAGATTTTCCTTCACCAAATGGCACATTGCATATAATAGGTACATTTCCAATCAGATTTAGATTCATGCTGTATCCAATACAAACTGGGATATTACGTGTAACAGGTTCATTTCTGATCAGTTACATCCTTGCTGTGTCCGAGACCAACTGGGACATTACATTAATGTAATGCCAATCAGAAACATATGGGGCATGATGACATAAAACACCAAGTCATGATGGGGAATGATGGCATAAAACACCAAGTCATGATGGGGCATGATGGCATAAAACACCAAGTCATGATGGGGCATGATGACATAAAACACCAAGTCATGATGGGGCATGATGGCATAAAACACCAAGTCATGATGGGGCATGATGGCATAAAACACCAAGTCATGATGAGGCATGATGACATAAAACACCAAGTCATGATGGGGCATGATGACATAAAACACCAAGTCATGATGGGGCATGATGGCATAAAACACCAAGTCATGATGGGGCATGATGACATAAAACACCAAATCATGATGGGGCATGATGGCATAAAACACCAAGTCATGATGGGGCATGATGACATAAAAAACCAAGTCATGATGGGGCATGATGACATAAAAAACCAAATCATGATGGGGCATGATGACAAAAAACACCAAATCATGATGAGGCATGATGACATAAAACACCAAATCATGATGGGGCATGATGACATAAAACACCAAATCATGATGGGGCATGATGACATAAAACACCAAGTCATTAAGCAGATCGCTGTAGATGTCTATCGGAACACTGCATATGGATGTCCTTAATGGCATGGAGTGGTGGCAATGGAAATTCAAAGCTTGTCTATCATGCGCCCCTTACAATAGAAACGGGTGGGAACGGGGTCCAAAAGAACATGAATTTGGGCGTGTTACCTCCATAGGCCCTTTAGGTGGGGAAATCCAATTTGAATGACTTCAACCGTTTTAAACACAATAGACAAAGCTCAGCAGGAATCTATGAGGGATAGGTATTTTATTTGAGAGTATGTAAGCTACGTTATATGTTTGTCTATGAGAGTACAAAGTGAATGCATATTAAAAAAGTGTTTCAAATAATGGAAAATCTTCAAAGGTGCAAACAAATACAGTTGGATAAATTATTGGCCGTCATTAAATCGCACCTGAAACAAACTGATAAAAAAGATTTGTATATAAATAAGGACTTCTCTATCTAGGAAGTTCCTAGTAACCATACTTATAGTAGAGAAAGACAGTAAGTTTTAATATTTCTTTATTTATTAGTTTGTATTCCAAATAAAATGTGGTTTAGTTTAATTACATCATAGTGAAATAAGATTTCATTAAAAAATTTACAGCTAATATCTGCATTTGTTACACATCTAGTATTAGTTTACTTAAATATTCAGACGCGCCTTCTACACAGAAGATTATTGCATCCACATAACATGCCGTCTGTCAACAAGTGACGCAGAGTTCACAGGCAGCGGCTTGAGTGTTCCATGCTATTCCCAGCCACCACATGAAAGGTTTCAGGTACCCATTCAGACCTGAGTAGACTGAGCGACACCCTTGGCCCCTTGAACAAGTTCCTGTCCTCAAACCCGTTAACATCGGTACATTAGCCGAATGTGTAAGCCCCGCGACCACCATTTTAGAGCTCATCTGAATGAGATTGAAATAAATAAAATAATATGTTAACATAAAAGTGACTTGCGCATACACAACACCAGAAGCGAGCCCAAATTAATTCTTACATCGACAATGTCAAACGTATTTGCGAAGAGCAGAACCAATGTGTATGTTTATTTTAAAATTGTATTTCCTGCTCCTGCTAATATTTTACCGTCTTCAGCTTACCAGCAACTGGGAGACATACCTATTTATAATAATCGCTATGAAGTCCAGAATCTTGGTGACGTGTCTTATTCTCTGTAACATATGCCTGCTTGTTGCAAGTTCAAATGGTAAGACGGATCTTACAAAGAAGGATGAACTTAAAGCCCAACTGCAGCGGGCTCTAGACAGTTTAGATGAGGTAATTCTTCGGTTAAAAATTTCATTAAGATTATAGAATTTTGATTTTTTTCCAGGTATTAAAAGTATGGAGCACACGTTAACGAAATGACTGATTCTAATTTGGTTAACGTTCCTTCAGGTTTTTAGAAGTATGGAGCACTTGTAAACTAACTGACATAATTATGCTAACTTTGGTTAACGCTCCTTCAAATTTTTAGAAGTATGGAGCACTTGTCAACTAACTGGCATAATTATGCAAACTTTAGTTAACGTTTCTACGAGGTTTTTTGAAGTATGAAGCACTTGTCAACCAACTGACATATGCTAAATTATTTTAACATTTCCTTCAGGTATTTAGAAATGCCAAGCACCTGGAAGGTCCACAGAGGCGAGACTTCTGGAGCGATACCTGGGACTCCGTGAAAAACTACTGGGACGAGAACAAAGAAGATATCATCAAAACTGCTGTGACAGTTGTCGGTTCTTTGATTGGGAAATAAAAGTTTGCTTACCGAGATTTGAAACTTTTGTATTTCTGTTGTTGTTGTTTTTTAAAATGTAATCATGCGTGAAAAGTAAAGATATCTAAATACTTTTATTGATGTTAAATATTTGTTAAAGAATAGCATTTATGTAATATTTCCCAAAACAAATGTTTCCGAATTTAATGTTTTATTTTTTATCTTGTTCGTAGAGGTTTTAGTTGACAAAGGGACAGTGGCGTAGCTAGAGCTTTTGCCGCCCGGGGCGGTCTCCAATATGCCGCCCTTTTAAAGGCAGTCCATAAATGACGTCACGTGGGGGGGGAGGGTCACACATTTGACGTTATTCCAAACGCGCAAATTTAAATAAAAGTTCCACTTAAATATAACATTACCGACACTTTATTCAATGACGTTTTAGGTGGTTTTAACGCGTGTTGCGATATTACAGTGCAGCCTTAAACTAAAAACATATTAAATTGACAAAAATATATTTTAAACATGCTCATTTTTAAATAGAACCTACAGCTTGTATTGGAAGGGGAGGAGAAGGTAGGGCAAGGAGGTTTGTAATTAAGCCTCCTAGGGGTAGAGGTGAAAAATCAGCCGAAATCACGTGACGTCATTAATGGAAGGCCCCTTGAGTCAATCATATGATGGTTTTTATAAATTAATAAACATGAATAAATAATTGTAATTGAAACAAAGTACATTGTAAGAGGTGGGGAACACTTACCATTGCATGTTTATTTATGTAAGTAGTAATAAAAGAGGCCGCATAAGCTGATATACCTATAAATACACATTAAAACAATACAAGATAAAAATTTGTTTTGAAGCCCTCAAGAAAATTATAGGGGTAGCATGTCTCTCCCCCCCCCCCTTCCCCCCAATGAGTCAAGAAATATTCCAAATTTACTCCAAAAACATTAACAATTAATATGCTTTTATTTTTTTTTTATAAATATATGATTTTTTAATTTAAAAAAAAACAAGAAATTGTACTCATCAGTATGTTAACATATTTTTTTTATTATTTATACATTTACTTCTTACCTAACTTTCTTAATAGAAAAATCGTGCATTATTTATTTAAAAAATATTTATAATATTTTGTTCTGTGAACATTATTGCAAAATTTTGTAGCCTTAAATCACATATTATGGGGCGAATATATTTTTTTTCAACTTAAGTTTGAAAAAAGCTTTTTTTATTACAACTAGATACACTGATAGCAATTGTTGTAAAAAAAAATAAAACTTATCAAAATTATAATGTTGGGTAAAGCAATTTTCAATATTTACTGTTGAATATATTTTAATAGATCAAGGGGGCATTTCCCCCGTTTAAAAAAAAAAACATTCTGCCTCTTCTTGTAGTGTATGTACAGCCAGGGTTGGTCTTAGTCTCCTGCAACCTATGCGGTCGCAGTTGCCCCGCGCTTTCATATGCCCAACCTATCTTAATTTACACGTATTATCCTTATAAATACCTGATCCCTACCCAAACTGGGGCACCGCAATTGCTAAGACCGGCCCTATGTACTGTCATAAAAACCTGGATCCTATCTCTTTCAAACTCAATTCTTCATCAATGTAAATAAAGAAATTTATTTGATGTTCACATTCTTCATTTAGTAGGCTAGATGGTATTGTACACGAATATTTTCTTGCAAGGACATGTAAGTCATCACTGTGTTCTTTTATTTTCGTTTATAATTATATCTATGGATAAAAAAACTCTCGCTTTACTTCTTGCTCTAAAAATAGAACAACATCTGAATTTTCCCCAGTCATATTTTTCTCCTTGTTACTCTGAATTTAATTGCCGTATCCAACTCTCTGTAACAGCGTTCAGTATTAGCACATATCCTTGTTCCATGAAATGGGTTTGAATAGTTTGTTTTAATTTAAAAAAGATAGGTTCCCATAAATTGAGATATCATAGAAAATATTTTTTTAAAGTAAAATACCAAGTTTTTCACTATAAATCCTTTATATACGNGACATGAAAGGTTGTTGAACATATTACGCACAACACTCTATCTCAAAAAATTAAGATGATATAAAGAGATAAATAAAATAATTTAAAAATTCAATAATTCAATTGCTGTCCATTCGATTGATTTTAAATTTTGATAAATCATTTTGATCATTGGCATGAGTCTGCCTGCAAAATTTCAGCTCACTAGCTTACATAGTAGTAGTAGTAGCTTACGAGAAAGGGGCTTAAAAATCAATCCAAAGTTTTTTCGGCAAGGTCGTACGGTTCGTCGAGAAATGAATAACCGTTCATTTTTAATGAATACCTTATTTTAATGAAAAAAAAGCTCTATTTGCTACTTTAACGCAATAAAAACTAAGTAACTTAAATTTTTAAATGCCCACAAATGCCGCCCTTTGAATGAGTGCCGCCCGGGGTGGACCGCCCCCTCCGACCCCCCCCCCCCTAGCTACGCCACTGCAATGGGACGCTACTTTAATAGCGTCAGATACTTTTATTCGTGCAATTTTGCAGTAAATTCTCTTAACACGAAACTGGAACTAAATTTTTTTTTAATTTAACGTTAAATTTGAAATAAAAAATTTAAAGACCGATAATGGATTTTGGAGTTCTACTGAAAAATATATTAAAAAACATGGCAATAATTAAAGCAATGAAGTTTTATTAATTTTTATCCCGAAACTCATTGATAAAGTAGATATATAACGTTTATACCTTTCAGACGAAGTAAAAATGATGATTTTGTTAAAATTTTTAATTCCTATATTTCATCTAAGCAATACCTAGCTGTTTATGAAGCTAGGGGAAGAAGAGCAAGTTCCTTCCGATTGGAAGTAAGGATACCTTATCAAGATCCCAAAGAACGAGATTTAATCTCCTTCTCCTACTACAGAGTGATCATTCTGCTGTTTATCACAGGAAAGTTTTTCAACCATATACTACTTAACCGGATTTTTAAAAACCCTGTAGACCTTCTGCTGTAGGACCTAAAAGCTGGCTTGCTCAACCAGATCCTCCACTGACCAGATAGCGACACTTCGCATCATTCTAGAGCAGTCATTAGTGTGGAAACCACCTTTCAATGTCAATTTTGTTGACTATGAAAACCCACAGAGGATTACTGATATAATCAGAAACACGTGCGAAGGGATAAACTGCCGAGTTGTCCTTAGTCAGCAGGCGATAGACGCTTTCCAGGTGAAGACTGGTGTGAAATAAGGTTGCTTGCTGTCGCCTTCATGTTCCTGTTAGCCATTGATTGGTTGATGAAAGCATCTACACGGCAGAAAAGGAATGGCATCCAATGGACTTTGTGGCATTAACTTGGTGATATTGTGTGCCCTCCAGAGACGAAGCTTTCTGTAATACTATTTTAAGCCGAGTTAGAATAAAAGTACTGTACAAAATAATATGATAAAATTAAACAAAGAAAAAACGTTCTTTAAGTGCCCGTTAACAGTAACATTAAATTATAAATATGTAACAAAACAAACAAGGGCTTTACATGAAATCATTCTAACTCATGCCAAGTATAGTTAAACGATCAATTTCAATACTGGAAAAAAATGTAAGTTAAATTTTACAAGTAGAGATATTAATTCACCACATAAAATAAGATAACAATCTAAATTAACCAGAAGCATAGAAAATTAGAATTGTTTGAATAGAATAATCTATATAAATAATTCTCCTCATGGTTCAACCATGCCGGACACCGAGCAGGCTCTCTAACGCCACAGACCAATCAGTTGTCTAGAAAAGGTAGTGCACAGGGTGGGGGGTCACGAGACCAACAATGCCTTCAATTGATGTCAATTACTTTGTTCTTTCAGAACAACAGATTAGCATGTATTTCATAGTGTAGTGGTTATTACATCCGCCTAACACGCGGAAGGTCGTAAGTTTCAAGCCCACGCGGAAGGTCGTAGGCTCAAGTCCCAGCTAAGAAATTACTTTTTTTTAATTTTTAAAAATGTTTGTGTTTGTGCCCGTTTATTTCCCACTTTCTTTTCGAACATGATTTCGCAACACGGCTGTTCATTCGCGTTGTTGTGATTTCTTCGTGATGTAGTTTTTGTCTGTTTCCCAAGAATTTCCTTGCACTATTTATGAGCAAGTCTGCGGCGTATGCTACGCCGTGGGCCGCGTCTAGTAGTTTTTATTTTGTCTCTAGACCACGACTTCTTGTACACCACACTACTCATTAAGTATAACGCTGTTTGCTTGGTACACACGACACAGTTCGTTGAACTTCTTTCAAGATTGTTCATTCAATTCATTGTAACATGTTCATCTTTGACGTTTACCGTCTCACTGGATTTCATTTTAGATAGCAGATACTCTCTATACGTTGGATAATAAATGTTTTAATGAATATTATTAAATACTTAATACAAAGTTGTAAATTACACCCCCTTACCTTTTACACTTGAATGTAGAGATACCCGGATCCGGCAAGTTATATGGTCCAAACATCTGGATCCGGACAATAGTAAAATAAAAACATTTTCGGCCACCCCCTAATTAAATTCAATTTGTTTTAACCGTTCATGTTTAGATACTAGTTAGCATTGTTAAGTACAACTAATTATATACAAAGAAGTAAATGGATCTTTATTGACCCAGAACTAAAGCCCTAAACTTTGATTTGCTGGTTGAAAATCTTTTTTTAAAAAGTGCAAGGGAAATAATTACGGAAATACGGATATTTTTTTTCCTGACGGATTTGTTTCGTAAAAAAAAAAAATTAAAGTGTGAAAATTCGGATATTAAAACAAAACAATTGAAAATAAGTATTTAGTAAGCTAAATATCGTGTGGAGATATTTTAGCTCTTATTTCAGAGGGATCTTTACTCATTATTACCCCAAACTTTTAAGTTGCTATCCACACGTTCCGCTCTGTTATATACACGTAAAAGCACTAATGACTTACCTGAAAAGCTGCACAAGTGAGTAAGTCATAACGATTACGATTATTTACAATGCAGGCACTTCTATTCACACGACAAACAAATAGCGATAACGACAAACGTGATTTTAACACCAAGTTTTGCCCAGCACCAAACGCAGACCAACGCTGGGAGCAGCTTTGGCAGTGTTCCAGCGAGGAAGGGCATTGTCAGGTGAAACTAATTTGAACGGAGTTTCTCCGATATAAACAATCTATGATACCTCAGATATCATGTTGTATTAACAAGGTATCAAGTAGTATCACTAAATTTCTCTGACAGCAATATAAGAAGAGAATTTTTTACTATTATTGTATTCCCCACTTAAACTCAGCACCTTCTACTCCTAACTGGGCTAGTCACACAGGTAAGAGTTTGTTCTGTTCTTACTAAGTCGATTCGAATGTTTCAAATATTGTTAATAGATTTTTTTCCCGTTGTTAAAACTTAGACATGACAAAATGAACCTCGTGAATGAATAGCACTGACAATGCACTAGGCCGTTGAAAATTCAAGCTTACTGGAAACAGTTGTTTTCTTAGTAATATATAATTACTCACTTGTGGCTCTTTTTATGCGGTTTGTAATTCTACTGACGTGTTATCGATGCAATCTTGCAATTTACCGTCAGTTTTACTCATATTTTCTTTAAAAATAGAAACACATTTGTATTCCATTGTGATTTTAAACTGAGCTTCTATAGTCCCGAATACAAATTTTGATTTAGTATTCTAATTTATAAAGATAGATGGCCCTATCCATTGTAAAAGCACCACAATTTGAGGATTTATTTATTATCAAAAGGATTTGTAGCTGCTCGACAAAAAAAAAATACTCAAATAAAGATTTGACTTTTGGGGAGCATAAACTATTTATTTCATATCTGAATTATTATGAAATTGCCTTGAATGATAGCATTATCTGACTCGAAAATTATTTTTTTAAATTTTAGAATTTTGTCTATCTGTAGTAGAAAGGTAGGAACAAATAATCTCAGAAGAGGTTTTGGTAAACGCAGATGAAAGTGTGTCTTCACTTCCTGAGGTAGAGTTTGATAACCAATAAGGAGATGAAATTTTTACCATTGATAAACTGTACACCAGCTCAACTCTGATTGTTATTAAAACTATTATAAATTTTAATCTATATTTCTACTTCTTTTGTTAGAAACTAAGGGATTTCAGTTACACTATGTAAATTAGAACATCGCATCTAAAGCAGCAAACATGCAGAAAGTTAGATGAAGTTGAATCAAAAAGAGTTATCTACCTCCTTACTCACAACACGGAGCAGGTTGCCTTCTTTGAACTCCAAGAGCTTTTTCTGAAACGAGCGCAAAGACGCAATCGAATAGATATAGTTAAAAATTCTAAAAATATTTACATCATAAATCCATTTTCCCCTATAAACAGTTTTTTTAGTGTCTGCCAGTTATTTATTTTTTTATTAAAAGAATAACGAAAGTGTAAAATATCTTAAAATGTCCCACGTCTTTTTGTGTCTTGATCCCTTACATCAAAGATCTGCTACAATGAAGTCTGCTGTTCTTCTGGTATTCCTTGTCGTCTGCTCCCTGTGTTTACTAGTGACGAGTTCGCCCACACAAACAGAGTTAACAGAGAGGGAAGTAGGCGAGGTTCTGGAGACCAACGTGGAACGAGCCCTGGAGACACTGGACGAGGTCAGTTCCGTTGTATCGTGTTACGTTTTGAACAATGTTTCCTCTAAGCTGCGCGGCTGCGTCAACTGGCATCTATCTGCCTTGCTCCATGCAGCAAACTATGATAGGTTTGTACATGTGTATTTTTGGGGATGTTAAATTGCACACAGGAAAAATTGCTGATTTGCTCATGAGTCTACTTTTTGCTCATGAGTCTACTTTTTGCACATGAGTCTACTTTTTGCACATGAGTCTACTTTTTGCACATGAGTCTACTTTTTGCACATGAACCAATAAAACTGAGTGTGAAGATAATTATGAACTGTCTGTAAACCTCATGACACGTTGTTCTCCTTATACTAAACAATGATTACAACTAAGCGACGCTGGAAGTCAAAATCCTCCAATTAAAGTTAATTTGCCAACAAAGCATGTACTCATTTATGAACGCTATTAAATTAATTTAAATAAAATACTCTGATAAACAGAGGGATAACTTCATTTGTCTAGTCTCACATGCGAGAACAAACACATGCAAACTTCCACTTTTTTCAGTTGAGCTTTTGAACATCTAATGTGTTCCCTGAAGCAAAGCAACAAACGATAAAGATTCCAAATTCTAATGAATACAGAAGATTAAATACAAATCACAGATAAGAGTAAGATGCAATGATGAACTGATATAAGTAGGGTCTCTAATTTATAACATATGATAGATACGATTTTATACTTTTTTTTATATTTGTAAATCAGAATGTCTTTTCCTACATAAAATGGATGTGTTTGTTAGAGTTTATACTTTTTTTAGACCAAAGTATGCATCGGTAAAATGGAGTGACTTATTTTACATTTTTTCAATGTTTTCTTTTTTATTGACATGTATAGGTTAATTCGCGGTACATTTATAACCAACCTAATCACACACTCAAACTTAGATATGATGCTCTTTTTACTAACAGACAAAACGGTAAAGGATTATACTTCCAATCTAATATTAAATTTAACTCTCCTTTGCTATTCAGGTCATCGACAACGTCAAGCGCGTTTCATCGCCCGAGAGACGTGATTGGTTGGGTAACGTCTGGGACAACGTCAAAAACTACTGGCGTGACAACAAACAAGACATCATTAAGACGGGGCTTGGATTGCTTTTCGGAGGAAAATAATCAAGATATTTCACTATTTTGAGATAGGATATATTTATAAAAAAATATGCCTAGCTCATTGAGAAATCAGCATTGCAACCAATTTCATGTTTATTGGGGGGTTGGGACACAAAAAATTATTTTGTGAATAAATTTTTTAAATGACCAAGAACAATTTCCAATTCGTTTATTTTATTTTGCTGTGGATTTAAAAAAAATTTTGAACAAGATGTGGCTTAATGATTTTAACTTTTTTTCTGAAATAATTAAGTAAATATTTAATCTTAATGGCAATGAACGTTTAAAATACTCGAAATATAATTTATTGAAGTAGCTCATATAAAGTTTAGCGCTTCTAAGTTACTCTATGTTATATTTTAAATGTTGTGTTTAGATTAATTGAGACATAAAACAACAAGAGAAACGTGGTTGAATAAGCAATAAAATAGCCACAGCATTATCAGATTTACAACAGCATATTATTATCGTTTGTTTAAAGCTATGAAATCTACAAAAACAAAATCAGATATAAGACAACATCAAAGAAATTGTTTAATAAAATAGAATTCAATATCAGTCTTTCTCAGGGCTGGGTTATGCCCTCTTGGTGTCCTAGGCACAACCTCACATGAGTGCACCCTTATGCCCCGAGCCTTCGATATTTCAATGACCGCTAGTATGTTCATTAATATGTATACAAGAAACTAACAAAGAAAAACAGTTGACTCAAATTTTTGTACTACTTTAACTCACATAAAACCCATAAAAAGGTAGATCTATTTCTGTATTGAAATCAATAGCAGAGGAGTTACTAAGAGGGTGAGTGTGGTGCGTAACACACCAGTTAACACCATCACAAAAGATTACGCCAAAGTGTGCAATTCTTTATTTTCGCGTTACTTGGCACCGGCAGACTCGGGGGTCTATGGGGTAGGTCGTCACTAGGTGGCGCCAACCCTAGTGTAGCCTCTAATCAATAGTTAATTAACTTTGTAATAATAATAGACAAAGATGTAACATTTTTAATAGATCAGAAAGTTAGAGAGAGCGCGCATTTACAGTTTAAAGTTTTTTCTTCTAGATTTACATCTGGCAAAGTTTTATTTTATTATATCACCGAAGTTAATTCTGCGCAACAAGTCTGCCTCAGTCATCAGCTGAGAGAAGGAATCACAACTTTGCTTGGCTGATCAAAGGCTATGGAAGCAAATCCAATAAATACAGCAGGCCGAAGTCGGAGACCACGGGCCAATTGGCACAAAACTCGTGGCACGCAAAACTCAATATTCAATATTGAGAACGAAGAAGAAGTCCTTCCTGTCCTCGTCTTCTCATCTCAGTCTTACGTTTGTCAACAATGTCGTAGAAAGCAGATATAGGAAATTAGTCTCTGGCATTCAGAGGTATCTCAGGGACTTAACCATCAATGACCACCGTCTTTCGTTTACGATAACAGGTCAAGCTGACTTATAATCAACACATTTTTAAAATCCTTTATATTAACTTGTGGTGTCTGAGCCCGTGCGACCGATCGTGCGACCTTGCCGAAAATCTTTGGATCGATTTTTAACCCACTTTCTCGTAAGCTAACAAGATGAAATTTTGCAAGCAGACTCATGCCAATGATAAAAAATGATGTATCATAATTTCAAATCGATCAATGTACAGTAATTGAATTTTTGAATTATTGAATTTTTAAATTAATTTATTTATCTCTTTCTATCATGTAAATTTTTTAGATTAAGTGTCTTGGTGCGTATTATGTTCAACAACGCAATAAGTTGCGCATTTCATTGACAGTACTTTTTAAAAAATATATCGGTGCGCATTATATTAAACATGCTTTACGAGACATAACTAGAATTTTGTATTTTTGTTTGGTTTTGCCCAGCGTATTTTAATGAACATCATTATAGTTATGTCTCGTATATAAAGGATTTATATTCAAAAACTAGTTTTTTACGGGTGTTTTTCATTTAAACTTTCAAACTCATCCATTGATGCATAAACGTGATCAGCTAGTGAAGAATAAAAATCAGCGTAAATTTAAAGTTCATGTGCTCATATTTTAGTGCTTGACTAACCGTGTGAAAATGTTGTAACACTTCGTCACAAAGACAAGCAGGAGAGCAAATTCTAATTCTTGCATCTTCTTTGCTACTTTTTCTGTATTTCTACTGTGTTCCCCTCCTGTTTCTGGTCTTCTTGTAAACATTCTAAAGCTTCTATAATCTGATAATGAGATTTTAGAATAGCTTCAGTAGCTACGCTTTGTGCTTCCCATCTGATATCACAAAACATCATTTTAGAATCTTCTATCTGTTGGTTGATGCAGAGAAAATAGTAAATATCTAGTACACTCTATGGGAGCAGTTGACTGCCTCTAAACAAGCGTCAACGACATTTCTGCCTGACAAATTTAATGTTCTGTGAATAGAATGACCATTCTCTACTGCAGGGCTCAACATTTGCGTTTGCAAAATAGAAAAGTTTTGAAAACAATATCTTGTTATTTTTCCTCCAGCATAAATACAGCAAGATTTGTCTAAGGAATTCTATCGATGCTGGCAGTTGGCCCACAGTTAACCTAGTAAGCCACATGCTGACAGTGGGCCCACAGTTAAACAAGTAAGTCGCATGCTGGCAGTGGACCCACAGTTAACCTGGTAAGTCACATCATCAGCGGAGAAATCAATCCACAGTCCTGGATCTGATTGATTTATTTTATCATCATCTTCAGCAGACTGAAATGGGTCACTGTCAGGATTCGTTGTCTAGGGGTTCTCATCGTGACTTCACCGCCAACTTGCGTACATAGATTGAACACAAAGTCCTTGTACTAGCATCAATCTCAAACACCAAACACAAGTAACAACATTGACATGTCAGGGAAAACCCAATAACTCTATAATGTTTCCCTGACAGTCCCACCATTTTTTTTTCAAGCACTAATCCAGTGTCTTATTTGTAGACCAGTTTTTAGTAGACTTATCAAGAGGGTTGATGGTGTCTGTGAAATCCTGTTGTGTTTGTTGCTTAACTGAAAATAAATACTTTCTCTCTTTTCTGCTCTAAACTCTTACAACAGACTCAATATGCTCTATTTTTTATTTTAGCTAGTTTTCACCCTTCTCCACCTCTAAACTGAATACGTTTCATCTTGGGTCTTTTGGGGGATAAAATTAGGTTTGAATAAAAAAAATTAGGACTTGTTGTGTCCCAAACGTTTGGTGCCCTAGTCACGTGCCTTGTTTGCCTAATTGTTAATCCAGGCCTGGTCGTTCTCGTTTTGTTTCGTTGTGGTCACAATTTGATAGATGCCTGGAGCCCCGGGTGTTAAAGTTCTCAAGAGACTGAACTATTCCCGGACACATTTAAAAACACCCATAATATTTTGACATTATAAAAATTTATTAGTAACTAAACTTTCAAATTTAGGCGTGTGAACTTAATTATATTTACAGGTTAATAACAAGCAACAAAATACCAATTACTATAGAGGAAACACGTCTTAGACTAAGCAATATTCACGAAGAGCGCTTGAATACTCGCATGACAAGCCTTTCATATAAAATTTTATATTGACATATGTGTCAGATCTATTTGGAAAGAAACTTCCCAAAATTTTTAAAAAGTACACCTTTCAAAGTGATATCGAATTCATGGATAACCCATTAGTGGTTAAATTAGACTGATTATACGGGGAAGAGTTTTCTGTATCCCAAAGTCAATTTAAAAAGAAAACTAATATAATTTTTTGGTAACACGTTACAGTTAAGCCCCTTCAAAAAATACACAAAAATCAGACTAATATAAGAAAAATGTCGAAAGCTGTTTATTTTAAAAAATCAACATGTTTGAATTTACCTGATGCATTTTTATATATTGCCATTTAAAAAAAAATCATTTTAATCAATACCAACTTTTGAGATGTATGTCTATAATATGTTAACCTTAAAGCTTTCAAGATGTGGACACATTTTTACGATTTCCTCTTACACTAATCCTTCTGAGTTTCAAAAACAATATGCACTGGGGAAAGGGTCTCCATAAATTCTCGCAAACGGCGAGCATACCAACATGAGTTTGTTCCAATAATACGTTTAATCACTCAATAAGGCTGACAATCCAGGAAATTAAGTTGATGTGATGGCGAATGTCGTAGATAACAGTGTTAATAAAGAGTCATATTTGATTGTGGTCAGTATAAATTTCAGAGTCTTGCGTCAATGGTTTCCCGATTTGTAGAATTCCTGAAAAAAACTATTTGACGTTCTACTAAAACATTTAGGATAAATATCGTAACATAAGGTTTGTACTTGTGTAAAAGTAAATTATTGAGACATTTATCCAAACTTTGTAACTAATAAGGAATGATATAGACTATTAAAAAACCATTACGTTTGATAGCTGTGCTAAATTTCTTGCATGACTCGGCTGTCTTCAATTTTTAAAGGTCTAAATTTACCATACATATAAATATGTTTTAAAAACTTGCTAAAAGAGAGTTAGATACAGGGACACAAAGTTATGGGGATTGGATCCTATCAGATAAAATATTAGCACAATGCAAATCAAAACAATTTTGAGCTTAAACATAAAATATAAAGCTCAGTGAAGAGTATATAAGTGAGGTGAAGCTGCAAAGATATAGATAATCAGGCATGTATTCGACATAAGAGAGGGCCTAACTAATTTAAGTAACATTAAATTTGTCAGTATGTCATATGCCAGCCCGTCCAAGAAACACTTGGCACCGAGAATTGGGGGGAGACATCAAGAGATTTGTTATTGAATGGAAGATCTTAGAAAAGCTGGCCAGGGATAGAGATGCCTGGTGGCCTTTGTCCCTGGAGGAATCGCAGACGCCGACGACGATCGGTGGATGCCCCTCATTGACGAGAGGGCTAAACAAAAACAACAACATGTGTCAGTCAGCTAGCAAAGAGGATCACATTCAATAATACAGAGTGACATAAGGAGATATAAAAATATGTTATAACGTTATAACCAGCTTCTGGCAATGACGGTGTATCTGATACGAAGAGCATTGTATCCAACATACGGGTAACTTTCAACATTAAGGTATCTCTCCTTACCCGCTGTGTTTTGACTCCTGAACAACTAAAAAACAATACCATACGTGGCAACACTCAAGGCCCGTGGGCCACGCCTGGTTTAAGAAAATCGTACGCCCGAGAGGTTTTATCGTTGTACTAAATTATATCTTAGCCAGAGATAGAAAAATTGTTAATTTTAATTGTGTTGCGACATAAAATGCAAATTAAATTCCATAATTATCAGCCGTGGCAAAGGATAGACTCAAAAGTTCCCTCTAATCTTCGTTGGTCCGTGTGCAAAATTAAAAAAAACTCTCGTGTGCAAAGTTGCAAAGAGACCATTTTTTCCTACATTTTATAAAATTTACTACGCGAAAATTCTAAACTGCTGCACGGCGTCATTCATATACCTCCGCCGCCGCGCAGCCACACAGTTTAAGCCCCCCAAGACTGCCCTCAATTAAATGTGAATAAACGTAAATAAACGTTATTTGTTGTAAATGGGTGATCGTATTAATGACAGTAACATAACAATGTTCCCCAGCTCAGTTTGGAATGGTGCATTAGAAGTAAACGTAGTCTATCTCCCAAAATAATACATTCACATCTATGTTTAGCATTGGTGTATAAGAAAAGAAATCATTGTTGTGCCTGGATTCTGGATATTACATAACATTACTGAATTTGGCTAACGTGATAAAAATCATGCATCTGCAGGTACATTCAAAATCGTTTTGATTTCTTTAGCTAAGCCAACCTTTAGAATGGCCAAGAGAAAAGCCGACAAATTAAACAAATAATTTGAAGACGGCTCGGAAGCTGAACAAGTGTCTACTTCTATTAATGTTAAAAGGGTTTAATTTTCCAATGATTTCATGTTTATTTTGTTCGGCTCGCGTAATAGTAAGTTAAATCTGAATTTGTAAACCTCTGAATTAGACTGTTACATGACTAGACGTACCAAATATGTGACCTTCACGACTCAAGACACTTAATTTTAAAATAAATAACAACAAACCTAAAAACAAAAATATGAAAACTTTAAATATTTGTGGCTAATGGATTCATCATTTAATGTATCTCAGTCATTATAAACCGCCCAAAAGTCTCAGGGTTTGAACACAATGTCTGACATTCAGGGAAGTTTGTTGTCTACGTTGTCAGGGGCATTGCACTTCTTCAACGACTGCACCAAATGGGTCATTGTCCCTAGGACTTCAATAGCTTTCTCCAGTTTCTCGATCTGGCTCTGATATTCAGGCTCACATTTTGTAGCAGGAGGCTCGTCTTGAAGTTCGCGCGCATTCTTGGCCAGCTCTGTCCTGTTTCTCCACCAGTGGTTACGCCAGTGTTGTTTCCATTCAGGGGCGGTGGCGTTAGTCTAAAGATGAGCAGAGTCGTGACTCATTAGTTAATGTTGCAATTTTTAAACAATATTTTCTCTGAAGGTTTTAAACAAGACTCTTTTGTCTCAGGCGAGTCCAATAAACTGACTCAAATTATGGTAGGATTAATAAATAACTTTTGAGATAGTTCCTCAAAGAGAGCATGAATATTTGATTCATATCTTATGGAAATGTTTCAAATTTGAATTCGCCGGGTGTTTCTATTAATACAATTGTGCCACTACAGGAAACAGTCAAATAGGAGCTTATCCCCAACGATAGCCCATGTGTTATAAAGTACACAATGTTAGTTGTGGTAAAAAATGTTTAAAACACCTATTATTGATGTCCTGTTTAAATTTATCACAAATCTTCTCATGCATTTTAGTCAACAGATCAAAGTTTTCTATTTATCAAGTTTTTTTTTTCTTTTGCTGAAAATACATTGATTAATCATTCACTTTTAAATTTAATTTTCATGTTGCATTAAAAAAGTGTTAATTTTTTATTTTTATTGATTTTTTTATTTATTTAATTTTTTTATTAAACTTTTGTTTTTTCTTTTAATATTCGTTTAAAAAATTCCAATTTGTTTTAACTTGAAATGTTTAGACTGTTATCACACCGTGCATGATAAAAACATAATTTTCTTCACTTACAAATTTCCAAGGTTTTCTGTCTCTTTTCCCTATGATAGCAGCCGCGGCCGCCCCTATAGCGACTTTCTTAATGCCTTTCCACAATTTCTTGAAAAACCCGCCACGTTTTGTTGGCAGCTTTTCAGCTTGGCCGTCTTCATTTATGGGAAAAGCCTACATTAAAATTAATAGAGGGACACGTCAATTATTTGGAAAAAAACCGTCTTCATCAAAGTTGTAATAGCATTTAAAATTATTGAACACATAAATTATAATTGATAAATACAAAATATAAAACATACTTTGTTATTTTTTAAAAAAGTTTCATCATCAATGTATTCTCTATCTATCGTACCTGGCATACGGTCTCAGCCGCGTTATCAACTGTTTTCTCTACTTCCTTAGCCACTTCGTTCTCTATGTCTTCTGCGACATCATTCTGACAGCAGACGAATGAGGCCAGCACCAGAAGAGTTAGTGTTGTTGTAAGCGTATACACTTTCATGGTGAACCTTTTCTTTAAAGAGCAGAGGAACAAAGTTAAAATTATTTTTTTAAAGTTGAATACTTTAAACAATTATAAAAAAACAAATTACACAAACTATTTGTGTAAGAAGACAATACATTTAAGCTTAATTTATTAACTAATACAAATAATAGTAAACGTTTCGGCTCATGCTCATCAGTACAATAACATAAATAATTACTTAAATATATCTTAAAACATATTATAGTCTATGTGATAAAAAATGAATTGAAAAGAAAAAGAAAAACAAACAAGGACACAGGATAAAGGAAAAAGGAGGAAGTTGAAGTATCTAAAGTAACAGTGAAAACCACAACGGGAGAACGATTTTGCAGTCAGGTAAAATTGTGGATTTGATTAATTCCATATGGAGCCAACGTACCAAATCGTTTTATGAGTCTATTTTCCATGTGGACTCTATCATGGGTATTGGTTGCATATAGAATACCAGTAACGGCAATATCCCAAATACTGTCATGGTCAACACTGTTAAAATATTTAGACACAGGACACTGAGCCTGTTTATTTATATTATGTTTGATATATTAAACAATTATAACACAATTTTGAAAAGCACACACAAACACTACATACATACACACACACACACACACACACACACACACACACACACACACCACACGCACGCAGACACCTTTATTTAGATAATAAGTCAAGTAAATTAAAATATGTGTTTTAGTTTTTAGGAATGTCTGATAGAGCAATAGAGTCAAAGATGTTTCTTGTAACATTTTAACGAACAAATGGTTTCTCTGCCTATCAACAATACATAGACTCTGATACACACCAATCTTCTTACGAAAACACGAAAACAAATGAAATCAAAACAAACAAAAATTGAAACAGCAATGGACATCTTTAAAGCATGGCACACAAGAAACCTACCAAACAACTTCGTTATTATACTTTTAATTGCATGAAGCTCAGGATTATGCAGAAAATAAATTTTTGACCGGATAATCTTTGAATTCCTATCCGCCTTCTCCCGAAATCTTTGATCTCGCCAGTGTAAACGTTCCATTTTACCCTGGAAAAGTCAACGTTTGAGAGCAACCCCCAGGGACAAACTTTCTGCTAACTTCCAAGTGAGTACGCGGCAGACAATAAACCCCACAGGCCTTGTGCAAAACATTATATGTCATCACATTTCAAAATGTGCAAAACATTACATGTCATCACATTTCAAAATGTGAACTCGTCGCATTTTGCAAAGGACGTGGAAAACAAAGTTAACTCACCAGTGCAGCCTTGTACAAACGTCAGAACATCAGCATAGCCGGACCAAAGTCGTTTGTTTTTATCTTAAAATATCGCTTGCACACAACCTTTGGACTTGACGGCAGTCCGTGCAGAAATCACTAAACCGGTGTGTTGTTAATTACTTTTCCTGGCACACGGAAGTTGGTGTTTGCAAATATTTGAATGTATCTGTTATTATTCGGGTGTTTGCTTTGGCTGCTATTATTTTAGCGCCACATTATTACGTGTAAGGTTATAGAAAATCTTCACTTTCAAATGGCAAGTTCAAATATTTATTAAACATTCATATCGTAAGATGCAAATTATTGTAATTTTTTTTTTCAATAATACAAAGATTTTATAAAGTCAAAAATGATTTTACTAACACAAAGGTCGTTTTGAAATAAATTTATTTCCGTGACATAGTATATAGAAGTGGATCAAAATCAGTAAAGATTCCTGAGTCTGTCGTAAAAAGACCCTCAGATAGTTATAAGGATAAAAACACCTCTCTTATTCCATATGCAGGAACAAAAACAGCCAAGTTTTCTTTCTTCCCGTACGGAATTCGGGCGTGGATTGTGTTGCCTGAGGAAACCAGGAATGCCAACACAGTATCATCATTTAATACTCTATTAAGAGTGCAGGACTAGACACAAACCATAGATAAACGAAGGATGCAATAATATTCTGTATAGAAAGAGCGTCTGTAACAGATAGATAAGATAAGATATAGAAATAACTTACAAATCATAATTCAGATTTCACGCATCAAGCATTTTGAAAAACAGTTAATCTAAGATAAGATTAACTTTGGGATCAAGATCAGATCGATCGAAATTACTGTAATTAAATTAATGATTTTAGCGCATTTTCGAGAAGTCGAAATGCGCTATTGTATCCGTTTTGTCCGTCTGTCCGTCCGTCCGTCTGTCATCACCCTAGATTTCAGCATCCATAAGTCCTAGACCCATGATGAATATATGTTTTTTGTATGTCCTGACCTGCCATTTGTGCATCAACACTCAGCTACTCGATCCGACCTCTTGTAGTGGAAGTAGAGCTCCTGGAAGTATGAAAGTCCTAGACCCATGATGTATATCACAAGAGTTCCTACCACATCCAACACACAAGAATTCCTACCACCACCAACACACAAGAGTTCCTACCACCGCCAACACACAAGAGTTCCTACCACCACCAACACACAAGAGTTCTTAAAAATTCATAAAAATATGTCTAAAATCTAAACACAATTACTGATAACTACATAATGCTGATATCTAACATAAGTACTGATACATAATACGAAAATGCGCTAACACGTCCTGAGTCCAGAAAGGGACCAGGCTTAACATGATTTTTTTAGTTTATCTCTATTTAGCATGTGTAGCCGTCTGCTATAAATGACCACCACAGTTCACTGGAGTTTCACTCCAGGCCTCGATGTTACAGGAGTCTGTCGCGTGGTGTGTATTATATTGAAGAAAACTATATTTAGGCCCCCGGTCCCCCATGAGAGGGAAGTTTAAAATTCTTTTTTGTCAATTTTTGCCGGGATATTCCAAAGTTTCATGCTTCTACCTACACAGGGAATGGAAAAAATAGTGATTTTCAGTTTTTATATAGTATATATTTATGGAAAAAACTGCATTTCGGCCCCCGGTCCCCAGTAAAGGATATTTAAAATATGTTTCAACCTGCTACCATCGCAAATTTGAATTTATCAACCCCCTTTACGTTTTATGTGTCTACCTACACGGGAAATAAGAGAATTATAGACTTTCAATTTTTATAAATCTCATATAAGAAAAAAAAGTTTTTGTGACCCCTGACCCCATGAGTGGGAAATTTAACTCTTTTTTTTTCAATTATCGTCGGGAACATGTACTTCAAAAATGTCCAAAGTTTGACAAGCGAAATAGGAAAATTGGTGATTTTCAATATTTATAGAGCCCAAATTTGGAAAAAAAATGGTTTTAGGCCCCACATGAACGAGATTTTTAAAATTCTTTTTCTCCAATTTTCGTAGTGAGAGGGTACCCAAGAACTTCCCAAAGTTTCATGCTTCTACCTACACGGGAAGTTGGAGAATTAGTGATGAGTCAGTGAGTGAGTGAGTCAGTCAGGGCTTTCACTTTTATTAGTATAGATAATCAATAGTATTAGTTTTGTCTCACATATAAGGGATTAATAGTGAAAAAATTGTTTTTACGGGTTGTTTAATTTTGTAAGTTTCGCTGAGTTTTAATGGATTTTTATTTTCTGCCAATGTTTTGTAATCTTCTGAATCTGTTTTTGTATATACATTAATGTGCGTGTCAATGCACACAAAGCATTGTTTATATTTTATAAGAATCCAGAAAAAGGAAAACATTTTGTTTTTAAAATTATTTTTAAAGAAAAGATAGTTATGATAAATATACCCAAAAAAATGAAATATAACTGCGGGCTTTACATAATAATTATTTATTTTATCCAGAAAAAAATGCTTTCAATACAGCAACATTAAAAAATCTGACGACTCCTCTGTTTTGGAATCACCAGACTCAATGACATTGCTTTGACGCCTGCACTAAGTCGGTCATCTTTTCCAGGACTGCGATGGCCTCTTTCAATTTCTCAACTTTCTTCTGTGTCTCTGGTTCACAGTAATCTGTTTGAGAACCTTCGTTATGCAGCTCTCGAAGGGTTTTGACCAGGTCTGTCCTCTTTTTCCACCATGGGGTAGCTCCAGGGCGTTTCCACCATGGGATAAATCCGGGCCGTTTCCATCGAGGGAAGGTCCCATTCTAAGTAAAAAAAACAAGGGAGTCCTTCGTTAGTCGTGTTCCTCCAGAACATTTAAAATTAATCAAAAATAAATTGATAATTTTTTATAGAGCTGTACCCCCAGTACAGAAATGGGTCTCACGGTGCTTTAAATTAACATTATAACAAACATATAAGGGGCCGTCCATAAAGTACGTCACGCTATTTTTCTTTACAATTTTTACCCCCTCCCCCTGTAACAAACTGTCACGAATCTCGGACCCCCTCCCACTACAAAAATATTTTTTAAAAGAAATAATTAAAATTTAAAATAAAAAACCGTGACTTCACAATGGCCGGACAAACCCCTCCCCCCTGTCACAAACTGTCACACTTTCTTACACCTCTCCCCCCCTCTTGAGCGTGACGTACTTAAGTATTGAAGCATTCAATAAACATTCATATCTTAACAACCATGTACATGACAGTGCGTACATGAAAAGCGACGCTTATCGTTAAAAGAAATGTTGTTCAATTAATTTTGAAAGCAAGTTTTTAAAAAGAGAGACTTTAATGAAGTCTTGAAAGCCTTAATAGGTGGAATAATGTAGTTGTGTAATGATAGAAAAATACATTGTTTGGCTGCACAAAAGAAAAAGAACCTTTTGCTTCATGTCTGAACGTTTAATGTTTGAATATTTCAAATGGTTTTCTCTATTGATTGGCATTACAAATAAGATAGCAAAAGAACTTAGATTTGGTTTATTAAAAGTATATCTTGTTTTAATTTCAACAACAGTTTTTCTATTGTTGCTACATGTAGTAATTTATAGTAATTTGTCTGTAAGTTTCTATTTAGGCGGAAAGAAATGAAATTATTGTATTTTTTTTGTATTTATCGTTCGTAATTTTTTTTTTAATTTTAAGAACAAATTATCCGTCATTAAATACTTACAATCTTCCATTGATTCGAGTCCCTCTTGCCAACAACAGCTGTAACAACTTTACCCACTGCATAATTTACAACAGCATTCTTGATGCCTTTCCACTACTTCTTAAAAAATCCCCTTTTTGTGGGCTGAGTATCTGTCTGGTCACCATCGTCGTCTTCAGGAGAAAATGCCTACAGAGAGAAATAAGAGAAATGCAGAAAACTCTGCCATAATTTTTTTTGGTGACATCTCGGTAGATGAGCAATACAACATAGTACCATAGTACTCTAATCTCTGAATACTTAACCCAAAATATACCAGACTAACTGCTTAATTAACTCTTAGTATACCAGATTCTCTGCATACTTACTACTTAATTTACCAGACCTAATGTATAACTAAGGTATAGTATACCAGAATCTCTGTATGTTTAACCCTCTATATAAAAGGCTCTGTATATATTAGAATTATTATACCGACTTACAAATTGCACAAAGATGTTGTCGAGTTTATCACTCTTACCTAATACAATATATTATAACAGACTCTGTATATTTAAAACCTAGTATACAAGATTCCCACTGAACAATTAATTGTTTTAGACATATATTACATGATTTAAACTTAACTCTAACACCTTTAGTGACGTTCTAACATGATTCCACAACCTACCTGGCAGACCGTCTCCACGGCAGTGTCCACTGTATTATCCAGTTCTTTCCCCACTTCCTTCTCCACTTCCTTCTCTATGTCTGGACTTGGTTCATCTTGACAACTGACCGTTGTGGTCAGCACCAGGAAGGCAAACAAGGGGACAATCGACGTCAGTTTCATCTTTAGTTGTTCTTAAAGCAGTAGCGTCAAAATACAAGCAATTAGTTCATCATCATGTGACAAAATTCAAGTTTTACGTCTTTGCTAAAACAAAATTATATCTACGTGCATGTAAATGTTATATTTATTGTTTTAGGGGAGGCTCTCTGATACACACTTTTCTTAAGCCGCTTTCTTGGACTGTAACGAATTTGAATTTTTGAACTTTAAAATACACATGTAAAATGCAGATCTGTTTATGACATCAGATTATAATTAGCTGCACAACATCATCGTCGCCAGTCGTTCCCCTAGGACAAAGGCCACAAAAAAGACTCTCCAGGTATCCCGGTCCTGTGCCAATCCCTCTGACTGTCCCCACCTATGCCCACTCGTTTTTGGTGTCTGCCTTCAGATCCCTTCTCCAGGTCATCTTGTTCACCTTTTGTTCTCTTGCAATCGGGTTTCGAAGTGAGGGCTTGTTTTGCAATGCTAGATTAGGCTTTCTGAGGGAGTGGCCAATCTACCTCCGTCGCGCTGAACGCAAACAACTAACAAAGAAGAGCACCAAAAAATGCGCTTTGGTGCTTTATATCGTGAGGGGCAAAAAACTTACTAGAAAGTAAGCATGGAATCTTCAAATCCAGGTAAGAAAATTAGTTCTACTAAAATGCTAAGAAATGTAAAACAATAACCTCAAATGCAATTTGCATATCAAAAGTTGTTTGTTTTTTCAAATTTGGACAACAATTTATTAGTCATAGAAAACATTACATAGAAAAACTAGTTGTAGAAACTTACTAAAAATTTCTTTGAAAGTTTGAATATTTTGTTTGGGTTTTGGAGTTTATATAGTGGAAATTTGTTGTTTATCACCTTTTAAAGTGTAAAATAAATTTAGCGAAACATTTGTTCATGTTATTATTTTCTTAGCACTAGGAATTAATTATTTCTATTCATATGCTTTTCTCTTGTGGTGCAAAACACATCCGCTTCAATTGTGTTTTCGTGATATGCAGAGACTGTAACCGGAATTAAAGACGACTTTTTTGTTATGATTTATAGCCAAATAGGAAGATGCGGAAGTGATGCTTTAATGGCATGGGCGCCCCCTTATGCGTGCATACCAGTTAAACGAATATTTCTTTAATGAAGATTCTCTAATGAAAAGTTAAATTCTGGATAGCGATGTCAAAAGTGCGTGGGATATAGACCAAGTTAAGCCACAATAAAAATGTTGATGATTGACTTTTGTTTAAAAAAATTATCCGCTAACAAGAAAAGGAGATGGACGACGCCAAGTTTACTACGCAACGAGGAAATTCCTATTGAAACATTAGAACCCCCATCAAAGTTATGGGAACAATAACAAAAATAAGGTAATAACACACTGAGATATTTTTAATGGAGTTTTAAAATTACTCAGTTAAAGAGAAATCTTCAAATTAAAATTTAATAATGACCTTAAATCCGAATACAAAGCGCACCTCTTTTGTGTAAATAAATTTCTTATCAGCAAAACGCTTTTCTTCTCTGATTTTTCAAAGCATGTGGAAAATCCTAAAGATTTTTCTTTTCCTGCACATAAGCAAGATAATTTAAATCTGTTAGAAGATTAAAGAATGGACAATCAAGAGCTACCATAAAAAAAAATCCAAACCTACTTATAAAAATGTGTTGATGCGTGGATAATTATCTACTTTTGTTCATATGGAAATCCCTTTCCCAAGTTAACATATTTTTGTATATCCCTTGAATTGAATGTGATTAGACCAGTTATCTGGGTTGTAATCCCGTGTCGTAAGTGCATTAATCTTATCGTATCTAGTAGAATCTTAGTGGTGATAAGTTGTTATTGCCAGAAATGTTGGATTTCGTCAAAGGAATATAGAAGAATTATCGCAAAAGTAGAATCACAGATTCTCGCATTATTTTAAATGCATCAGATTCGTGGCCTCTTAACATGTAAAAGATGGGTACTTTCACGAAAGTATCAAATACACCATACAATTTTTTTTTTTCAAAGTTGCTGTAAGAAAATAGCAATTTAGCTTTGAAACATTCCTGTTTGCAATTATTTAGCCATAGAAGATGGACAAATTAGTTTAAGAGAACGTTGATTATATTTAAATATAGATGAGGTAACAATTTTTACTAATGAGAGGAAGGTACATCAACAACAGTCAGTGTTGTTCTCACCATCCCACAATTTTCTAAACACTGAAACGAACATAGTCATACATTACACGAGACTTCCACCTGGTTCTTATTTGAGACACGATGTCGCTGATGGATCGAGACAGACAGTGTTGCCATAGTAACACATAAATGGTTTAATCTTCAGGAACAGTTTAATGACGTAATCGCATTTTCATCTATTAATTTGTTTAAAGTTACAGGATTAGACTTGAATATCCATCCCCTCCCCCACCAGCATTTCCCTGTCCTCCATTGCTTTGTTGTTAAAACTCTCTCTAAAGAAAGTTCTAAATTTTTTCAACACGGGTCTAAAAATGATTGATTCTTCTTGATTTTATCATTGGAAGTTTTTTTTCCTCTAAAAAGAAATGTGATCCGGTAATTCTTCTTATATTGTCTGTAGCAGACGCTCCTTTAATACAAAAGATGTTTGCGTCATACATTTGCACATGGCTTATGTCTAGTCTTGCATTTTCATTAGCTTTAGTGTTGATATAGGGTATTGACAATGTAACCCAGCATGGCATAGACTGGCTGAGTGTTTAAAATTTTGTAAAAAAAAAAAAAATCACAGCCAGTGAATGGTACAGAAACACAAATAGAGGCGACACCCAATAAAAGCAAACCATGCTTGGCCAGTGTGGAGTATAATAGTCACCTACACCTATAAATATCACAGCTAGTGAACGATACAGATAAACCAATCGGGACGACACCAAAATAAAAGCAAACCATGCTTGGGCAGTGTGGAGTATAATAGCCACACCACACGAATGATGCGTACACGAGCAGTGCTATTATTTAGGCAGTTTCCATTGGGAATTGCGTTTATAGATTCGAAATGTCTGGCCACTTGTCCTGAAGAATACCAGATAAGATGGCTCAGGTCTTTTGCAAATATATTAATGAGGTCCCAAAAATGTTCATGGGCCAAAATTTTACTGAAAAGATTTACTGAAATTCTTGGAAAATAAAAACAACCCGAAAAATATCAGTATTTTGTCAATTTCTTGCCATAAATAACAACTATCTGGTTTGAATAGACCCCAAAGTGTAGCTAATAATACTTTTAAAATTTTGGAGAAGGAATTTTTGAAAAATCTTATTGCGTTCGACTGCCGTAATTTTAGCACCCATATTTAGGCTACTGGCAGTTGTGATGGTTAGTTTGAAAATTATTGATTTGAAATTACTTTAAGTTTCACCTAGAATTTTAGTTAATTGGTTTTCCGCTTTTTGAATGCTAATGTTAGATTGTTGCGTGGTGCGCATTTTATTGGCACATTCTTGGTGTGATGTAGCGTGAGGTGATCTGACGTCACATTGTATTTAGTTTCAGAATTACTTATTTGAATGGACTTTTAATGTAATCTAGAAATTTTTTAATTGAATGAAAAATTCAAAAAACTTTAAGTTGGAAATTGAGTTTAAGTACTTATTCCAGTTTTTATTATTTTTTTTTTCAAAATTCGGTAATTTGATGACACTGCTCATATGATTGTTAACAATTTTTTCGAGCCGGCAACAAAAAAATTTTCAAAGTACCCCGTCAATACTGTCCTAGAATTTCTTGTTTTACAGTAATATTTTAAAATGTGAACTTAGTTTATCTTCCAGTGACAAAGCGAAGAAACTTTCTGTTTGACTATTGTATTCTATGACGAAGTAAAATAACTGTAAAAAACAAATAAAAATAATCGGTTTTAAAACTAAATTTTTTTTAAAAAAAAACTTTTCTCTGGCGCCTGCAATAGCTTTAAAATATGATAGCTTCTTAATGCTGGGTGGTATTTTTAGTCACCTCTTACAATACGGTAATACGAGCTTCGACTAAATCGCACGATATTTTAAGAAACTAATGAAGTACGATATAAAAATAAAAACTTTATTAATCTTAATAATCAAAATCCTTAATTTGATTAATTTTTTTTTAACAATTGGCAGTAGACATTAGTCTGCAACGTTAACTACAATTGCGTCTATATAATGAAGCACATTGCTGTCTATATAATGAAGCACATTGCTGTCTATATAATGAAGCACATTGCTGTCTATGTAATGAAGCACATTGCTGTCTATATAATGAAGCACATTGCTGTCTATATAATGAAGCACATTGCTGTCTATATAATGAAGCACATTGCGTCTATATAATGAAGCACATTGCGTCTATATAATGAAGCACATTGCGTCTATATAATGAAGCACATTGCTGTCTATGTATCCAGACCTAAGGCACCAAAATAATTTTTTTGCTTGATAATGGTTAAAAAAAATTAAAATTGAAATTGTGAAGAAAAATATTTTGAATTAGTTTGACTTATTTTGTAAAAAAAAAAAAAAATATGGGAAAATCAAATCCCGACTAAAAAAATGTATTCAGAACGCTAAAAGGGCGTTGAGGTATTTTAGCTCTTGATTCAGAGGGCGCAGTACACATTATTTCCCCATACTTTAAAGTGTCAATCCACACTTCAAGTGCTGCTGTAAACAAGTCTACCTACTAATGTTTGACCAAAGAGCCCTCCTAGTGAGACCTTGAAAGCGTTTGTAACTATTTGCAATGCAAACACGGGCAGTCGCACACACTCACACATACAAACAATAAGGAAAAACGTGATTTCAACACCATGCGCTGACCAATGCTGAGAAAAAAACTTTGGCAGTGTTCCAGGGATGAACAGGAGTGCACGGTGAAACTAATTTAACAATGTTTTATGATAAACAGAATAAATAAAACCAAATATGTCAGGCTGTATTAACAGTGTTTTCTGTAGTGTCACTAACTTTCTCTGACTGCAATAAAAGACCAGAATTTTGATGATAAGTTTATCCCTCCCTGATCCTCTGGCCTCGTCCTCCAAACTGGTCTAGTCAAACAGGTGAGAGTTTGTTCTATTTATACTTACGTCGATGCTAATGTTTAACATATTTTAAAGAAATTTTTGTCTTTTTCCTTGGTGCGTTTAGTTAAAATTTTGATATAAAAATGAGTCTAATATTGTGAATGTACAGAATTACAAATGCAGTAAACTGTTCATATTCCAAGCTTAATGGAAGCAGGCATTTTCTTCTAAAGAGATCAAATTGTTTTTTTTAAATACTCATATCTGGGGGTTTTTTTATGCTTTTGTACTTCGACACTTGCAATCTTGAAATTAACTGTCCGTTTTTATAATGTTTTATTTGACAAACACTTTGTTTCAAATTAATTTAGTCTCAATAGTCCTGAATACTAATAAGGAGTTTGTATTCTAATATATAATAATAGATGGCATGATCCATTTAAAGACATTATGTCTTGAGACATTATTAATTGTCAACATGATTTGTAGCTACCCAACAATTGAAAAAAATTCTAAGATAAAGATCTGAATTTTCGGGACACATTGGATACCAGAAAATGTATTTAATGCTGGGATATTTTTAAAAATATCTTTTTAAAAAATTTCCCCATCTGACTCAAGAAAATGTTGTTTTTTATTTATTAAGAAATATTTCTTTGTTTAAGACTTTTGTTTTTATCTAGGAAAAAATATGTTTATTTTTCAATGATAATAGACCTAACATTTCTTCTCACTCTAACCTAAAAATTCACACTTTATAAGAAGATCGAATTTTTGCGATTCATAAACTTTACAACATTATAACTATAATGATTTATAAAATCTTCATCAGATTTCTATATTGTGTGCGAAGCTTAAAGGTTTTAATTTAATTATTGAAATTTAGACATGACATCTAAAGCAGCAAACGTCAAGAAAGTTAAATAGTTAAATGAATGTTAATCAAAGAGAGATATGGAGTTTATTACTCGATAATGTGGAGGGAAAAAAACGACTTCTTTTAAATAAGAGTGTCCACGCTTGCGCTGAATCGATGTCAACCACTCAATCAAAATTGCATATATATATATATATATATATATA